>APFE030028589.1:103771-193188 GCA_000404065.3 Pinus taeda
GTGGACCCCAAAAAGATCCAGGCAATGCAGGATTGGCCTCAACCAAAGACCTTGAAGAGCTTGAGAGGATTTTTGGGTCTCACGGGCTACTATCACAAATTTGTCTGCAATTAAGGTCGCATTGCTAAACCCCTCACTCACCTTCTCAAGAAAAAATCATTTCTCTAGAATGATGAAGCACAACAAGCATTTATAGCTCTCAAACATGCCATGTGTTCCACTCCTCTATTAGCACTACCTAACTTCATCAAATCTTTTGTGATTGAATGTGATGCTTCAGGTATGGGTATTGGGGGGTCTTAATGCATGAAGGTCGACCCTTGGCCTTTACTAGCCAACAACTAAGTGGGACAAATATGGGACAATCTACCTATGAGAAGGAGATGATGGCCACCTTACATGCAGTAGATACCTGACGACCATACTTATTGGGGTGACGTTTCCAAATCCGCACAGATCATCAAAGCCTTAAATATTTTTTGTAGCAACACCTATCCTTGCCACAACAAAATAAATGGCTTGCCAAAATGTTGGGATATGATTATGAGATAATTTACAAGAAAGGGCGCGAAAACGTCGTAGCAGATGCTTTATCACGTCAATTTGAGGAGGAAAGCACCCTGCTCGCAATCTCCCTTCCCATTCCAGAATGGATTGAAGAGGCTCACAAGGAATGGTTTTCACATCCTTTGCTCTCCCAACTCATTAATAAATTGCAGGCTGATCCAAATTCCATAGCGGACTACTCTTGGCAGGATGAGATTCTTCGCTACAAGGATAGAGTCATGATATCACCAACATCCACCCTCAAGAGTCGCATTTTGGCAGAGTTGCACTCATCTCCCACTGCAGGCCATTCAGGCTTTCAGAAGACTTATGCTCGCACTCGACGTTCATTCTTTTGGACAGGCATGAAAAAAGACATTCTTACTTTTGTAGCTGAGTGTGAAGTATGTCAGCGCCACAAAGGAGAAACAGTCAAATCCCTAGGCACATTACAACCATTGCCCATCCCGGCCTCAATCTGGATGGAGGTTTCTATGGACTTCATTATGGGTCTTCTGAAGTCAGGCAAGAAGTTAGTCATCGTGGTGGTTGTGGACAAACTTTCTAAGTATGCTCATTTTTGCGCCCTACCCCACCCTTTTACACCAGCTTTGGTGGCTTAATCTTCAATGGACCAGATCTTCAAATTGCATAGCATGCCCACTTCCATTGTGTCTGATCATGGCCCAATCTTCACTAGTAACTTTTGGCAAGAACTCTTCAGGCTACAAGGTACCCAACTACAACTCAGTACTTCCTATCATCCCCACACTGATGGTCAATATGAAGCAATCAACAAATGTTTGGAGACCTATCTTAGGTGTTTCACTTCAGAAAAGCAACATCTATGCGTACAGTGGTTACCTCTAGCCGAACGGTGGTATAACACTAACTATCATGCCACCACCAAAATGACTCCATATGAAGCAATTTATGGTCAACTCCCTCCTTCACCTACTTCTTATATCCAGGGATGCTCGAAGGTACAAGTAGTGGATCAACTCCCACAGAACCGCACAACCATGCTGGCCCACCTCAGAGAGAATCTCCATCAAGCTCAAAACCACATGAAGCAACAGGCAGATCAACATCATTTAGAACACGAATTTCAAGAAGGGGATTAGGTATTTTTGAGGCTGTAACCATATAAGCAAACATCACTCAAAGACAAGGGTTGTCATAAATTATCTCCAAAATTCTAGGACTGTATCAAGTACTTTAGCGCATCGAAGAAGTAGCCTACAAGCTAGCTTTGCCACCCACTGCAAAAATCCATCCAGTCTTCCATGTCTCATGCCTCAAGAAAGTGATTAGGAACCATTGCCGAATTCAAACTAGTTTACCGGAATTGGATGAAGAAGGTTCAATCTGGCTCCAACCTAAATAGGTTCTTGACACGCGAGAACGACACCTGCGCGGCTGCACGATCAAGGAAGTCCTCGTCAAGTGGAAAGACACCTTTGCAGAAGATGCGACATGGGAACTAGCCACTATTCTGCAGCAGTTTTCGTAGCTTCAACCTTGAGGACAAGGCTATTTTTATGGGGGAGGGCATGTTAGAGTCCAACCCTAACCCCCTTATTTATGTAATAGAGTCGAGTCATAGTTATAGTTAAGTAAAGAGTTAAGAAAGCCCATAGTAATAATTGTAAGTGGTTGACCCGCATTTAAAGAAGGGACCACAATTAGTTGCAAATGGGCCATGGTATTAGATAGATGGTATTAATATGAACCATGGTATTGACCCATGGTATTGCATGTATGAATCCTATATAAAGGATAGAGACTCCCCTCGAGGAGCATCGTGTCTTATTTTGTAATTGAGCCCAGCTCTATTGGAGGTTGCCCCCTCGAAGAGGCAAGTGAACATTTCTTTCCTTTCTGAATAATAAAATACATGCTACTAATTCTTATTGTTTTGTGTTCTGGGTATATTTCTTCGCATATTTGGTATTCTGGTATCTTCTCCCAGGTTAAGAGCATAACAGTCTACTTGTGTAGAGGGGCAAAGAACCCACTCGAGTATGTTGAAGAAGAATCAAACCATTCCTCAAGGGATATTTGCTGCATATGTGATAGCACATGAACAAAACCTCTAAATATCAAGTGAGATCAACTTTATTAGGGACATAAAACGATTAAGGCACCATAGTGAACCATATCAAATGTTAGGGGCACAAAAATACTTGACAAAAAACTCACCTTCAAATGTCTAACTAGATCAGGATTTGTAAACAAGTTGCCTCATTTATATTATAGGGATGATTAAGTCAACGACCCCATTAGGTGCTTCTAGCCCCCAAGGGGAGTGACTTGTCCTAGGTCAGCTCATCAATCAATAGGTGTGTGTGATAATGATGGTCATGGAGTGGGAGAGACTTCGAGGAAGGTGTCATAACCGTGAGACCAACTAAAGGGGCTCCAACATTTTGAGCGTAACAATGTAAGGAGGGAGCAATTGTGGTGAGTCACCCCTTTTCTTGGCGTGCTTATTCCATCCCTAAGGCGTGCCTTTCACTTTAGTGTTTTGCTTTTATTTGGTGCATACCTCATGAACCTAAACTTGCTTTATGTTTTTTAATACCCCTTTATGATGCAATAGTTTCTCGCTCATCAGGATTGGGACATTCAAGAGTTCCTTTATTTGAGATGAAGCATTGTATGCTTTCGGGAACTCGGTGATGGCTAATGAGGGGGGTAAAGCTTATGTTAAGTTTTTTCCCACACACTAAATATTGTCCAATAATCCTTTTCATTTTACATTTCTTTCATTGTGCCTTTATATGCATTTAACCTTCTTTTAGCTGCATCAACCTTTAGGGCCATGTTTATAGGCCTTGACTCAAGGATATAGATATAGGGTGCCAATCCCAATGGCCAATTACTACCACCTTGAAGAATGGAGATGGATAATTGGGAGAGATGGAAAATGCTAAGCATTGCTTACCTTGGACATGTTATATCAATTAGTGCCTCCCCAGTAGTGCCCTTTTTAAACCCTAAGGCCTTAGAGGAGGTCCCACTGGATTAAAGTCAAAGACTAACCTCCCAAGTGCAGAGTTTAGAAGGGTCAAGTTGCAACTCATATTGAGGGTTGAATGGGTCAAATTTAACCACTAGTTCGCTATTAGGTTGTGTTATAATCATGCCATTAGGAGCAAAATGGGTTCAATTTTATATTTTGTTCCATAGTAGAGTAGAGTAATTGTGTGTGGATAGAGAGAGAGAACATAACAAATGGGGTTTTGTGTCTGTAGCAACCCATAAACGATAATCTCAAACAACTTTATAAAGAGTTCCATATCCTTTATATTTGTATCATTTCCATTCCAAGCAAAAAAAATAGAGAAACCCTATCTTCCAGTTGAGGTTTTCTTCCCAATAAAATTATAGATCATATCTTAGTGTTATTATGGTTTATGAGTAATTGTTTTTACCCGATCTTATTTTTCATATTTCAAATATTATATACATAAATATCAAAATCAATTATAACATTGTAGAATTGAGGCTTCTGTGATCCATCATATTTGTAAAAAGAGCTTCGGCGTAAATCACATAAAAAGATTATTGTCGACGCGTTTCGAACCAACGAGTGTGGTTCATCGTCAAGACAAGTTGAAGAAACAAATTATCCAGTAAAATAATACTCATGACAATTCTCTTTGCTATCTTTTAAAACAATTATATAAACCTTCCCAGCTCAAGCAAGATCTTCTTCGAAATCAATCTCCTCTCGCGCCAGCCACTGTTATGGTTGGTTAGTTTGTAAATCTCTCCTAGTTCTCAACCTCTACAATTCTAAGATCTCTCCCACTTCACAACCTCTACAATCCGAAGATCTCTCCCAGTTCACAACCTCTATGCAATATTCCTACGTTTAGATTTCGTTACATATTAAGAGTCCTACTTCGACAAAATCCTATTCGAAGGATTTACTAGCATATTCCTACGTTTAGATTTGGTTGCATATTTAAGAGTCCTATTTCGACAAAATCCGCTAGAGCTCTCCCTCTCATTACCCAAAATCTCGGTCGAGCCAAAAGCGCTCGCACAGTGCCAGGCAGCGGACAAAATCACAGGATTTATTTATAAAGGTCTCTGCACATCCCAGCGTTGCAGGTTTTGGGCCCAGCTGGAACAAATGGGCATCGCTGATAAACGTACGGGCTTACAAAATCACGTGCGGGTAATCTTACTTTGAGCGGTTCTGATTTGGCTTCGATTTTTCCACTTCTGTTTTTGTGTTTTTTTTTTTGGGTTTGCGTGCCCTTTATGTTCCAGAGAAATGTTTTATCAGTTTATGGCTTCTGCATTCTCTTTTGTGCTTCAGCCTAAGTGTCTGTGATTTTTCATGATCTTGTTCTGCGCAGGAGCAAGTTGGCGATTATATGCAGATTGATAGGTTTGGGTTTTAGGGTTATGCGACCAATTATGATCCAGAAAGGAATTATGGTTGCCTCGGCTGGTCTTATTGTGGTGTTCCTTATTGCCGTCTTGGGAAGGGCACACTCCACCGTTGTTCTCATCACACGTTCCAATGAGTCCATTCCTTTCCCAGATATTGAAGCCAGCTTTGGTAAGCTGTTTGTCTTTTCATTCACCTCAATTTCATAATTTATAAAGGGATCCCGAGAGTCTGAGATTTGAAGAGATTGTCCCTGCTGTTTTGTTTTATGATTGTTTCATTGCATTCATTGAACAGAATGTAGCTTATCAAGGGAAATTGGGAAATTTGTTGGTATCCTAAACTGGAAAACCCAAAAACAAACCACCTGGAGCATGTTCGGGTTTGAATTCCGCAACAATGAAATTTAGGAAGCAATTTCCTAATGCCACTGCGTTGGAAAAAATATTGCCAGTTGGCACTGGATAAAAAGATGATAACATGGCGAAGATAGTTAAACGCATCCAATTAAATTTCAGAGATGGAATTCAAGATCGATGTAGCCAGACGCTTCCTCCCAGAGAAATCTTGTTAGCGGTCCGGTCCTAGGAGTGTTACGAATCCATCATAATCAGCAAGTTCGCATTTAAATCTGAAGCCTAATACGATAAGACATGGAAAAAAAAGGAATGAGAAAAATATAGTTACCTAGTAGAGGAGCGGATGTCGAGCTACGTTTAGTTGCTTGACTGAAGTAACTGTAATGCACCCGGAGTCTTTAATAAAGGGAGAGGAAATTTGGTTGCTTGTAAGAGAGAGTGAGAGAAATAACGTTTCTTCATTGTGGGGGAGGTGAGTTTGGTAGCTCGATTGAAAGAACTTTAGTTGCATGTAAGGGAGAGGTGTGGAGCTGCTCGACACTGAAAGGATAGGAAATTTAGTTGCTCATAAGGGAAAGGTGCAGGGCGGTTTGATTCTTTTAATGGATAGAGTGGAAGCTTAATTGCTCACAAGAGAGAGTGAGAGAAGCTTCTAGTTGCTCGCTATGAGGGAGAGGGAGTGGAATCAAGTTTAGTTGCTTGAAAGGGAAAGGTGTAAAGCTGCTCAATTCTGTAATCAAGGAAGAGGAAATTTAGTTACTCATGTGGGAGAAGGAGAGGAACAAAGCTATTTTATCAGGAAAGAGGAATTTTCAGTTGCTGGACTGAACATTAGTTGTTCTATCATAAGGGAGAAGGATAGGAACAAAGTTTCTATTTGTGCTTCCGTAGAGGAATCGGTGACTTTATTCTGTGTCAGAAGAGGAACATAATGATTTTATTGTGCCTTGGGAGAGGAACATGTTTCTTTATTATGCCCTAGTAGAGGAATGAAGTGACTTTATTTTGCCCTTGCTGTGGAATGAAGTCACTCAATTGATCGTAGGAGATTGAGGAATGGAGTTGCATGATCAATCATAGGAGATAAAAGAAGAAAACTTTCGATTAACCATAAGAAATCAAGGAACATAGTCACTTGATTGAGGCAAATTGATGAACTTTGGGACTACTATGCATATTATTAATGAAAAAGCACACTATCTCTTCAATATGTAAAAAATTACAAATGAAGAAATTTAAAGGTAATAAAACAATGCTGATACACTATCTAATATTATTCTAATATTAAGTTATCTCCCTCTCCCTCTCTCTTTGGATAGGAACTTTCAGTTGCTTGATTGAAGGAACTTTAATTGTTTGACTATTACGAAGAGGAAGAGGAAGAGGAATGAAATTCCTATATTGTGCCCCATGAGAGGAACATGTTGAATTTATTCAGTGTCAGAAGAGGAACATAGTGACTTTGTTGTGCCTCGGGATAGGAACAAAGTTTCTTTGTTGCCCTAAGAGAGGAATAAAGTGACTTTATTTTGCCCTTGTCGAGGAATGAAGTCACTTGATTGATCATAGGAGAGTGAGGAACGAAGTTGCTTGATCAATCATAGGAGATCAATGAACATAATCGCTTGATTGACCATAGAAAATCGGTGAACTTAGTCGCTGTATTGAGGGAACATATTATTAATAAAAAAGCATGCAATCTCTAAAAATTAGAAAAAAATATAAATGAATAAATTTGAAGAGTCAATCGGAGTTATCTTGGGTGGTTGGGTAGAATGGTTGTTATCTTCCCTACCCAGGTTCAATCTTTGCGAGTGACATGAAATGAGAAATATTGTTGTAATGCCTTCATGCCTATGAATATTTTTGTATTGATTCTCACTCTCGCCCAAGGGCTGAGAGAGAGGATAATTTCCTTGAAAAAAGTTTTAAAGATAATAACACACACACACACACCACTGTTGTCGCGTCCATAACCACATCAAAATCCTTTATTTGGGTCCTCCAACTCCCATTTCCTTGTCTTTTGTTGCACCATATCCATATTATGAGCTGAATAGTATGATTGAATATATATATATATATATATATATATATATAACACAAATTTTTGGAAGAATCAATAGCTTTGAAAGATTGAATACCACATAATTTCTGATACAACTATTTCATAAATGCCACAAAAAAACAAATTACAACATGCATTTGGAGACCTGAACCTGCATAGTAGAGGAAACAAATTGTTTGCCAAATCACTCAAGCTAAGATCCTTTGACCTATATTTTTATATATTATAATGCATATACATTTTAAAAAGGAACAAAATACCAAATTCACTGCAGAAAACATAGATATGAGTACTACTAATACAAATAGTAAATGCTACATTTTTTAGAACTAAATATTAAATATATTAAAAAGCATTATTTGTAGTAGATTAGAGCATTAACCATTTAGTACAAGACCATATATCATCAACCATTTAATAGTTATAGAGTTAACAATCAAAGAGCAACCCAAGGGGGCTTGTTGGGTTTGGTGAAAGTGAGGTGCTATTAATCTCCTACTTCAGTTCAAGTCTCCCCATTGACATGTTTTTCCCTTGTGGTTTCCTTGTACTCTTGTGCTCGTGCATGTATTGGTGCTAATACTTGCTATTATGGATGGGGCTAGGGGTAGGTCCTAGATGACTTTGGCAGAATTGATAACTCCTAGTCATAATAACTTAAGGGATGCATTTGTAGCTTGTGATATGCTTGTACCACATTTTGATATAACACTTTCAATAGAGGGCTCTTGTGGGTGCTCACTGGAAGTGTTTCAATAAAACATAGATAGCACGAAGTAGAATAGAAAATGAACCAAACAACATCAACGATATGGCAGTTACAAACTTATTAACTAGATAACAAGAAGTGGAATATGAAATGGAGTAGGCCATCATGACTCAAAGAGTTATAACATGGATAAAATGATGTTTACAAAATAGGCCATGTGCCTAATTTACAAATAAGAATTTAAATATTGAGCTAAGATTAAGTCTCTGACAAGTAAAGAAATGAAATAAGAGAAACAAGTTGTTAGAAATACTGGGGGGGGGGTGAATAAATGTTTCATCTAATTGTTAATTTTTCCAGTTGAAAATATTTTACAGATAAGAAGCACAAACCATGCCAGAACACAAGAATTAAAAATAAAAAATTACTTGTATAATTTTAGCTTAGATTACAATGATGAGGACACCAATCCTCATTTACAAATTTAGGCTCCAACCTGTCAAATAAGGACACCAATACTTTTGTACAAACCAAGTCACCAACCTAGAATGAGGACACCTATCCTCTTGGAAAAGCCTATGTTGAGAAATGTAACTAGTATCGGTCTTCATAATTGTATTTGAGTCATGATGTAATGTATTTGTCAAAAGGAAAAAAAGAAAAGTATTTATTAACATGGGTTTCTTGCTTATTTATTTTTGTTTTCTAGGTCAAGCCTCCATTGAAGGCTTCTAAGTTTGTATCTC
Source organism: Pinus taeda (assembly GCA_000404065.3). Classification (NCBI taxonomy): domain Eukaryota; kingdom Viridiplantae; phylum Streptophyta; class Pinopsida; order Pinales; family Pinaceae; genus Pinus; species Pinus taeda. Next base: position 112,608 of record APFE030028589.1, read on the forward strand.
GAGTCATTATCTTTGTCATTATATTCTAGACCCTTCTTCAGCTCATTGTGTCAAAAAGAAAAAGATTATTTTATGTAAATTAGTTATGCAATATTCCACCATCAAGTTGACCTACTCTATTCTTCATGTTGGCCTATTAAAGGAACTTCGAACTACTATTTATACCCATACATTCGACCTATTGGGGAGCAGATTCAAGACATGTATTCGATCTGCAATTGTTAAGTGAAGAAGGAAGTGCGAGGATGTCCAAAATAGAAGTCTTTCTCATCTCAATGAAGGAATGAAGTAAGAAGAGATTTTTGGGAGCCTAGATTCTGTCACACATGCGAAGGAAATAGAGGAAAATAGCGGGTCCGAAGGTGCCGACAGAGCTTTAGAATTGTAGGACAGATCAACTCATTTTTTGAGGAATAGAATTGTGTTGACTTATGGAGGAATGAACTAAAGTTTGACTTGTTTATATGGGAGACTGACTTGATGGATGGAAGGAGTCTATGTCTTAGTCTTAGGTCTTGGTTGTCTCGTTTGATTTGATCCTAAAGAAGAGAAGAAGAATTTCTGGGTTTGACCCTAGAAGAGGGTTTTTGCCCTAGCTAAGTGCCTACATCTTGTGTCCACTTTGGTGTTCATGATCTTCATTGTTTGGCATTTGTCTTGATGATAAGAAAATGATAATTTGAAAGAAGATCTAGTAATAAATAGCATAGGAAAATGTCAAGAAAGAGAAATCAATTTTATAAAACCCTAATTATGTTGCCCTAACAAAAACCCAGGCGCCAACTTGGAAAAAATGAATGAGGACACCAATCCTCTTCAAGCACCAACCTGATAAATTACTTCAAAGTAGACTTCAATCCTTTTCAAAACCTTGTTCCAATATAAGCTCTAAAACTCCTTCATGACAAACTTCAAGATAGGCTCCAAAATTGATCAAGGATCTACTCCAACGCTCCTAAACAAGCTTCAAGAAAGGCTTCAAAAACTACTCCTTTTCATACTTCACATCAACTTCAAATCATGCTCCAAGACAACTTCAAATTAGGCTTCATTTCAATGTTTAATTAGACTTCTAACAACTTCAATTTCACTCTAAAACAACCTGAGATTGGCTGTGGTTGTGGGTTGCCACAGAGCTGAGTAAAAGCATGTCACAGGGCCAAACAAAGGGCTTGTCATAGGGCCGAGATAGGTCTATTATTGGGCCGAGATTAGGGCCAAGGTTGAGACAGTTATAGGGTTGAACCTGACGCTGTTGCAGGGGCCGAAATACATGTTGTCGCAGGGCCAAATTAGGGTCTAACACACAACCGAAATTCAGTCTTCCACAGGGCTGAAGTTTAGGGCTACTATATAGCCGAATTTCAAGGCTGTAACCAAGGTCGTCTTATGTCCAAAAACCTGCTTCAAAGACAAATCAAAAAAGGATTTCAAAAACCAAATAGACCTTTCAAACTTGCTGCTAAACCTCTTGCTTCTTGCTGCCTAGGTTCATGAGGTATGAACCTCTTTTCTTTGTTGCTCAATAGATCCAAAATGCTCCTTGATTGTTTAACAAATTCCTTCGCCGAATGGGAGAGTGGATGACCTATTTATAGGCCTCGTTGACCTCCAAATAGGGCCCACTTGACCCAAGTAGGGTTGACCTGACCTTTAGGAGGGCCAACTTGAATAGGTCCAAAAAATTCAATTTTTATTTTGAAAATTCATATCTCCTCAACCAAGAGGAATTAGAGGGTGAGCCATACCTTGTTGGAAAGGTCTCAATATGATCTTTAAGCCTTTAATATCATCTTCTTTAGCTTAATAACCTTTGACATCAATAACAACCATTTTATCAACACAAATCTACTATTATGGATTCTTTTTATTAACCTTTCAAATCACGACAAGTAGATTATATACTCAAAGATTCAAACCCCATAACTTGGAAACTTAAAAAAAATAAATTCATGTTAAAACTGCAAAATATGAATGCTAGATTTGACATATGCATCACACTAGAAACACAAACAACTAGTATAAATCTAAATTACTCAATTACATGCCTTTATTCATTCAATTGAAAGAAATTCAATGCTATAGCTCAAAACTCAAATTCTCTAACCATCTCATTGGAAGACCTTAACTGTCTTTTCTCTAGTAGGAAGGCTAGGTTTACAAGAGGCATGAACCACCTTTGTGGAGTGCTTAGGTTAGGTAAGGAAACCATAACCCTAAAACAATTTAGAGAAGTTTGTTGTCCTTGCATCGATAACATTGCCTTGTTGGAATGATAAAGAGATGATGGATCTATAGTGAACATTCAACAAACCCTATTCCAACATAAACCCTCACTAGATCACATAAAGAGATGAAACCATGAAAAAGAGAACAAGAGATATGGTGTCCTTATCAAAGGAATCAATCACTAATGAAGCCAAGACGATGATACAAAAGACTCCTGAAGTGTTTATTATACACAACTTATGAGATGGTGTGCCTTTCGTTGTAAGGGGGGTGGGGTATGGGCCCACATAAATGCTGACGTTGGCCTTAGACACTTAGATAAGATAATATAATTGTTTTAATGTTAGATAAATGACCACAATAGTAGGTCATTGGGATTGAAGAGTACAATTGGTGTGAATACAATGGGGCAGTGCAAGCACAACTCCTAGAAATGTCGAAAAAATATAAACAAGAAATCTACATAGGTACAACATCAAAACATATGTATAAATGGATAAACCATGACAAAGGTATGGTGTTACAAAATCCCAAGTGAGTTTGGACAACTCATGAACTTGTCAAGAGTGAGAGAGAGAATAATATAAAATAATTTTGACTAGGTTAACTATTAAACAATAACTTGTTAATACTATGATGAGGGTGCTTAGCTAGAATGTCAAGTAACCACTAATGAAGATTTCCATCATTTCAATAGATATAATCACTCTATCAATGGAGATTGAGGAATTTTGGGACTGCATCTCTTATTTATAAGAAAACTTAAAAGCATGCGATTTTTTCAAATTGGCAAAAATATAAATGAAAAAATCGAAAGGAAGTAAAACAATATATTTTTGTTTGTTTGTTTGTCAAGTTGTCTATGATCCTCTAGGCTTGACTTGTGGCTTGAAGAGCCGCGACCTAGGGGCATCTAATCCGTGAAAGTCACCCGGGGATGGTACTCGACTTGGGTCATACTAGTCCTAAGTTGACTGGATTTTTTAGCATGTCTCCTCCCTCTAACACAGGGCACAACCACCCCCTGTGAGGTTTGATCTTGGGTCGCCTTGCAAACGAGGCCCATCCTCAACAGGTTGTTTAAGCAGGACTTGACGAAGTAAAATGATATATATAATTTTTTCTAGGTTACATATCTCAAGGAAAACCCTTGGGTATTTCCCCTCATTCCGAGGATGGTAACCAAGTTAAAACCTAGATTCTTTAGGTCACAAGGCTAGGTTAACAATTTACAACAATATACTCGTTATGAGTTCAACATGTCACTTACGACAATAGAAGCTAGGTGGGGAGGATAACACTCCATCCCATACCCAATTGAATCTATGTCTGCATGTGACCTAAATAATAGGGTTCCCCAAACTTGAAGGTTCAAGTTCAAAATTCATCGAACCCGAAAAAAATTAGGTTTTGTCGATGTTCAATGAGGCTCAAAGATGGACCTCACATTGAACATAATTGAATCAAATTGATTTGAAATGAATCACGAACTTAATTAGAAAAATGTCAAGGTCCACTTCAGGTTTAGTTTAGGGTTTTTAAATGTTAAAAAGATAAAAAATATGGAACCTGTGGCACAATTATTGAATTTTGGTGCACCGAAACCCTTTTCCGCTAATGCATTTCTCCATCATGCTTTTTGGCTATGGGTCAGTTGATCCATAAACTGTCGTGGATATTCCACTGGATAGTTCGTCACAACAAATCTGATAAAATTATATTTAAAATCTGAAAATTCTACACTATTACAGTTTTATTAGATTTCTAGATTTGTAGATTTATTATTAATAGTGCATGCATGCGAATTTAAAATTATGCAGGAAATAGAGAACAACGAAATAAAAAATTACACACACAGTTGACACAAGGTATGCTCTGGGAAACCCTTTTGGGAGAAAGACCCAACTGGAAGGTGAGCTTGCCTCGCTCTTTCTCTGAATGGAAATATGGTTGCGAGTACAAAGAAGTATGCCTTGTGGCCCGTGGGATGCTACAATGCACAAATCTTCTCTGTGTGCTCCATCTCCTATCCCTCTCGACTATTTTTTCTCAACTATGGAACAAATGCACTTGAAAGATTGGAACCCCTTTTCCTCCTAGCGGCCTAGTTATAACACAACCCGATAGCCTACTATAGGTTAGGTTTGATTATCTCAACTCTTAACTAGTGTTACAATATAGGCTCTTCTAGAGTATTCTACATCTTATTCACATGGCTAACCCCTTTTCCATGGATAATGGGGGCTGATGTGGCATCCTCTCGAATTATGGTGGTGAAAATAGGAAGGTCAACTTCTGAGTGGCATAACTTTCGCATATGGACTCCGATTGACGCGATTCTTGCTTCGTTGGAAAGGTCTTTGTGTGTAGAATAGAAAGACAAGGTGCAACGCTACAACAACAAAGTTTTATCCCCAAAAAAACGTTGTTTGATGCCTGAAAACCTTTTGAGAAGGTTTCACATCCCCATTTTGTTAAATTGGGTCTCGCCTGTAAAACTGTCCTGAGAGTCGACTCCTCCACTTTATCCACTTTGAAAGCATCAAGATGGATGACAAACAATATAATGATCCAATTTGGATCACACCTCCCCAATGTGGGAGGCTTTTGGTCCCCAAAAGCATCTACTGAATGACATGAAGAAATTTTCCACCTTCTCTCCGGTGTACCATTTAGCTTTGCTTGAAAGTTGTCCTTTTAACCCAGTTTGCCAAAGGTCATGCTGCCCTTGTCTTGTAGTTCTAGACCACTTTTGTGAAACTATATCTTTTATTAACTCTGCCTGAGCATATGGTGCCAAATCCTTCACAAAAGGTAGGACACGTTCCTCTCCCTGATTTAGCATGGAAGGCTCATAGAGTTTCAAATTCTCTACATTCACAATTGAGTAAGTGTGCATATATGGTGGTAAACTGAGTTGATAGGTATTATCACCCACCTTTTCCAGTATCTCAAAGGATCAATACCCCAGAGCCTTGATTTTCTTAGCAAGCCCCTGTAGCCTATCCTTTTTCCACTGTAGCCATACCCTGTCTCCCACCTTGAACAATTTCTCCATCCTATGCTAATCATGCCTGGCCTTATATTTCTCTTATGGCTTCTACAACGTCTCTACCTGTATATGGATCTGCTTGATCTTCTCTATAAAATTTTCATCGCTCTAGTAATCTCTTGTAAGATCTTCCCTCAGTCCTCCTTGTTATCCAATATGCAATGTCCAAAGGTGAAGGCAACAAACATCCAAAACATGCTTCAAATGGGGACTTACCTGTAGAAGTGTGGATTGCTTTGTTGTAAGAATGTTGTATATATACCAGATTTTCATCCCAGGTCTTCTTATGCTTCTAATTGTATGTAATCAATGAATAAATTGAGTTACAATAAGCAATGAAGCTCAAATAAATAATACAAATGTAGAAACAACAAGTTTCAACTAGAAAATAGAAACAACAAGTTTCTACTAAGAAACAGAAACATCAAGTTTCTACTAAGAAACTGCTAATAAGATCACAGACGATCTTATCTGAATAAAATACATAAATGAGCATTAAACTTTGAAATAGCATTATTCTAATACCCTCCCTTAATGCTCAATCTATTTACAACACCTATAGACCCCCTGAATTTTACAAACTTATCAGAACCAAGGGGCTTGGTGAAGATGTCTGCTGGCTGCTCCGTCGTGGGAACATACAGCAACTGAATGGATCCGTCTTCAACAAGCTGTCAAATGTAGTGACAATGGGTTTCCACATGCTTTGTTCGTTCATGGAAGACTGGATTCTTGGTGAGTTTGAGCACTCCCTGATTATCATAGAACAAGGGAGTAGGACTTGCTTGGGAAACACGCGTATCCGCAAGCATACGTTGAAGCCAAACTACCTCACAAGATGCCTTAACTGCGCCTCGATACTCTGCTTCTGTCGAGGAGAGAGCCATTGCCTGCTGCTTCTTACTAGTCCATGTGACAGCACCGGATCCTAGACTAAACACATACCTAGCTGTAAATTTACGGTCATCAACTGAACCTACCCAGGCAGAATCTGTGTAACCACTGAGTGTAGGATCTGAACTCCGAGTGTACAGAAGTCCATAATCAGGAGTGCCACTCACATAACGCAGCACATGCTTTGTTGCGATCCAATGATCAACCTTAGGAGCTGTCATGAAGCGTGAAATGTAGCTCACTGCAAAACTGATATCAGGTCTAGTGGTAGTAAGGTAGATGAGGCTGCCCGTTAATTGCCTGAATAAGTTTCATCCACAAGTGGTGAGGATGATTGAGCTGAAAGTTTGAGCCCTAGTTCCATAGGAGTCGTGGCAGGTTTGCAATCCTACATTCTGAACCTGTCCACAAGATTTTTGGCATACTTGGACTGAGAGAGAAAGATGTTGTTCTCAGTCTGCCAGACTTCAACCCCTAAACAGTAATGAAGAAGTCCCAAATCTGTCATATCAAAAGTGCTGCACAAATCCTGTTTGATCCCAGTAATGATAAGGTCATCCACATAGACAACCACAAACAGAGTATCATCACCAGTATGTTTGATATACAGGTTTGCATCAGATGGACTCCGCTAAAAGCCATGATCTGTGAGGTACTTATCAATTTTCATGTACCAAGCCCAAGGGGCTTGTTTCAGACCATAGAGTGCTTTGACTAATCTACAGACTTTCTGTTCTTAACCGACAACCTTGAATCCTGGAGGCTGCGTCATGTAGACTTCTTCCTATAAGTCACCATTCAGAAAAGCATTCTTGACATCCATCTTTTGGACTTTCCAACTGAACTGAGCTTCTAGGCAAGGACGAGCCGTATGGTACTCATCTTGGCTGTAGGAGCAAAGGTCTCCTCATAGTCTATGCCTTCCTTCTGTGAGAACCCTTGAGCAACAAGGCGAGCCTTATACTTGTCTAGGGTTCCGTCAGCTTTGTATTTCACTTTATACACCCATTTGCAGCTAATGGGCTTCTTCCCTGTAGGAAGATCAGAAAGGGTCCAAGTGTGATTCATCTGAAGACTCTGGAATTCAGCTTCCATAGCTTGTTCCAACTCAGGTATACCCTTAGCCTCTGAATACGTTTGAGGCTCAAAAACATTGTGTAGGTTAGCCATAAGAGAAAAATTTACTGTAGGATGCTGTTTGCTCTTATTTCTGGAAGTTCTACCTTCAAGGAGCTCATTATCTCGGAGATCACTATCTCGGAGATCACCGACAGTTTTAGCCCACCATTTAGGCCAAAGGGTAGAAGAACCAATATCTGGAGTAGGTGGAGGAGGCTCAAGAATAACAGGAGCAGCGAGAGGAGGATTATTTTCCGGAGGGAACTCAGGTAGTGCATCATCAAATACTGATGCTGCATCATCCCTCCCATCAGGTGGACCTAACGGAAGAAGAATATTGTGAGGCTGATCCTCAGAACACTGCTCAGAAGGAGGGGACTGAAAGAACCCTCTGTCTTCATCAAATACTACGTCCCGGCTGAAGATAAGACAATCAGTGTCTAAATCTATCAGCCTATAGGCCTTGTGGTGATCACTGTACCCTGTCATCATGAGTTTCTGGCTTTTGGAATCCAACTTAGAGCGTTTAGCAGCGGGAATCCAAACATATGCAACTGAGCCAAACACTTTGAGGTGACTGATCTTAGGCTTACGGCCAGACAAAACCTCTTCTGGAGTCTTCCCCTTAACAACCTGAGTAGGTAAATGGTTAAGAAGATAGATAGTAGTAAACACTACTTCAGCCCAAAATTTGTCTGGAACACTCCTGTGTTGTAACATGGAACAAGCCATTTCAACAATCGTACGGTTGCGACGTTCGACAACACTGTTCTGCTGAGGAGTGTAGGGTGTAGTTAACTGGCGTTTGATGCCATGGGTATCACAAAAGTTGGAGAAAGCAGAAGAAAAAAATTCCCCCCCCGTTATCTGTCCTAAGAGTTATGATATTACAGCTAGACTCTTTTTCAACTAAGGACTTAAACTTCTGAAAGATACTAAATACATCAGATTTATGTTTTAGAAAGTGCGCCCACATCTTTCTACTGAAATCATCTACAATAAGCAAAAAATATTTGCAACCAGTAACTGAAGATGTATTCATAGGACCACAAATATCAACATGAATTAACTGGAGTACCTTAGATGCGCGCCAAGATTCTCCATCCTTGAATGAAGACCGATGTTGCTTGCCAGCTTGACAGGCACTGTGCACTCCCAACTGTTGAGTTTGAATATCAGGTAACCTTGACACAAGTCCTTCCCATGATAGCTGAGAGAGATACTGAATGTTTAGATGCCCATATCTCTGATGCCACAGAGCGCTGATGGGAGAAGCATGAGCTGCTAGAGCCACTTTTAGAGAATCACCAGTGTTAAGAAGCTTGTATAGACCACGATCCTTTAGGCGAACAACAACCGTAAGACGAGTGTCCCTGTCAATAATGGAGCACTTGTGCGCACTGAACACCACATCGAGCTGAGGAGAGTTCCTCATAATCTGGCTGACAGACAACATATTAATTTCCATACTAGGAACATAGTACACATTCAGGGAGATGAGTGTGCGCCCATTAGACTGGATCTGAACTGTACCTCTACCAACCATTGTGTACTCCTCACCTCCGCCGAATACTACGGAATCACTGAAAGATGAGAAGTCAGTAAACCAGTCACGCTTGTGAGAGAAATGACGTGATGCACCAGAGTCAATGTACCAGGCAGAAGACGTGGCATGATTTGAGGATCTCTTAGCCATAAAGGCGTAAAAGGCAGATTCCTTTTGTTCGGAATGTTCTGCAACATTCACTGTCTGATGAGAAGCTTGATCTGCAACAACGTTCCAAAAAAGGCCGATGCGATTGAAATGGGTATCTGCAAGGTGACTTCGTTACACAGAAATCCACGACCATGAAAATATTCACGTCCAGAGATATTAAAATCCCAACCCCATCAGACGATTAACAATGTCGGATCAAAACAACAGTGGCTCAATTAATACTTGGTGAATGTACCCAGTAAAGAAAATTCTCAGACTCCTAGAGAGCGATTTCGAGATGAAGTATGAATTTTTCAAACAGTGAAAAATTATTTCGAAAAATACCTGAGCTCTAATACCATAATCAATGAATGAATTGAGTTACAATGAGCAATGAAGCTCAAATAAATAATACAAATGTAGAAACAAGAAGTTTCTACTAGAAAATAGAAACAAGAAGTTTCTATTAAGAAATAGAAACATCAAGTTTCTACTAAGAAACTGCTAATAAGATCACAGACGATCTTATCTGAATAAAATACATAAATGAGCATTAAACTTTAAAATAACATTATTCTAATAGTATCATCTCAGAAGCTGTACCAAAGCCCTGTTGACTACTTCTAAGTTCTGTTTGCCCATTTGTTTGTGGATGGAATGCTGTAGATATCTTCAACTTTATGTCCATCTTCTCCCACAGTGTAGTCCAAAATGCACTAAGAAATCTTGTATCCCTATCTAAAGCGATGCTCCTTGTTATCCCAAAGTGTACCCATACCTGTCCAAAGGACAAGTTTGCTGCTTCTTGCCCACTGATGGTCTTTTTACGGGGCATCAAAACACATATCTTGCTGAACTGTCAACTACCACGAATAGGTAGTCATGTCCCTTCTTGGTTGTTGGTAAACCTCCCACAAAGTACATGGAGGGCTTTTTCAAGGACGATTGGGTACAGGTAAGGGATGGTATAGACTCTGTTCAATGTTGCTAGGCTTGTTGGTACAACAAAACATGCATCCTCAAATGAACCTAGTTACCTGTTCTCGCATCTTTTGCTAATACACATACCTGTGTAAGTTGGCCATGGTCTTCCCTACACTAAAGTGCCTTGCACCCTTGGAGGTGTGAGCCTCTCTAATCAGTTGCAATCACTTACCTTTAGAAACACATAGCTTATTCATCTTATAGTGTAACCCATCCTGGAGATTGTAGTCAACAGTGTTGTCGTCATCGTGCACATGACTCTGACTCTGCAACTGTTGAAACACCTCCTTGAAGTCCTCATCCTCTGAATATGGGTGAATGGCTCCATGTGTGCATAAGAGTCCCCAAAGCTGTGATTTTTGATGTGGGTGGCCTTTAAAGCATGTTAGCCAACCTGTTTGTGCTGCCCTTCTTGTACTTGATCACCAAATGAAACCGCTGCAGAAACCCCATCCACTTGTAATGCCTGGTCTGCTGTAACTTACGTTGGGCTTGCAAGTAATATGGTGGCTGGTGATCTGTGTGGATTACTGTCTCCTTTCCCATCAGACAGTGCTTCCTCTTCTTCATAGCTTGCACTAGGGCATAAAGCTCCTTGTTGAAGGTAGGGTAGTTAAGAACTGCTTCATGAAATACTTCAAAATGGTAGCATATAGGCCTTCTTCCTTGCATCAAGACCACTCCCATTGCATACCCACTAGCATCTGTCTCCACTTCAAAGGGCTATTGCAAGTTTGGTAATGTCAAAACTGGTGCTTGACTGATTTTTTGCTTACCCTTTCCCCATTGGAAACTCTTGCCACTTGTTGTTATGGCATGGAGCGGTGCTGCTACCGCTGAAAACGAGGCTATGAATTTCCTTAGGTACTGTGCTGCCCCAATGAAACTCCTGACCTTGGGAACATTTGTAGGCACTAACCATTTCATGACGGCCTCCATCTTGGCAAGATCTATCATCAACTCTCCTCCATCTATCACATACCCTAGATACACCAAAGGCTGTTGTGTAAACTCACACTTCTTGAGATTTTCTGGCAGTTGGTGCTTCTTTAATGTCTCCAACACCTACGTCAAATGTAAGATGTGTTCTTCCCTTGTAACATTGTATATCGGTGTATCATCCAAATAGACAATAACAAATGAATCTATAAAAGGGCGTAGTGCATCATTCATTAATCTCATAAGCGTAGTTGGTGCATTGCGTAGGCCAAATGGCATGACTAACCACTCATATAAACCTTGCCTGGTTTTGAAGGCAGTCTTCCAGGTATCTTCTTCTTTGACTAGAACTTGGTGGTATCCAAACTTTAAGTCCTACTTAGTGAAGTATTTTGCTTGCTGCAATTGATCCAACAGATCACCTATCTTGGGCAGGGGGTACCTGTTCTTGAGCGTAATTTTGTTCAACGCCTTGTAATCTATACAAATCTGCCAAGTCCTGTCCTTCTCTGGCACAATGATGATGGGTGACCCACATGGTGATGTACTCGGTCGAATGACACCCTGTTCCAATTGCTGCTGCAATTGTTTCTTCACCTCATTTGTTTCTATAACAGACTACCTGTACAACCCAAGGTTTGGCAATGGTGAATCTGACAATAGATTGATCTCGTGCTCTATTTCCCTCTTAAGTGGTAACCCTTTAGGCTCTTGGAACACATCCCTGTATGCTCGTAGCAACTCTTCTAGTTATTGTTTTTGTTTCTTAGTACACCCCTCTATAGACTGATTTTCTCTAAAAAACGATAAAACATACTTCTTGTTGGAACTGATTAATCTCTTGGCATGGTTGGCACTTACCAATGAAATTTTCGACTTTCCTTTGTGCACATTGATGATGAACGATTTTCCATCTTTGACGAACTGATATTGGTTGGCTATCCGCATGAATAATGCACCTCACATGTACATGTAAGGACTCCCAAACACGACTCCACATACATCAAGGGGAACCACATATAGTTCTACTTCATCAATAAAATCAACACTATTGGAAAATCTAATTTTGCACTGTTTTGTTACCTTCAACTCTCCATCCTTTTTTACCCATCCTAGTGGATATGGGCTTGGATGATCATGAACTTCCAATCCCTATTTCTTGACCAACTCTGCTGCAATGAGAGTTACCTGTGATCCCGAGTCAAACAAAGCATCAATCTTGGTCTTCTCGACCTGCATCTTTATATGGAAGAGTTTGGCCATTCCTTTCTCTTCCTGTTGCTAAAGGCTACTTAGATTCACCTCCTGCATTGACGTACATATGATCTTCTCATCCATGTCCGAGTTGCTTTCAACTTGGTTGTTCAAATCAGTGGCCATGAGATTCTTCTTCTAATTATCTTTATTTTTGTTATGCGGGTTAACCTCTAGATGCAACTTCCAACACTTCTCCTCTGTATGGCTGTCAATGTTGCAGTTGTTATAGTGGTTGCTGGGATCTTTGCACTGGTTTGCTGTGGCTGTCGTCTTTTTATCTTTTCCCCGTTTCTGCTTCTTCCCCTCCTTAGAAGTGTGTTGTTGCGCATTTTTCTTCAATCCACTTGATTATGCTTTCTTTAGGCCTATGTTCTCCATGTATTGTGCTTGTACACAAGCCTCGTCCACTGATTTGGGCTTGAACAACATCACTTGCTCCCCCAGTTGGCAGTGTGGACCCTCCAAATACTTGAGGAAGTACATCTGGGTTCTTTGGGGGGTTACCCAACATTATGGCCATCTTTAGGAGCTTTGTGGTATACTCTTGCACGCTTTGCTTCGAATTTTGCCTGAAGTAGTGCCACCAGATCCACTGGTCCTCTACATACCCAATAGGGTAAAACTGTGACTTTATGAGGGTTTTGAAGTCCTCCCACTTAGTCATTGGAGGTTCTCCCTCTAACCTTAAGACCTTCGTGTGGCTTTCCCACCAAGTCAGGGCGTGGCCCTCTAATTTCAGTCGCGCAAATGAAATCTTCTGTTCTTCCTCAATTTGTTGGACATTGAAATACACTTCCAGTTGCTGCATCCAATGATTTAGCTTCAGAGCATCGATCTTGCCATGGTACGACTTGATATTGACTTTTGCTTCCATTTTAAACAGGGCTTGTGATTGATTCACAACACTCAAACTAGGTTGATATTTTCATAGGTTCTTTCTTCGACTGGTTCTCCGTTTCTTCCCAATCTCCTGATCCCCCTTCTGATTTGTCCTCTGCATTTGAACCCCCATCTTCTCCAAATATCCCAAGCTTATTGCTCAAGGCCACCATGAGGAGATTTACATTATGATTTATATCAACGACTTGTTGTTTCAATCGCGAAAAACTCTCCTTTGTAGGATCATTAGGGTTATTCACAGATTCGTCGACCATGATTAGGGTTTTACGATTTTTGGCCCAACCGATCTAGATCTCCTGCAAATCTCCACAATACACCCAATGAAGCCTGCTCTCATACCAATATGATCCATAAACTACCGTAGATATTCCATTGAATAGTTTGTCACAACAGATCTGATAAAATTATATTTTAAATCTAAAAGTTCTACACTATTACAGTTTTATTAGATTTATGGGTCTGCAGATTTATTGTTAATAATGCATGATTACAAATTAAAATTATGCAGAAAATAGAGAACAATGAAATAAAAGCTCACACACACGTTTGACACAATATATGCTTTGGGAAATTCTTTTGTTTGAAAAATCCAACTGGAAGGTGCAGCCGCTCCGCTCTCTTTCTCTAAATGGAAATATGGTTGCAAGCCATGAAGCCCGACCCTTATAAGACCCGCGAGTATCCGCGGGTACTCGTGGGTCTTGACGGATCTTATAGTGAGACAAGTCACTTGCATAGAACCCGCGATTCTTGCCCGTACCCATGAAGACCCACATTAAACTCGTCTACCCGCATTCAACTCACATTGAACCTGCATAAGACTCGTGAAGACCCTCAACATTCGTTTTTTTTTTTTTTGTGGAGATCATGTGGAGGGAAAAGGAAAATGGAGGGAATAAAATTTTGTTGAGTCTTAAACAAGTTTTATACGGGTCGTTCCCGAGTCTTATACGGGTCACCGAGTCAATAGCCAGACGAGTCTTATATGAGTACTAGTTGTGCAACACTGACTGCAAGTACAAAGAAGTATAACCTGTGGCCTGTGGGCAGCTACAATGCACAAATCCTCTGTGTGTGCTCTATGTGCTATCCCTCTCGGCTATTTTTGCTCAGCTATGGAACAAATGAACTCGAAAAAATGGAACCCCTTTTCCTCCCAGTGGCCCGTTACAACACAACTCGATAACCTACTAGAGGTTAGGTTTGACTACCTCAACTCTTAACTAGAGTTACAATATATACTTTCTTAGAGTCTTCTACATCATAATCACATGGCTAGCCCCTTTTCCTTGGATAATGGGGGTTGATGTGGCATCCTCTCAAATTATGGTGGTGAAAACAGGGAGATCAACTTCTGAGTGGCATAACTTTTGCATATGGACTTTCATTGACGTGATTCTTGCGACGTTGGAAAGGTCTTTGTTTGCAAAATAGGAAAAAAAGGTGCTGTGCTAAAGCGACAAAGTTTCACTTGTTGGAAATACTGAGAGGGGGTGAATCAATATTTCTCTTCAATAAGTTAATTTTAACTACATAGAGCATTAATTGTTATTAACATCAGATAAACATAACACAATCATCAACAACATTCAACAATGCACGACAATATAGATAGGATGCTTCAACTTCCTGCGCAGGCTCCAACCTGCCCTAACACCACCCTGTTGCCTTGAAGTGTTCTCAGGCTCTGACCTGAAGGAGACTCCACTCTCCTACCTTGCACCACCCTGTCACCTTGCTCAACAAACTGCCACTTGCCCTGAAGGCTCCAACCTTCAACTCATCACAAGGAACCGTGTTTTACAATTTTTAGACTAGATCCCCCTGTGATCATATCTGCTACACTATGAAACCGGATTCGTCATATTTTCCTTAAGTGTCTGAATCCTATGAATCGGACATGATTCGCAAGAATTCGAATCCTAAATTCGGGACACGTCGTGTCCTAACGGGCCATGCTTGAATCTGGGTCTTGTCTCGTTAGGACACAACGTGTCCCGAAAACCAGATTCGAATCCGTTGAAAATGAAACCCGCAGGCTTTAAAAACAACGCATTCCTATTTTTATTTACCATTTTCTCTCATTCCTTTTGCAAACAGTGAGTTGTGGGTTTGCTGTTAGAAGTTTGGAGCAAGGAGCCAAGGGTTTGGAGCGCTCGATAAGGAGATTCAAGCACCAGGTAAGTGCATTTCATCTCTATTTTTTGCATTTGTATTACATCGGTTTGTATATGCATTTCTTTTATAAATTTGTGCATGTTTTGTTTATTTTTTTTATAGTATTCATGGCTCAATCAAGGGCAGTAGGTAGGGGGCAAAGGAAGGGGAAGAATGTCCCCATTGGAGATGTCCCCCCTCCCCCAATATCATCAGAGTCTACTGCAAGTATTGTTGAGGGAAGACTTCCTCCTAAAGACAACATTGAAAAATATCCCTTGTGGAAATATGTCACAAGAGAGGATGGGCCAAGCACCAAGGGGAAGGGAGGAGGCAATGTGCATTGGAGATGCAACTTTTGCCACAATACTTTCACAAGCACATATTTTCCTGTGAAATGCCATTTGTTGGCTTTACCAGGGTGTGGAGTTTGTAAAGACTTCCTCCTAAAGACAACATTGAAAAATATCCCTTGTGGAAATATGTCACAAGAGAGGATGGGCCAAGCACCAAGGGGAAGGGAGGAGGCAATGTGCATTGGAGATGCAACTTTTGCCACAATACTTTCACAAGAACATATTTTCGTGTGAAATGCCATTTGTTGGCTTTACCAGATTGTGGAGTTTGTAAAGCCGTTCCTTTATAAAAGAGGAAAGAAATGGAAAAAGAGTTCACTGTTGGTATGGCAAATGTGGCTGCAAAATCAAGAAAAACCAAGAATGATGACCCCCTTCCATTTTTGAGGAAATACACCACCAAATTTCCATTTGAGAGTTCTATTGGGGGACAAATAGCAAAAAGAAAGGCAATTTCACTTGGTTCAATGAACAAGATTTTTCAAAAAGAGAAACGAGAAGAGCTTGATCTCACCATTGCCTTCTTTTTGTAACAAAACTTTATATTCTTTAATGTTGCATGCTCACCTCTATTTATTGAGATGTGTCGAGCTCTAACTCACGGGTCTCCATCATGGTATGTGCCTCTTGGTTGAAAGAAGCTTAGAACCACATTGTTGGCGAAGGCAAAAAAAGAGGTGTAAAAAATGCTTGAGCCTATTAAAGCATCATGGCCAACATTTGGGTTACCATTGTTTCTGATGGATGGACAGATCCAACATGACACCCACTCATCAACTTCATGGTGTGTTCCTTGAATGGTCCAATTTTCTTGAAAGCAGTGGATACACTTGGAGAATACAAGGATGCACAATTTATGGGTGAGTTATTTATTAAAGTTATTGAAGATGTAGGTGTTGATTCTTGTGTGCAAATCATCACAGATAATGCACCTGTTTGCAAGGCTGCTGGCATGATTGTGGAAGCTAAATATTCACAAGTGCTTTGGAGACCTTGCATTGCTCATTCATTGAACTTAGCACTGAAATCCCCTGCTTCTGATGTGCTTTGGATTTGTAACATTATTGAGGATGCACGACATATTTGTGACTTTTTGCAAAATCATACAAATGCCCTCACTATCTACAAGGAGTACAACAATCTATCATTGTTGAAGATTGCTGATACATGGTTGCCTCTTCATTCATCATGTTGAAGAGGTTGAGGGAGGTTAAGACTGATCTTGGGGCCATGGTTATTTCTGAGTTTTGGTCTTTTTGGAGAAGGATAGATCAAGTAGCCTCTAAAAGAGTGAAGGACACAGTGCTAGATGATGCTTGGTAGGAGAGGGAAGATCTAATTATTCAGATCATGGACCCTATCATTTCTTTGTTTCGGTTTATAGATACAGACAAACCCATCCTAGGAGAGGTTTATGAGGGATGGGATTCCATGATTGAGTCTGTGAGGAGCATTATTTTACAGAGTGAGTGCCCTGAGTATGAGACATCACAAAAGGCCTTCTGTGGTACTATACAGGATATTCTTGTCAGCAGATGGGACAAGATTTGCACACCTTTACATTGTTTGGCTCACTCATTGAACCCAAAATACCACAACTATGAGTGGCTAAATGGTGGACCTTCCCGCAGATTCCCTCCTCACATGGATGGTGAAATCTCACAGGGGAGGAAAGATGCATTCAGGCGGGTTTTTCAGGATAGAGCATTGCTTGATGAGGTGGAGGACGCCTTTCTAGAGTTTTCCACTGGCACTGGTCGATTTGTAGGATATGATGTGATTAGAGACAGGGGGGCTAAGAAGCCCTATTCTTGGTGGGAAAATCATGGGGCAACAAGCCCTCCTCTTCAACAGTTAGCCATGAGGCTCCTCTCTCAGGTGACTTCATCCTCTTTTTGCGAGAGGAATTGGAGCACATATGGGAATTTGTATAGTGTGAAGAAGAGTAGGCTTGAGCAGTCTAGGGTAGAGACAATGATGTATGTGCACACCAACCTTCATCTTATTTACAGGCAGAGGGAAGGGTGGTTGAAGGGAAAGACAAAGATGTGGGATGTCTTTCTTGATGATATGGGTCTGGACAACAGTGTTGAGTTGGCATTGGCCAACATGGATTTCAATGATCCAGTGCTAGAGCCTGTTAGATTTGATGACGGTGGTATTGTAGAGGGGTCATCCTCCACACCAGCAGATGCAAAGGCGACTATGGATACATGGGAGGAGGATGCAGAGGAGAGCAATGGTGACCATGATGATGAGGACATTGATGCTGATTCTGATGACGACTTTGAGGATTGATGACTCATGAGTCATGGGTTACCTACTGCCTTGAGGCTTGTATATCTGTAGTTGTTTTATATTTTCTATTTCTATTTTTGCCACTGGCATTGCACTACCTATGTAACACATTTTGATTTGATGACTTAATGAGAAAACTACAGCTGTCAGTGTCTTTATCTTACTATCTTGTCTTTCTCCTATTGGATCATTGATGAATTGGATATGTATTATGATTTATGATTTATGAATTTAGAATCTATGATTCATTGATTTATCATTTATGATTTATGTGACAGTTACATGTATTTGAATTTTGTATGTACTATGCATGCTATAATGTTAATAACTTACTTTGTAAACAGTAAAACTAACATCTAGATGAAAATCTATGTTTGAAATCAATGAATTTGTATAATTAATGAGAATTTGTGTAATAAATATCTAATTTTTAATATATATATTTTAAATATCCTATGAATCCCCATATCCTACGAATCCTGAATCCCTGTGTCAGGTTACTTAGCTGCTACATCAAACGCTAGCTTCAATCATATCTGCTTCTGTTCAACATCAACATGTCACCAAACATCCAGCCATATAATCCTGGTTCAAGCAAGCACTTAAACCCTAGCATTCATCAGCTGCCTACACTGCTATCAATATTGTTGTTCTGCCACTGCTCAAAGAATAAGAATTTAGTCAGGTGCCCAATTACATTAGCTCTGTTGTCTCAAATCCTAGCTGCATTAACAAATATGCTCAAAGTTAAACAAACACATCCTGTGGTGCAACAATGTTTCCAATAGCAACATATAAACAATGTGCCTCCTAGCAGCGACATACCAACAACCTCTTAAATCTAACCTCTTTCCATCTGTAATACTTTGGCACAAGATTGTCAGCAATGACACCAACTTTTTCTGCTTACCAAAAGAATCAAACCCTCGCTGAACAAACTGGTAGCACTTAACTTTCTCAGGTCAACAAACAGAGCTACTACTGCTCATGTATCTTTAATGGCAAACCCTAGAATAAAGTCACTGTGCCAATAACATCCAATGAACCTCTGGATCAACAGCACACAACTATTTTAATGATTGGCTTTTCTTAACATATGTCAATAGGAGATATAATTACTTCTGGTTGACAAGCCCAAACACATCAATAATACTATAACTGCTTGTATGCAAACCCTCTTTTCATATGGCATTAACAGTAGCATATGAAATAGAGGCAATACATTCATCAGCCCTTTGTGTATCCTAACTTAGCCATGACAGCATCAAACACTCTGATTACAGTGCATACTCAGCCCTTTTGATCTCGCCCTACCATACCCTTTAAAAGGGATATTGTGTAGCTACAACAACCAATTAGTAGTCACAATGCATATAAACTACATAAACAAACAACCATACTCTGCAATAGGTTTGATCCATACGCTCTACAACAATTGCACATTCAGATCAATGGCTACAATAGTTAACCAATTACAGAGGTTGTTCTAGGCTGGTTCATTGTGCAAGAGCATATGCATTGTCGGACTAACTCAACATCAATTTTTATTACATAGATTTGGAGCTTAAAACCAATGTGCACAACACAATTGATCTACTAGATTACACTATTGTCTCAGCTAATACGCAACAGAGAAGCCGCTTTGCAGATTACAAATGCGCAAATCACTTACGTGCTCTCTCGTTCCACACACACATAACTCACACAGCAGTAATCAAGTCACACTAATGGAATCAAATGCATTTTGGTCAGTCACTATTACAAACGTTCTCACCTTGCCATTGTTGGAGTAGCGTGTTTTAATTGAACTGCTGTGATAGAACTGCCTGGGCAACAGGGTATTGAACTGTTTCCATGAGATTTGACTTGAGTTTAAGAATAGAACTGCATTTGAGCTGGCAGACATTCAACATTGTGTTCCAGCTATTGTCCATGTATATTCCAATCCATGTTCAGTTCACAATCGAATGCATAGGTGTGCACATCTCAGTATATGCACAAAGGTTCCATCAAAACAAGTTGACATAGCATACCCAGCCATCTCCGAATCATAATTACGTTTGGGATCCAAATTGATGCCAGTATTCGGTCAAATTATCAAATGAGACACTAGAACCTTTGCACATATATCCCACAAAAATCACAAAGGCAACTGCATTCAGGTAGATTTATCGACCCAAATCTGATCTCAGAACTCAAAACAATGCATAAGGTAGTGCCTTTGGAGGGCCGAATTGGCAGTCTTTGGAGGGCAAAACAAGTCTTCAACAAGGCTTAGTAGGATTGCTTTCTAAATACAATTTTCCACCTGCAAGTATGAATTCTAAAACCCAACGAATCCCTTAAATGAAAAATTCAGACCCCAACACAAAATACCCTTCAAATATTCTCGGATCTGCTACAGTTGATCTTCAAGGAATGTCATAGATTATTATGCTCATAATATCCTCAAAACAAAAGGGCCGAATGCCCTAGGACTTCGCTGAACCAATCATGAATTTTCAACACGCAAAGAATCCCCTTAGAGTGTAGACTAGCCTTCAATATAATAATATATAGCCATCAGGAGAGGATACAAAGGTACAAAGCCAACCTTCCTTTGGAGGGAAGCACAATTTTGAATTTTGAATTTTTATAATTCTTTTGGACCAACAAGTATTTTAGTTTGAAACTGACTTGTCTTTGGGGCCAAAAGTTAGTCACAGAGTTACCCAATTCCTTTATAAAATATTTCCTTGGACCATGTGCACAATAAAAAAGGCTTAACATTAGTTGTTACACAACAAACTGATCTGGTCACACCATCAGACTTTGGGGTTATTGACCAAGTTCATGGGTCATTAACTTCGAAAAACCATATCTCCATAATCGTGAGAACCCACGAGAACCTATCATTAGAATCGGCATGACGAGGACTATCAACTGATAATGGTCTTGAGCCCAAATATATTGACCCTCATCCACAAAACCTTCAATAAGCGTGGGGCTTCTAGTTCTTTTTAGGGCTTCTCGACAATTGGAGCTTCAATCAATACAATCTAGACAAATACTAAGAGCATTCAAGAACCGACATTGGCGTCAATGGCAACATCATTCAACATTACCCCCAAAAAACATTGTTTGATGCTTCAAAACGCTCCCAAAAGATTTCACAGCCCAATTTGCCAGATTGGGTCCCCTAGTAGAAATGGTCATGAGAGTTGATTCCTCCACTTTTTCCACTTTGGAAGCATCGAGATGGATGACAAACAATATAATGATCCAATTCAGATCATTAGTGTAACCATTTCTTCATATATATTTTATATTTATTAATCAAAATTCCTATTCGCGTGTTTATTAATGTGATTTCTTATTTTTTAATGTTATATTTCATTCTAATATATATATATGTATGTACGTTCGAACCTGAAGCTGAACCTCGTCCAAACCTTATTGGAAAAGTTGAACCTGAATTAAACTTAATTGTTGTTGAATCCAAACTTGAACTTGAATTGTGTGACTTAGTATACGATCGTTTGAGGCTCCATAATCCCATCAAAATCCTTTGCAAGTGTCTTAGTTTCCACAACCACATCAAATTCATCTATTGGGTGTTGAGATTGTAGCTTGGAAGGTGATTCTGCATGCATCAAGTGCCATGACATGCAACGAATCACCTTAATTATCTCCTACAATAGTTAGTTAATGAATTTTCTAAGTCAAGACTTTAGACGACAATTTAATTTAATTGTTGGGTATCTTTTATAAAAGGGAAAATAAGTTAGTGACAAATACTTATAGTCGTTGATCTCAGTGAGTCGAGATCTAATCTCCACAGTTGAGATTAGGGATTTTGCTTGAGAGTAGGGTTTTATCTTTTTAATAGGGGCTTCAAGCCAAAGAAAATGTACATTCGATTTGGCTCAAGTTGGGATTCAATGGAGCTTAGTATTTGGCAGCGAGAGTGAGAAAAGGCTAGATTGAGCTAGAGCAAGATCAATAGAGAGGCTGACTTTCT
This sequence comes from Pinus taeda, assembly GCA_000404065.3. NCBI lineage: Eukaryota > Viridiplantae > Streptophyta > Pinopsida > Pinales > Pinaceae > Pinus > Pinus taeda. Next base: position 134,489 of record APFE030028589.1, read on the forward strand.
TTGTACATAGAAGTTTTCTGCCACGTTGCGTGTGTGGGTCGTACAAGATTTGAGTAAGAGAGAGAGGGATGAGATCTTTTGGTGGGTATATGCCGGAGTAAATTCTTGTGTAACTACTGTAAGAAAATATATCTTCTAAAGCTCAATAAGAAGTCCAACGTTTGTTGTTTTTACTAGATTGGTGCAAAGTTACCGGAAACTCCTGAAGAATTTTACGGAAATGCGGATCCCCATTTTTGATACATAAATGGATACGATTCTTGTCTGAAACGCTGTAAAAACGTTTTGGTGTTGTTTTAAAAAATCGGAAACTTTAGATTTGGAATTGGATATGTTTCCAAGGGATTTAAATTTTTTTGGATCCGTTTCCAGAAATCCGGAAACAGATCCACGAAAATTGTGATTAGAATCCACCCTTAAAATGTTAAAAAGCTTGAAAATTTGTATAGCCATAAATAAATAATAAAAATGAAGAAATCAGATTTGCAAATAAACTCACTATAAACAGAGTCTCAAAAGTCTTTTCTAAATCTTTAGAAACAATGTCACTCCATATATTTATCAAGGATTCTTACTAAGAAAAAGATAGATGTTCAAAAATGCAAATAAAAGGGTTTGATGAATGTCTTCGTAAAGAGATTTATTTGAGCGATTAATTTTCATTTTGGTTAAGGTTTTGTTAATTGTCATTGATTTTGCTCTTGATTTCATAAATCCCTCCAATATAACAAATCTTCTCTAGCAAATCTTGTGCCTGCATATAGTCATGAGACCAAGCTGACATTGAGAAGATTGAAATGTTCAAATAGGTCTTGATGGAATATCCCAATGATCCCATGGGCCTTTTAGTTGTCGTGCAAGGAAGATAGATATCATCTGTCATGCATGAAACGTTCTTTGAAGGAGTTGGACCCGAAAGCACAAATGTTGTAGCATTTCTTAGTACAGTATTAATGATGATGATAATATCTTGAATGTTATAATAATCACTAATGATGATGACAATGTTTATGCTGAATTGATGCTGATGATTTGTTTATGTTGAATTCATGACGATGACCATGCATTTTTAGATATAGATTCTAGATTCTAAAAGATGAATGGTTTATATATATATATATATATATATACACATCCTTGGCGTATCGCATCCTGATATTTTGAAAATTTGTCGTATCCGTTTCAAACCCCGTATCTGTATCTGTTCTCGTATCTGTTTCAATGCAACTTAGCATTGGTGTTTCCAGGGTATATCTATGTTATTCTCTATTTGCATGTGATTGGTTTCGAGTATTTTTTCTTCTGTTGTTTATTTGGTTAAAAACCCATAATATTTATTAGTACAAATCAAATTAGAAAGCTTTGTTTATTTTAGATCTGTGATTATTTGTTGAGACAATAAATTTGTAACTGGGTTTAATGAAATTAACATGGTATCAAAGCTCTAAACTCTAAATACAAAGCCAATGATATTTGTCATTTGACATAGGTTTCAGGAAAAAAAATTCATACTTTAGTTTTAAATATCTTCGAGGGTTTTATTCTACAATGGCTACCAATGTTCGATATGAGGACAGGTTTGAGGGTTCTTCGAACTATTTGCAATGGAAGGTTTGAATCTCACCTCTTCTCAAGGAGAACAAGCTGTGGCATTTCGTTAATACAACAGTTGTTCCACCACCAAATGATCCAATTGCTATCGATCTGCATGAGGTCAAGGAGGCCAAGATGTAGAGGATTATTTTCGATGGGGTCAAAGATCATCTTATACCCCATCTGTTAGAAAAGGACATTACAAAAAAGATGTGGGATGCGCTCATGAAACTATATCAGAGTGACTATCAAAGTCGAAAGATGATGCTTAAGAACAAGTTGCATGGCACAAGAATGTCCAAGGGTGAGAGTGTGACATCTTATTTGTCCAGGCTAGCACAGGTCAGGGATGAATTAACTACTATTGGAGAGACGATTGTCAATGAGGAGCTAGTGCGTATAGCCTTGAATGGCTTTTCGAAGACATGGGAGGTTTTTGTTAAGTGTGTTATAGGCTAAGATCACCTACTTGACTGGGCAAGGCTTTGTGATGATTTCATTCAAGAGAAGATTTGAGAAAGTGGTCAACGGGGAGAACAAAGAAGGGTGAGGCTTTGGGATGATTTCATCCAAGAAGAGATTCGAGAAAGTGGTCAACAAGGAGAACAAAGGAAGAGGTTCAAAGAAGAGGAGAACCTTGCTCTGGCAAGCAAGGGCAAGTAGAAGACCAAGTGTTATGTTTTAGGTATGTTCTATGCTAGAGCAATTTATTTAAATTTTCACAGTTAGCAATCACATCAGCATTAAGATAAACTGCAGATAGAACATAAATATAAATCGCAGAAGACAAGCCAAGACAAGAGGACAGAAGATGTAGCGTGAGCTAGGGACAAGCCCCACAATGTGGGGAAACCCTTGATCAATTCTTCCTTTATGTTCTTCAAAGTTCAGCAAAGAAAGAGAGAGAGAGATGATGACTGTGTCTATGTCATTGCGTTCCATACATCATTGCGTCCCATGACTGTCTATATGACTGTGTTCCATACAACGTGTATCCATTGCCATAGCTACGTTATTCATAACAGCATATATATGCATTGTCATAACTGCGTTAATTCATAACAACGTATATATGCATTGCCATGATTGCGTTATTCATAACATGTATCCATTGATAACATCTCCATGTATTAACTGCGTAAGGCCTCCTTGCTGTGCTAGGGTTTCATCATGTATCAGATTTCCTGTATAGAGATGAACAACGAATCATTTTCCAGCGGATAGATGTCTTCTTGACCTGACGTAGGATTAGGGCATCATTTTCAGCTAGGCTATGCCGCTATCCTTCTAGGCCAACATATTCTTTGTGATTGTCCTTCTCCAAAAACCCAAGGTGTGGAGAGGAGATCACCTTAAGAGTGTGTCTAAATGACATCAAATCCTCTTATATTTATACTAAAACGTATAGGTTGAATAAACATGACGTTTGGGCTTCTTGAGCCTATGTAAGAGCTGGTTGGCTTGATAATAATTACATAATCAAAATAATTCATATCTCCATAAATACTTATTGGAATCGGATGATCTTTAGATCAATCCTACACCTCTCAATGAGAGGGATCCAATAAAAATATCAGCTGCCATAAATAAGCTGACCCACATGGAGTTTGGCCCTAGTTGCCAATTTAACACTCCCTCTCAACTAGGGAGAACTCCGTCCACTGATCCATATGTTCGACTATACTATCTCTGCCATCAGTGGCCTGCACTGCTCTGCCCAGCGCTACTCAGTGCTGCTCAGCTCTGTTAGCTTCGCTCAACTCTGTTGGCTTCGCTTAGCTCTGCTGGCTCTACTCTGCTCTGCTCAGCTTTGCTCAACTCTGCTAGCTCTGCTCAACTCTGCTTGGCTCTGCTCAGGTCTGCTAGCTCTGCTCAGGTCTGCTAGCTCTGCTGAACTATGAAGAAGAATTGATCGAGAATGTCTCATACCATTCTCCACTGACCCGAAGTCAGTCTCAAAGTGCGTACCATTGGTCCTAGACCAGTCTCAACTGACCCAAAGTCAGCGTCATAGTGGGTACCACTCCTACCACTGGTCCCAGACCAGTATTGCAGTCTCAGAGAGTGTACCACTGGTCCCAGACCAGTCTCAACCGATCCGAAGTCAGCATCATAGTATGTACCACTCTCCCTGGTCGCAGACCAGTCCTGCACTGACACGAAGTCAGTCTCAGAGTATGTACCACTGGTCCCAGACCGGTCTCAATCGACCTGAAGTCAGCGTCATAGTAGGTACAACTCCTACCACTGGTCCCAGACTAGTATCATTGATCCCAGATCAATGAAGGTCATCCTAGCGTAGGGAGTACGGTAGATACAACGATGTGTCCATCGGTACTACTATGGTCCCTATCTTCATTTCCCTGCTCATTGATCAGATGAGAGGTACTTCCCATGAGTCCCAAATTGCATGGGTAGGATGCCTCGATAGGTGAACTTAATCAATCCCGTCCTCACAGGAGAACTAATCATCCTGCTACAATTGTCATGGAGAACACATCATCCAGATCTCACATGAGAACTAATCATCCTGCTACACAGGAGAGCGAATCATCCTGTCCCACAAGAGAGTGAATCATCTTGTCCACAGGGGAGCAAATCATCCTGCCCACAAGAGAGCGAATCATCTTGTCTGCAGGAGAGCGAATCATCCTGTTTGTAGGAGAGCGAATCATCCTATCCCAGTGCGCACCACCAGGGGAGGGTGAGTCACCCTGATGCTCTAGTAAGAACCGCAAGCCCCCAGAGCTCCATGTATGCAACATGCAGGACCCTTGTACAAGGGTCTCTTGACGACTCCAAGTCGTTCGGGAAAATTACAGATTTGATCTTTCCCCCGGGGCTTTAGACAAAGTGTAGCGACCTGTACATCATCTCATAGCGATGGAGCTTCCTTGCGCATAGACTTACCATATCCCAGATAAGGTAGTATTTGATTTCTGTCTGCTGGAGCAATCGTCGAATACGGGATTCCTCAATAATCGAATCCCACCTCTGGTTGATACAGAGAATCACAGTGGTATTCATCATGTGTACAAACAACTCACTGAAGAGCTTCCCCAACCAGGCAACTTCATACGAGATCATACTCGTAGATGTGTATTCGGTCTCGGCGGTGCCTATAACAATTGAATTCTACTTCCTGCTCATCCATGATATCGAAGCATAATCCAAAGAGAAACAACACTAAGAAGTGCTCCAGTGATTCTCCACACTGCCTGCTCAATCAGTATTCAAATAATCATGCAGTTTCATATTTTCGGCAGTGTATCTCAATCCATGAGAGATTGTGCCCTGAAGACATCTCAGAAGATTCTTGGCACCAATCCAGTGAGGCTCAACCAAATATGAGCTCCTCGTGCTAGCTGCAAAACATATGTTCGGACGAAAGTTCACCAAGAACTTTCCTAAGTCTGGTCCGACATTACTACCGTATAACTTCCTCGAGGTAGTCACAGGCTTGTAGTTTATCATTTCACATCCGGAATCCAACTCCCTCTTACTTCCTCAAGTGAGAGGGTCTACATAGGTCGTCCTCAGGTTGTTCCACGCCTGTGGCCCTGCTACATGAGGGGAATGGTCCCCTTGTAAGATTTTCCTTCGGTATATCTCGGACATGTACTTTCATGCTCCTTTTGAATTTAGGCATCCCTGTCACTATCTGACTCATAGACCTTCGGTGCTACGTGATAATGGACATGGTCCCTAGTGGACTTCCTGTAATTTGATACAACCCTGAGCTCAAAAGCATCTTTGAAAATTCTATTTCCAAATACGTACCTTTCCATCGACGAGTGCCACCTTGAAACCTTTGACTTCCATTTCCAAGATGGACACCAGGTTATTCTTGCGATCAGGTACATTAAAGTGATTATGGGGTTCCTTGCTTTTCATTGAAGAGTCGACGATTTCCTTGATGACCTGCATTACCAATCATTCCTTTGATCCCTGAAATGATTGTTATCTTCATCAAGAGATGTGTCTCTGCCATTCAGACACTCCTTCGCATAATGGCCGAACTTATAACCAAGACATCTGCCTTTCCTTCCACCCTTAGATCCGAACTTCCCAATGATGTGATCTTTAGGTAGGTCATCAGAAATTCCGCTACGCCATTTTGATAATATTCTCTGCTTCCACTTCACCCATAGTGAATGAGAAGAGGGATAATGATCCCATTGATCCTTTTGTCCTTGTTCCAACTGTCTTCGGTAATTACTCTTTCACTCTTGCTTGGGCATTGTCTTCACCTCACCTCAACTGCGATATCATGTTATGTTTTAGGTATGTTCTATGCTAGAGCAATTTATTTAAATTTTCATAGTTAGCAATCACAACATTAAGATAAACTGCAGATAGAACATAAATATAAATTGTAGAAGACAAGCCAAGATAAGAGGACACAAGATGTGGCGCGAGCCAGGGACAAACCCCACTATGTGGGGAAACCCTTGATCAATTCTTCCTTTATGTTCTTCAAAGTTCAGCAGAGAAAGAGAGAGAGAGATGATGACTGTGTCTATATGACTGCGTTCCATACAACGTATGATGATTGCGTTCCATACATCATTGTGTCCCATGACTGTCTATATGATTGTGTTCCATACAACGTGTATCCATTGTCGTAGTTGTGTTATTAATAACAACATATATATGCATTGTGATAGTTGTGTTAATTCATAATAGCGTACATATGCATTGCCATGATTGCGTTATTCATAACAGCATGTATCCATTGATAGAATCTCCATGTATTAACTGTGTAAGGTCTCCTTGCTATGCTAGGGTTTCATCATGTATCAGATTTCCTGTATAGAGATGAACAACGAATCATTTTCCAACAGATAGATGTCTTCTTGACATGACGTAGGATTAGGGCATCATTTTCAGCTAGGCTATCCTTCTAGGCCAGTGTATTCTTTGTGATTCTCCTTCTCCAAAAACCCAAGACATGGACAGGAGATCACCTTGGTTTTGTAGTTGCGTGTGGATTTGTTGGACTCCCAACCCTGGATCATGTATCGGTGTTTCGTGCAACCTCATTGCCATTTCCAATGCGTCTGCCTGGGTTGACAGCTTCTGTTGCGACAGTGTTGTCCTCAAATGTGGTGTTAACAACGCCACAAACCACGCGCGATGCTGTGCGTCCGTCAACATCATATTGGCCTCCTGGATCGTACCTTTCAATCTTTGATCTAGATCCCAGGGCATTTCACCTGGAAGCATCGCGATCTCCTTGAATCCTATAATCGACTGCGTCTCCGATTTCGGTCGACTAAATTCTCTGTTCAATGCATTTTGGATTTCTGCTATTCCAGCATTCGGGTGATCATTTGAGTGTTTGATATACCAAGTCAGCGTGCGATCCTGCAACGCACTTACCAATGTGGCCTTTCTAATGTTATCATTCGTAACCCCGTGCGCTTCCCATATTGCTTTCACTACGAACCAAAACTGATCGGGATCTTCGTTTCCAACTCCTTTGAATACAGGCAACTTGATCTCGTTCGCCATACTAAATCGCACTCTGTGGAGAGACCCACGCGCACTCTTCCTCACTCGTTCACGGTGGTGAAATTAATCCTTTGATCCTTTTGAAGCTCCTTCTGCTCACGATCCTTTGAGAAAACGTCTTTTGGCTTCGTTGTAGTTGACAGTTGTGTCTATCACAAGTTCAGTGATAAACCCTCCGATCCCATCAATCTTCAACTTCTTTCTTCATAGAGTTCCAGCGTTCCGACATCAGACATCCCTTTAGGCAGATCTCGATCCCGACAACAGAACCATTTGTTGGTTTATTGGGCCCTGACCCAGGTTCGGAAGAGTTTTAGCCAAACAAATCTCGCACTACCGACCCTTTTGGCAACAATCCGCGGAGCGCAGACTGAAGTCTCACCCGAGGCAGTATGGAAGGGTGCTGGAACCAGGTTTCCACACCCTAGGGATGTCTTGATGAGGTATGGAGGATTCACAACCCAATCTACGCACTTATGCTGTTTCGTGCAACAGTGTTGTCTTCGCGAAGATCCACGAAGGGGCATTTCTTAGATCCTTAGTCTTATTGCAGTTATTATAGATCCGATTTATTCTTTAAGGTCTTTAAGCGAACATTTAATAGTTAAACCCAGTGAGCGCAATCATAAATCTTAAATATACTTCATAAAATCCTAACATAAGCATAAACATTCAGATCTGCAGTCAGATACACAATAATTCAGAAACACTTATTTTTATTAATCTTCTGTTTAGTACAATCCATTTTCCACCCCACGCACATAGCTGCAGGGGTCCGCGCACACAACTGTGGACTCTACCAAGCCTGTGCGCACACAGATGCAAAGCCTACTCTAACCTCTACCCATGACTCGGAATTACAGACCCAGATCACCCTTGCTTCACAAACCCATACGCTTTAGATTTCCATTACAATTACCATCTAAAAACTGTCTTCTAAACCTAGAGCCTTTCTCTATTTATACATTCCCATGGTTCGCGGACCATGGGCAAGCCGACACATTCTAGATTAACCTATTTTAGGGTGGACTACCCTTGGACTTTACCCTATTACAATTCGCGCTCCGTGCACTTCGCAGAACCTTTACCAGAATTTTACCCAAAATTGTAGGCTTTGAGCCCCAAAACCGTTACGCGGGGGGTCTGCTACCAAACAACATGCAATGGAGCTTCCTATTCCTCAAAATCCTTATGGAACTGGGATTCCTATGTGATTCTTGAAAAGTTAGCTTTGATAGCAAACATGACAACACAGAACCAAATGGACTCTAGGTTAGGTAAAGGGGGGAGGGTTTAACAACCAATGATGATCTTGACCTAATTAGGGAAGAGTAGAGGATCAAAGAATTTTTTTCAATGAAGGGTGGCACAATGATCCCTTTGAGGTAACTAGCTTAAGGAAAACCAAGGGCAATAATTGGTCTTTGAGCTAGGGTTTGCAATTTCTCAAGATCCCACTGTTGGAATCTCATGAAATTTGGAGGGCTTCTTGAGGACACACTAGCGCAATTGTGGACCAAAAATCAAAGTATTTGGATGGCTAGATTTTGAGATATCCCAAGCCCTAACTCTGAAATCAAACTTTGCCCTGGTGTTTCCTAGGCTAGTACCTCATAGGATCAATTTGACACCTTTAAGTGGAAATTGACAAAGGAAGGGGAAAGGACGAACTTTGGCACGAGCCGGTCAAATTAAGTCGTATCACCCCTTTCCTTGAGACTTGATATTGTATCGTATGCATGGTAGAGTAGGATGCATTGCATATTGATTTTGCATTAAAACTAACATCGTGTGATATTTCCCATGGTAGATTAGATGCATTTAAAGTAAAATTTGCATATTTTATTTTTTCTGTTGATTTTACGACCTAACACTAAGCATGGGTGATCATAAGACACTGTGAAAAGCATGATGCCCTGTGAGTTCAATCGTTGATATGTGCAGACAAAAGGTCTGCGGTAACGAAGAGATTGTTGGAGTTCTCGTGACATCTCGTTCGAGTAGCTTTGTCCACTTCTTCAAGAGATCACGTTCTAGTTGGAGCCAGATGTTACCTACCATTTTGTGGGTGATACCCCTAGGATAATTTTTTTCTCCAAGATGGTCTTCAGGTGGCAGCCAACAACCCCTTGCAGACACCAACTAGCTCGTTGTGCCACTTCTTCGCAACCTGAGCCAACCATGTGGTCCCTCACCTATCTGTCATGATCGTATGTTTGAAGGCGAGCCTCCCAAACCTAAAGGTATGCCTTGTCATTTGGTATTTGAGTATTGTAGTTTCCCTATCATGGACACTTTTGGGCATGGATTAATGGGGGGATTCGACAGAAATAATGGGCTAGGTTTGTGCTCTTGTCCCCTAGATTCCTTTTGGATATTAACTTTGATTCTAGTCATGTGGGATCTCTTTTACTGACCATTTGGCTTTAGGGATGGTATTTCATGGGAAACCTGGGTTTTGGTTGTGTGGTCCTGCTCCCTCATCCACATATATTGCTCCCCTTTCCACTTATTATAACCCCATTCATCATTTCTCCCACCTGGGTCCACATTCCTCTACTAGGTCCACATAGGGCTAGCTTTTCCCTTCCCCTTGCCCACACCTTGGGTTGGGTCTAGAATGATGCCCCAGAGGTTGATGCAGGTAAAAAGAAAAGCAAAAGCATAATTGGCCACATTCAACTGGAAAATGTACCACAAAATGCAAAATATGGGTGGGATAAACACATTTAGCATGTGGGCAAAATTTAATACATGAACTCTACCCCATCATCATGGCCATCACCCTGGTTCCTATAAGCTCTGTGAGCGCCCTTCATCATATAGGAACCCATGATTTGTTGAAGAATCTAGGGCATCCAGAATTAATGAGATTCTTCTTAGCATGATAACAATTTGTGAAGTGTTTTACAATCGTATCTTAGCTTGATCTTCTTATTATTGTTAGTGTGTGTGTTTTCTTCATCAAATTGCTATCAAAAACAAAAGAGACAAAAACACAAGATATTTAGCTTTCTGCTAGGGCCAAAACCTCTCCTTGTTGGAGAGGAAAATCCACACAAATTTTTTTTTTCTTATAGAGATTCCAATTGACGAATACCAAGACCGTGACCCTTGACTTCCTATGCCACTCCAAGACCAAGACACCAATCCTCTTCTTTGTCACTGCTGAGTTTATGATCATTACTGCTCCTACCTCAAAATCTTGTATATACATCTCTGAGAGCTGTACCGAGATCTTCATCAAACATCTGATCTTGAACCTAACACGATTATGACCAAGATGATGATTACCATCATCCATAATATATGTCAAGACAGAGTGTCACTGTGAGGACTCCACATATGTTTAAATCATGACTGCATCTATATGCTGAGATAAGGTGAGTCACTGTGAGATCTTTTCATCATGCCTATATAACTAAGATCTTAGTCATCATAGATATGTTGTGTCTATCTGGAATGCCAAGACAGAGTGTGCATTGATATCCTTATCATTACAATTGTGACTGTGAGTATGATGAGAGGGTATAACAAATATGACGAATCTGTGTGCTATTGCGGTATCATTGTGATCCTCCCCATCGAGACTATAGAATCCTTGAGACCATCATAATCATGCTGAGACTGTATCTCTCCATCATAAGTAACTACGCTTTTCTTCCTGCACCAAGAGCTTCATTACTATGACGAGAGTGCTACCACCGAGAGGGTCCCATTGTAGATACTTATTGTAATTATATACGAAGTTGCACAGGCTTGTGTGCACTCTCCTGCACCTTCATCCGAGACCCTACAACACTGTGCTTGACCGAGAATGTGAGGAGGTCGAGATGTTATCTGTGGTGCCCATACGAAACACAGAGATACTAGCTCGAAGACCTTTTGCCTGCACCTTAAACCCATTAGAGGACGCAGACAAATCCGAGCTTCTGTTCTTTTCATTTGCGGATAGCCCTAGCCACATATTTATAGTGGTTTCTCCTTGCAAATAAGCCGACTTGTCAAGTGAAACATTGTCTCTCCTAGTTCTGAGTTGACATGACATTTAAATATTTATTTTTGAGGTCGACATGATGTTTTCTTCAACGTTTTGCTTGTTGCCTTCTATAAGAGGATCGTGCTTGTCTTTGGAGCGCTTCTACACACTTTTGTAGACTTGAGTACATTACACATAGGCTCATGAAGGGCTTCTTTATACATGACACGACTCTTTGACACATTAATAAATCCTAAAGACATCAAGAAGAAGTCTTTGACCTAATGACACTTCTTGCTCATGAAACCCATGCAGCAAGGCATGTAAAATAAATCGATTCTCTTTTATTACATCATTTACAAAGATCATGTCATTATGAAGACTGACCGAGCCTAGTTACACTTTCTTCAACACTCCCTCTTAACTAGGGTGGTATTCATAATGGTACTTGGTCATTCTCAATTTGAAGAATTTCTCATATCAGATTTGCAATCCATCTGTTATAGCATCATTTCAACCAATATTGTTTTCATATAGCAACATTTCTCAATCTGAAGAATTTCTCATAAGAAGAATCAGATTTGCAATCCATCTGTTATAGCATCATTTCAACCAACATTGTTTTCATATAGCAACATTTCTCAATCTGAAGAATTTCTCATAAGAAGAATCGGATTTGCAATCCATCTGTTATAGCATCATTTCAACCAACATTGTTTTCATAATGGTACTTGGTCATTCTCAATCTGAAGAATTTCTCATAAGAAGAATCAGATTTACAATCCATCTGTTATAGCATCATTTCAACCAACATTGTTTTCATATAGCAAGGCCTTGACTAACGACTCTATCTCTCACTTAGATCAGAGCATACAATGTTGGCGAGACTAATGACTGATAGACACGCATCATCATTTTCTCTCTTAGGGTCATACCCACCCGGGTGTTCTCTGAGTATGACCTACTAGGACTACTTTCATCTTGGGTTCCCAGCCCTCAAGAATATCGATCCTCTTGCCCACCCTTGTCTTGGATGCCCTACCATATCCTCAAAGAGTGTCGGATGCCAGATGATTACACAATCCTCCATTCTTTCTTCCAAACTGAAGGCAAGAATGTCATGTCTAACTCTCCCTCTTACCTAGGGAAGAGTTCCAAGTTTCTCTTTACTCAGAAACTTAGTCAAGTTCCTTTACTCATAGGAACCTTCCAGAGCTCCCTCTTAAAATGGGACTTTATCATCAGTACTTTATAGTGTATTCTTGTTGCCTGATGATCCATAACCTCGATGTCATCAATTTTTTCACATGTAGGGTCTAGCCATCCTTCACTTTCCTTCATCATGTCATTCCTTCTTTTCTTGGATAGTATCCTCCTTGGCTTTGCATTTGGTGCTTCCTTCATAGGGCCATCTATCTTCACTTCAATGGTGATTGCTTTAGATCGCAAGGTACATAGTTGTGACGTCCTTCCCATCTTTCCTTACCATGGCCCTGCACACATACTCAAACTTTCTCCAAGAGGTCAGAAACGAAGAACAAATCACAAATTACCTTTTGGTGATGGCCTTTTCTAGTGACATCTCCCTGTATGTATCAACATCTTGCATACATGTTGACACATCTCCCAAATATATCCATTGTCAAGGGTCTCCAACTTTTCGAGACTTCCATCAAAGTGTTCATATCTTTCCGGGAGATTTCCTAGTGAAATCTTCCTGATTCTTTGGATGTTGATTGCCTTCATCATGGTTACATATTTCACAATCTTTTCCTTCCTCACATATTCCATTTCCAGAAGTCTTTTTTTTTAATCAAAGTTTCTTTAATTGTAGTCAACTACCTTATACTTCATATGAGGGCATATTATGTTGATTTCATTTAGTGTGACTTTTGCCTTCCTGCATCCTTTCAAAGGAGGAGATCCTTTTTCTCTCGATCATGCTTGATCCATGTTACCTGCAACCATACATAATTACATTATAATATTAAACACAAGCATATATACCTCATTTTACCTTTAGGTCATCTAGGCTTCTTCCAACAACTTCCTTGATTGAAAAGATCTTCAATCCCTTGATTTGCTTCATTTCTCATGTCATCATACCATCATCTCATGAATTCCATAAGTTGGATTTCCTGATGGAACATTTGCTACCTTTCTAGATTAGTGAACCCTTCGTTGAGGTTTCCATCAGAGAATCTTGAGGATCTTGCATATTCCCATCTAGCAAATGTTTTCCTTTGTCCTGGATGACTTCTTCCTTTCCTTGAGGTTCCCAAGAGATATATCCTTCATGTTTGTCTGCCATGGATTTTGTCTTTCATGAATCCCATGGTGATGTCACGAGCTCTCGTTTCTAATGCTTCCATGATGCCACGATGCATCTTATTATCATGGTCATATTTGTAAAAGATTTAGGAGCTTATGATGGGACCCTTTTGTGAGGGACGCCATTTCACTCATAGTAGAGGTCTGTTACTCCCTCTTTCCTTGGCCCTTTCCTTCAGCTTCCTCTATTCTTCCGGCGATATGAGCTTCTTTCCATAATCTTTTCATAGCATTGAATCTTAGCTATACTATTATGCCTTGTTTGAGGACCAAACTTCCCTTTCCTTTCTGCACATGTTTAAGTCCTTTAGCCTTCAACACTTTTGTCGACAACTTGTCCTTTTTCTATCTTGCATATAGATACCACAAGTTGTTAAATGAGGAAACTTCCTTGTCTCAAGGACACTTGTCATCTTGCTTATTAAGAACATAGATGATTATCTTCTTATCATCTTTGTTAGATCTCCCAATTGAGATCTCATGAAGATATTCCTTCATTTTTGATACATTTAATGATATGACCTTCTTAACTTTATTTCAGAGAGTATATCTTCTATATATCTTTTCTGTCTCCTTTCTTGCTACATAGGGAAGAGAGGACCTTAAGAGTTCTCTCTCATGAATTCAAAGGAGACCTGTTCACTGACTTCTCTTATCTATGAGGATTGTGATAATCCTCCTTATTCCATGCAAGGACCTTTGATGATTCATTCAATCTATAGATCTCCTTGCAATCATGAAGTCATTTTACCAAAATGATTTAATGAAAATACTTACTTGAGATGTGAAGATGAAATCTTCACCTTGATCAGTTGATAGTAGTTGGGGTAGATGTATTGATGCTTCCTCCGGATGAGATTCTTGATAGGAAGATTGCGTTCTTTGCCTTCGAGCTATCTTGATTTACATATCCAACAATCTGTTGATATAATTGGGCTACATAAGGAACCTTGTAGTATGCAACATTGAATTGAGGTTGCTTGCCATGATATATAGAGACCCATCAGTTAATATAGCTTCTATATCGAGTACTCTCTATTCAAACTCCTATATATGCCCTTAAATATGTATCATTAAGTTCCGAAATTTCAGGACCGTGTTCTTTATAGAAAAGGATTCAATCTGAGATAGTGACTATCACTGATATGTTGTAGATCGAAACTGTGGGAGTCACCAAAGCTGTTGCCATGTATCCTGAGATCTGAACGCTTCATCTTTTGACTGCTGTTCTCCAAAACCCTTGCTGTTGTAGACTGTTTTTGTAGGTTGCTTCTTTGATCTAGGTCTTGATTTTTGAATGTAGATCTTGATTCCTACAACTTGCCTTGATGCTTTGCTTGAAACTTGATCCTTGAAATCTCTTTTCTACCCTTCCTTTGACTTCTAAACCTTCGCTCTGAAATCATGTTGAAGAATCTAGGGCATCAAAAATTAATGAGATTCTTCTTAGCATGATAACAATTTGTGAAGTGTTTTTACAATCTTATCTTAGCTTGATCTTCTTATTATTGTTAGTGTGTGTGTTTGCTTCATCAAATTGCTATAAAAAAACAAGAGACAAAAACACAAGATATTTGGCTTTATGCTAGGGCCAAAACCTCTCCCTGTTGGAGAGGAAAACTCGCACAAAAAAATTCTTATAGAGATTCCAATTGACAAATACCAAGACCATGACCCTTGACTTCCTAGGCCACTCCAAGACCAAGACACCAATCCTCTTCTTTGTCACTGTTGAGCTTATTATCATTATTGCTCCTACCTCAAAATCATTTATATACATCTCTGAGAGCTGTACCAAGATCTTCATCAAACATCTGATCTTGAACCTAACATGATTATGACCAAGATCGTGATTACCATCATCCATAATATATGTCAAGACATAGTGTCACTGTGAGAACTCCACATATGTTTAAATCATGACTACATCTATATGCTGAGACAAGGTGAGTCACTGTGAGAGCTTTTCATCACGCGTATATAACTAAGATCTTAGTCATCATAGATATGTTGCGTCTATCTGGAATGCGAAGACAGAGTGTGCACTGATATCCTTATCATTACAACTGTGACTGTGAGTATGCCGAGAGGGTATAATAAATATGATGAAACTGTGTTCTATTTTGGGATCATCGTGATCCTCTCCATTGAGACTATAGGATCCTCGAGACCATCATAATCATGCCAAGACTGTATCTCTCCATCCATAAGTAATTATATACGAAGTTGCAGAGGCTTGTGTGCACTCTCCTACACCTTCATCTGAGACCCTACAACACTGTGCTTGACTTAAAATGTGAGGAGGCCGAGATGTTATCTGTGGTGCCCATATGAAACACAAAGATACTAGCCCGAAGACCTTTTGCTTGCACCTTAAACCCATCCGAGGACGTAGACAAATCCGTGCTTCTGTTCTTTTCATTTGTGGATACCCTAGCCACATATTTATAGTGGTTGCTCCTTGCAAATAAGTTGACTTGTCAAGTGAAACACTGTGTCTCCTAGTTCTGAGCTAACACGACATTTAAATATATATTTTTGAGGCCGACATGATGTTTTCTTCAACGTTTTGCTTGTTGCCTTCTATAAGAGGATCGTGCTTGTCTTGGAGGGCTTCTACACACTTTTGTAGGCTTGAGTACATTACACATAGGCTCATGAAGAGCTTCTTTATACATGACATGACTCTTTGACATATTAATAAATCCTAAAGACATCAAGAAGTCTTTGACCTAATGACACTTCTTGCACATGAAACCCATGCAAAAGGCATACAAAATAAATTTATTCTTTTTTATTACATCATTTACAAAGATCATGTCATTACGAAGACCGAGCCTAGTTACACTTTCTTCAACATGATTGTCCCAACCCTTGGTGGGCAATGAAATGCCCTACATTAAAGGTGGGTATCCACCACACATCATGCTCTTTCCCCTTGAGCCCTGAGCAATTAATTAAAGAAAAATCATAAAAAGACAAAAGGCATATAAAGAAGGGTGGAAAAATCAAGGCTGGGGTACTTCATGTACCACGATCACTCCCTCCTATACATTATATATCCAAGTGTGGGCTTCCCTCTTACTAGCTACCCTTGCACCCCAACATGTGGCCCAGGGTTGTACCTTTTCATTCCGTACTCCATTCATCTCGTTACCACATGCCTCCACCTTTTGAAGGATGTACATTGGACATATTATGCCCTTTATATGTAGACACCACTTAATAGGATACTTGGTTAACCCCATTTGGAGCTTGGAGACATTAACACATGCCAAAGCCCATTATGGAAGGGCATGCCATTATGAAGTCCCCACCTGTTGTCCATGGTTTGTAAGCTCTTTAACTCGATTTCCTTTATGACTTGCTGTACTGGAAGGCTAGGGGACACATTGGATCTTATGCAGGATTGTAGATGGTCTCCATCTTGGGTTTGGTCTTCCTATATGGGGTCTTAACCCTTCGGAGGGCTACATTGGCACATGTATGGTGTGTGTTGAGAGCCATGGGCCTCCACAACAATAGACAACACTCCATGGATCCCCAGAGATGTTCGAAGATTGCTCGAGATTCACCTATTGTACAAGGAAGATGCACTTGGTTCACCTTTGCCCAACCTTCCCCACAGTTGTACCATGCACTTGGCAAATGACCCAGGACTTGTATGCTGATGTGGCGTCACTTGCGCCATCATTTGAGTCCCTACAGATGGACTGCAGGCATCTTCGACTCACTTGGAGACCCATGAGATCATTTGTGTGCCCTCACACGCATTAGGAGCACCACAGGTTTATTATGTGATGAACAAGGGGCCAACCCCTTGTCCATTACTTTTTGATGTCCAATTCATCATTTTTGGTACTTATGGACTTCACTAGGCCTCTTAAAGAGCCCAGTGACATGCATTATTGATTATTCGACCTTTTGGGAGGCTTATTATTTTGAGCTAGTTTGGTGGGCTTGTCACCAAAAGATAGTTACTTGCACATTATTTTAGTTGATGGGCTAATGTAGGCTCAAATTAGGTAATTCAAAATCCTAATAAGTGTATAAATAGGAGAGACATGAACTCATTTGTATCATCACTTTGGATTGGATCATATTCTCTCTTGAGAATTTCACATTTCTTTCAGGGAGGACGAATTGGGAGCATGGATGAATTTTGATGTTTGGATAGGATTTTCTTATCTTGGAGCTTCTTTATTGTCAAATTGTTGATGGTTGGATATGTTCTCTTACATGTAAGTACACACATTTAATGCTATTCTTGTTTTACTTTGTCATATGCGTTGGAATGGGATTTTCGCTATACTAGGGCTAATTGCTGCGCTGTTGAATTATTGTTTCTATATAGCATCTCTCAATGTATGGGCCATGTATGTTGAATGAACTCTCTTAGGGATAATTCTATCATTGAATTTATCTTGATAAGCCATCTCTTTTTGCAAAGCGAAGTATAAAGCTTTGAGGTCACTTCTTCTTGCCCTAAAGACCAAGCGAAGTAGTCCTTGAGGCCAACAAAGTCCTTTCTCATCATTCTCCTAGACTCCATTCTCCCCAAGTGATTAGGCACTGATCTACCAATAGGTGGTCACTGAAAGAACCATTTTTCTTCATCTTTCCCCTTCTCTTCTAGGTTTATCCAAGTTGGGTCACCTAGGGCATCACTTTCCCTACAAATTAGCCATAGAAAAAGTTCGATCTCCTAGCCTCTACTATGCTGGTGTGTCCTCAGGGTCTCCTCTAAATTTGAAGAAATTTCAACAGTGTGATTGTGAGATATCCCAAGCCCTAGATTTGAGATCAAAATTTGCCCTGGTGTTCCCTAGGCTAGTACCTCATAGGATCAATTTGACACCTTTAAGTGGAAATTCTTGCTTTGATCCTTTTCCCTTCCTTGTCTAGGTTAAGATCATCATTGGTTGCTAAAATCCCTCCCCTTAACCTTGGCTGGGTCCACTTGGTCCCATGTAATCCCATACCTTTGAAGAGTTAATTCTTCAAGAACCACTTGGGAAACCAAGTTTAATAAGGATTACAGGGATTGGGAAAATCCTCACCTCCTTCTCCTGGAAAGATTTGTACCTTGCTTGAAGAGCAAGCAAGCTCCATTCTTAACTCCCTTCTAGGAAAAGGATCATTAAGGTCACTTCACATCCATTTGTTGATTCATCCTTCACAAGTGACTTTCCATATACTGGGTCTCCCCCCATCGGTGAAAGTCCGTCAAGAGTAGGGAGTCTTAGCTGAGTTGACAGTGGGCTAAGTCTCCATTGTTTCCCTTGATTTAACAATTGTTCCTTTAGGAGTCCCTTTGAGCCCCCCTTGCTAGTTTGAGTAGTAACATTTTGGCATTGTTGTCAGGGACATGAAATGTGTGTTTTGTTCCCCATACGATACATTGACATATCATTATTGACGACTCCATTGGAAGAACGAAGCTCTAGTTCTTCATTGAACTTTAAGGTTAATGCTTGTAGGGTGAAGCAAGCATTTTTCTAGGCATGTTTAAAATCACCCTGGCGACTCCTACAAAATTTGCATGTATACCCAAAGTAGAGTGTCTTTCCTTGATGATTTTCCCACTTTGGACATCATTAGCGTCCCTGAGCACACCAATCATGTCACAGGAAGGATGGTACGTGGGGTACCTGTGTTTGATGGTGACCCAAGCTTCACAACTAACCGTGTGGAAAGATTTAATGCACATACTTCAAAGGGGAAAGTGATCCACCAGGATGTCCTTATGTTGTTATTCTTTGGTTCTCTCTATGGTCATAACTTATGGAAATCATGAACCTAGGAGCATCTCATCTATTGAGGAGCTCGTTGATGGCTTTCTTAGGCATTTTCAAGTGTGCCCCGCATTGAGCATTCAAGAGGAAGGCTTCATCGAGCATCATCAAGACCTTGAGAATCTAAGCGATGAAAGGGAAGATGTGTCCTCCTTGGGTCCACATGATGAAAATAATGATTTTGAGAACACATGTTGGGAAGGATGAGTCCATGGAAAGTAAAGTTGAAACCTTACCTTTCTCAAGGATATTACTCTCAATGAATTTTCTTTTGAGAACCTTGAAGAAGGTGACCCCGTTAGCCCCTTGTAAGATGACATTGAAGATTACTTCCACATTGAAAAGGAGAAAAAAGAAATTGTTGGTCCTCAATTTGATTGTGCTCCCATTTATGACATCGACAAGGAAGATGAGGTTGAGAGTGGTCTCCCCTTTCTCAGACATTATTTATGATGACATATCCATCGATACCCTTGAGAAGAAGGGTCATTATTTTCCCTTACATGAAAAGGATGATTTTGAGGAGGAAAAACCTGTTGAATATAATAATTCACCCTCCCCTTTGCCTTATCCTTTTGTTCATCACTTCAAGTCTTCCATAAGTGATTCCCTCGCCTCTTTTCAAATGATCCCAAGTGGCCATGAGCCTTTACCCCCTTTTGAGTATGGTGTCAAGGAAGAACCCCTCATTGACTATACTTTATCTCTTTTGACACACCTTGAAGGTCATGATGAATTTATAATCCCTTCTTTTTCGATATGATCATCATGGGCAACCTACTCGTGTTTTTCCATCTCATTAGTCTGCCTTGCCTACTAATCATAATCCTATAGAGGCCATAAAATATGACATAAATGATAAGGACCATAATGGAAATAAAATGCCCAGAGGTTGATGCAGCTAAAAGAAAAAGAAAAAACATAATTGGCCACATTCAACAGGAAATTGTACCAACAAATGCAAAAGATGGCTGAGACAAAAGCACTTAGCACTTGGGCAAAAGCCATGACATGAGCTCTACCCCATTCTATGGCCATCACCTTGGTTCCTACATGGCCCTTGATGAGCCTCTTTTATAATCCAGGAACCCATGATTGTCTTAACCCCCGCAGTGGGCGATGAACTGCCCCACCTTATAAGGGGATATACGTTGCTATACTTCATGCATCATGCTCTCATTACCTAGAGCCCCGATTAGTTAACCAAAGAAAATCATAAAAAGGAAAAAGGCATATGAAGAAGGGTGGAAAAATCAAGGTCGAGGTAACTCATACACCACGATTTCTCCCTCCTACACATTATTTACCCAAGTTTGGGCTTCCCTTTTATTAGCTACCCTTGTACCATGGTATGTGAACTAGGTTGACCCCTTTCATTCCCTACTCCATTCCATCATTATGCCACATGCCACCACCATTTGAAGGATGTACCACATACATACAACCCCCTTTAGAGGTAGAAACCACCTGATAGGATGCTTGGTTAACCCTATATGGAGCTGGGAGACATTAGCACATGCTAAAGCCCACTATGGAAGGGCATGCCATTATGAAGTGTTCACTTGTTATCCATGGTTTATAAACTCTTTTACTTGATTTCTTTAATGACTTGGTGTGCTGGAAGGCACGAGGATGCATTGGATCTTATGTGGGATTGCAAGTGGTTTCCATTTGGGTTTGGTCTCCCTATACGGGGTCCTGACCCTAGAGGGATACATTGGAACATGTAGGGTGTGTGTAGAGAGCCATGAGCCTCCACATCAACAGACAACACTCCATGGATCCACACAACCATTCAGAGATTGCTCGTGGTTCACTTATTGGATGAGGAAGATGCACCTGATCCATCCTGCCTAACTGCCCCAGAGTTGCACCATACACTTGGTAGATGATCCAGGGCTTGCACGATGATGTGGCATCACCTACACCATCATCCTAGCTCTTGCAGATGATCTACATGCATTTTCGATTTGTTTGGAGATCCATGAGGACACTTGTGTGCCTCCACATTTTATTTGGAGCACCACAGGTTATTACAAGGGGCCAAACCCTTGTCCACTGCTTTTGGGAGTTCAACTACACATTATGACACATATGGACTCCATTAGGCCTCCCCCAAGGCCCAACGACATGCAGTATTCATTATTTGACCTCTTGAGAGGCTTATTCTTTTGTTTATGAGCTAGTTTGGTGGGCTTGTCACCAAAAGTTAATTATTTTGCATATTATTTTATTGCAGGGGCTAATGTAGGCCTAATTAGCTAAATCAAACTCATTAGAAATGTATAAATACAAGTGATGTGAATTCATTTTAGCATCATCACTTGGTTGGACTTGTATCGTTGTAGAGAACTTCGCTATCCTCCTTGGTGGACGAAATTTTGGAGCATGGAATGAATTTTGATGTTTGGATCATTTTCTCTTGTTTTGGAGCTTCTTGTTTGGATATACTCTAATACATGTAAGTGCAATTCTAATGCTATTCTTTGCTCTATTTTTGTCACATACATTGTCACTGGGATTTCACTATTCTAGGGCTAATTTGCTGCATCTATTATTGCGAAGTTGTGGGAATTTTGTTTCTAGATAGTGATGCTTCATGTATGGGCCATGTATGATGAGTGAATGTTCCTAGGGATATTTCATGGTTGAAATTTATCGTGATAAGCCATCTGTTTTGCAAAACGAAGTATAAAGTCCTTAAAGTTGCGCTCCTTTGCCCTAGTGCTAAGTGAAGCTGCTGCCTTTAAGGCCTCCTTGACCAAGAAAATCAAATCCGAATTCATAATCATTCTTGACTCCAATCTCCCCAAAGGATTAGGCATTGGTCTACTATAGGTGATCACCCTAAAACTTATTTTTCTTCACCTTCTCCTCTTTTTTCTAGGTCTATCCCCATAGGTCACCTAGGGCATCGAATATCTCACAATTTAGCCATCCAAATACTTCATTTTTGGTCCACAACTGCGCAGGTGTGTCCTCAAGAAGCCCTCCAAATTCATGAGATTTTGATAGTGGGATCTTGAGTTATTGCAAGCCCTAGCCCAAAGACCAATTCTTGCCCTTGGTTTTCCTTATGCTAGTTACTTCATAGGGATCATTGTGCCACCTTTCATTGAATTTTTTTTGCTTTGATCCTTTCCCCTTCCTTATCTGGGTTAAGATCATCATTGGTTGCTAAACTCCCTCCCCTTAACCTAGGCTGGGTCCACTTGGCACTGTGTGGTCCCATACCTTTGAAAAGTTAATTCTTCAAGAAACACGTGGGAAACCAAGTTTAATAAGGATTTTAGGGATTGGGAAACTCCTTTGCAAGAGACATTCCTTAAACCTAGCCTCCTCCCAGAAAGATTTGTACCTTGCTTGAAGAGCAAGCAAGCTCCATTCTTAACTCCCTTCTAGGAAAAGGATCATTAAGGTCACTTGACATCCATTTGTTGATTCATCCTTCACAAGTGACTTTGCATATACTGGTTCTCCTCCCATCGATAAAATTTCGTAAAGAGTGGGGAGTCTTAGCAGAGGTGACAGTGGGCTAAGTCTCTATTGTTGACCTTGATCTAGCAGTGTTCCCTTTAGGAGTCCCTTTTAGCCCCCCCTTGCTAGTTTGAGTGGTAACGGGAACTTCTTTAGATTTCCAATAGGCAACATTCTCATCAAAGGTCACATCCTTGCTAACTTCAACCAGCATTACAGAGGAGCACACCCCCCCGCCCTCCACACACGCCCCCGCTTCCAATTCGCGCTTCTGAAATTGCTTCCGAGGAGCATTTTCAAGAGTGTGCTCCCTGAAAAAAACGCTTCCTGCCTTTTCTGGAGTGGTTGGGAACGTTCGCTCCGTGACCGCTCCCGTACACTCTGGGAGTTTTTTTTCAGAGGGGGAGTGCTCGAGGAGCGATCGCTCCCCCTCATAAAAACGTTCCCGACCAGCACAAAAAAAGGCTGCGCCCGAGAGGGAGGGTGACGACGACGACGGAGAGGAGAGAGGGAAAGGGGAGAGGAGAGAGGAAAGGGAGGGAAAGGGGAAAAATAAATAGACCCTCTCCCCTCCCATTATTCACTTCATCCATTGAGAGTGAGAGCTTGAGCACGAGAGTTTGGACTAGGAGTAAGAGAGAGTTTGAAGCTTGGAGAGAGGAGCTTGGTGAGAGAGGAGCTTGAGGAGCTTGCAAGTGGAGATTGGAGCTTCGGATTGAAGGCCAAAGAGGTAGGATGATGGATCTACACTCTAATCTAGCATTTTTTTTTTTGGTTATGTTCATTGCTAAATGAATAAATACAAAATTTCTCTATTTCCGATTCCCATTTCTCCATTTTTTTGCAGATTCAAAACTTCAAATTTCAAACATCATGGTTATATGGCTCAACATTTTTTTCTTCTTGGTTCCTTTTTTGGTTATTACGGTGTTGGAGAGTAAGAGGAGGGTTGAGCATGAAGAAGTGGGCTATATTGGATTTGATGAAACCCAGAGAGGAGTACCTTAGTGAGGAGGAAGAGAGTGAACATGATTCAACCAAAAAAACTAAACAAGACCAAACCCCATTGTGGAAACATGTTTCTAGGCCTGAAGCAGGGAAAGGGGGTGGAACCACTAAATTTGACTGCCCTCATTGCAACAAAACTTACACAGGTTCATTCACTCATGCCAGAAGGTACCTCTGTGGGAAAAGGGCATGGGATGAAGATAAAGCAATAGGAATCAAAACTTGTACAAGTGTGTCAACAACAAATAGAGCCAAATACATAAGGGAAGAGGAAGAAGCCCAATACAAATCTAAAAAATCAAAGGGTTTCTTTGATCCAAGCTCACATTCACATCAACATGAACAAAAAACTCCTTCAACATCCTCCCATGGCAGTGGATATGGAGGCACAAGGTCACCAAACATCTCTTTAAGGCATAGAACCATATCAGATTTCCTTGATGAAGGGTGTATGAATGATGTGGATTCAAAAGTTTATCGGTTTCTCTATGCATGTGAGATACCATTCAATGTTCTTTGTTCACCTTATTGGCATGAAATGGTTTCTGCCATAAATGATGCCCCTAAAGGATAAAGAGCCCTGGGTATCACAAGGCTAGAACCATTGGACTTGATCATGAAAAAACAAAAATATCACATTCTTTGAGTAGAATGACAAATTCTTGGACTGAGCATGGGGTGTCCATTGTATCTGATGTATGGACACATTTAAAAGGAAAGCCATTGATAAATGTTCTTGTTGTGTTTGTTAGTGGTGCCATCTTTTTTTTCAGCTTATGATTACTTAGACAAGTTCAAGACCGACATCAACATTGCAGAACTATCTTTTTTTTAACAAGTTTGGATAGATGTTATATTACCAAAAAAAAGTCTTGGAGCAAGCTCCTTTTACATTCCGCTATTTTGATATGATAGACTAAGCAGTAAGATAGGCACGCAGACCTTTTTCCTGTGCTTAGTATCAAAACTTAAGAAGTTTTTTTAGCTATTCTAGAGTACTGCTTGACATATTGACCAATTAAGAAAACAAACTTGCATAACATATATTCACTGAGATTTATGGCTTCTGAACTTAGTAGTCTTGGGCTGCTTGATGCATGTCGTTGTTGTTGACTGAGTTCTCCCCTTCACTACTAGTGGCTTTGCTTTTATAGTAGTCCACAACTTCCTCTAGGTGCTTGCACTTGGATTTTAGAGCCATAATCTCTTCTTTATGAACTACCATATTGCGCTTCGGATAACTGTACTCCGTTTTCATTTCACTTAAGAGATCCTCTAATGACTGTTGCAGCCAGTGTATCATAATCTTATTTCCCTTGCATGCTGGGCAAGAGTCATTCCTCGCTGCCTTATCAATGGGATTGAGCTCCATCTTATTGCTCCTTCCTCTTGCTTTGCTTATCTCACTGATTCTTGTTTTTTCTACTGTAGCTTTCCTTCTACTGTTGCTTGCTAGCCTTTGAGCCTACGCAATCCTGCCTTGCTGAGCAATGTCTTGGCTTTTTTGATGAATAGCAGTGGCCTGGATGACGAGCTTGGGGGTGAGTCTGCTAATAAAACTATTATGAAAAATGATAGTGGTGACAATTTGAAGAGAGGCAAGGGACTGATGGCCAGTGGTGTGATCGAGATGACAATGAGACTGGGGGATGATTTGCGAAAATGGAGGAGTGGAAATGAGACAGGGATCAATTACTGCGATAAGGCAGAGATCGATTTCTATGATGAGAGGACGCTGGGCGTGCTGAGGTGAGACAGAGAGCTGTGCGATGGAGTATATAATGTTCTGAGAGCTAACAACTATGACTTTAAGATACAGGAAGGGACTAAAAGAACTATCTCTGCGCTCGACAAAAGTCTCTCTGAGGACACAGTCTTGCTTGCTAATTGTTACCTTACCATTTCTCTTATAGCCTGTTTTGCCTTCCCTGAATCTGCAGTTGGAGGCTACCACTTGAGAGCAATCGTCCTTCCTAGATTTTCTGCCACGATTTTCCCAATGCCTCTGATTTTTATCTCATGAATCTTGTGATCCGGGATGCCTTCACTGACATCATTCATGTGTGACTCCCTGCTGTCATGATTTTTCCTTTGACTGTCCGAGTTTTTTATTTTTTATTTTTGTGTTGGCTGTGAATTCTTTGATATGCTGTGCTTTCAATACTTTGATTTTTCCCTTTAATTTGCCTGCTTTGTCCCTTGGTTTTCCAGAACTTTGGGTTTGTCATTTTTCGATGGTAATTATGGCACAGTGTGGTAGTATTCATCTTGATTCCCTCTGACTATTCCTTCTTCTTTTTCCACAGCTTGATTTGCATGGTGGTTCGCTTGCTGATTATGTATCCTCAAGACATGTTTGAAGGTTGCATTTCCGGAGCCTGCTAAATTCCTTCTGATTCTTTTGATGATTCTACTCATAAACTCATTGCTTGGGCTCTTGTTTCGAACCATTACCTCGACTATGATGGCCAAGTATCCTATAATTATAGGATTTTGGATTTCTCGTTTTGTAATTAGTCTTGTTCCCATCAGTAAACTGTATACCTCCGCCTTGTTATTTGACATTTGTCCCAGTCCCCATTCATAAGTGACTATTTTTTTCCTATTTGGATCATAAATTATTCCACCGACTCCTGACTTTCCCGAATTATTCTTTGAGGCTCCATCAAAATGTCTGTTCTGAAGTTTTTTCCAGCTTTCAATCTCCTCTTCAGTCATTCTCAATTTCCAAATTTTTTTGAGTTTTCTTTTCTCTGTCCTTTTTGACCATTGTTGTCTATTATGGCTTCGCTGAGCCAATCTCCTCTTCGGTCATTCTCAATTTCCAATTTTTTTTGAGTTTTCTTTTCTCTGTCCTTTTTGACCATTGTTGTCTATTATGGCTTTGTCCGTTGGTGTAGTTCCTTTTGCGTTGAGAATTTCGAAAGTCAGTCCCCAGGTTTTTGACGGTGTTTTCCCAATTCTCGGGTTTTGATTTTTGAAAATGCACTTATTTCGAGTCAGGCAGATTTGCCAACATAGAACTGTTGTGATACATTTCCATATTCTTAGAATTGTGTCTTTTTTCTTTGTTGTATAAGGGTATGCTTTCTCCAAAGTTCCGAGAAATTCCGGCAATGGTTTTTCGAAATTTATGTTAATTTCCAGTGGCTGTATAAGCTGCTCCCAGCACTCTTTTGAGAATTTGCACTCTTGGAATAAGTGTTGAATTTTTTCTTCCGCCTGTTGACATAAAGGACATCGTGATGGCCCTTGGAAGCCCCTTTTTTTTTTAAATTTTCACTAGTCAAAATCTTCCTTTTTAAAAGAGTCCATATGAAAATTTTTATCTTTGGCAAACTTTCAGATTTCCAAGCTAGTTTCCAGGAGTCCCATTCCTGATGACCAGTCTGCTCTTGGAGGATATTATATCTAGATTTAACTGTGTACTGCCTGTTGCTTGGATCCCATAGATAGCTGTCTTCCTCATCATAGTGAATTGCTGCTGCGTCTTTTAAATGTTGCTTGATTTTGGTCTATTGTCCTTCCAGACTTGCTGGTATGGTTGGGATTTTCCACTCCTGCCATTCCTTTTGATTCCGTAACGAGATTGAATGTAGAGTCTTGAATCCTTTTTCCTTCAGCCATTCTTGTATGCCTTCAACTTCCGGGTAATTTTGTATTTGGTCTTTTCCCATGACCCTGTCCTCCCAAATCGAAATTGTTTTTCCATTACCTGGAATTTTTGAGATGTGGCTGTTCATCAATGGGATTACTTTTTTGACTAGCTTCCATACTTGGGTACTTTGTCTAATTGGGATGTTTCCCTTCAACAAATTTTCCTTGGATCCATCCATGTATTTGTTTATGAGGATTTTTTTCCACTAGCTCTCTTTGCCTGTAATGAGTCTCTACACTATTTTCATTCCAAGGGCTGCATTCATGAGTCCAGGTAGTCGGATGGATAGCCCTCCTTTTTCATATGGTAACACTACTTGTTCCCACCTGACCAAGCTGAACTTCTTATTTTCTTGCTTCCCACCTTGCCATAAAAAGCTTCTTAAGATTAACTCCATCTGTTTGTGGGCGCTTGCTAGTGCCATGATTATAGCATATTGATAAATCGGTAGTGCAGCAAGGAGAGATTTAATTAATATCACTCTTCCAGTCATGTTTAACCACATCATTCCTCAATTCTTTATCTTAGTTTGCATTTTTTCAATCTGTTTTGTCCATACTTCTGCTTTCATGCTCTCTTTTGAGATTGGAAGTCCCAAGTAGAGGAAATGGCTCCATTTTTCTTGTGCTGGGATTTCCATGATTTGGGATATCCTTTGCATGGTTCTATGCGGAATATTCCACCCATAGATCTTGCATTGTGTTGTTTAATAGCCCACCTGACACCTGTAGAAATTCATCAAGAGTTTTTTTAAATCTTCTGGCTATTATTGTTGATGCTCCTTCCAGTAATAGAGTGTTACCCGCAAACAAGGAATGATTTATGGTTTTTATTCCTTTTGCTATTCTCAACCCTGTTATAGTTCTTTCTTTCCTTTGGGCTTCCAAAGCTTTGCTTAAGGTATCTGCCATTATTATGTAAAGAAAAGGGGAGAGAGGGCAACCTTGCCTCAGACCTCTAATGCTTTGGAAGAAGTCACCGGGTCTTCCATTTATGAGTGGGGCTATCCATGGAGTGGAGATGCATTCTTGTATCACTCCTGTTATTTCTTTAGAGAAGCCAAGTTTTTGGAGAACAACCATTAAATATGGGTGGCTGGCTCTATCAAAGGCTTTTGCCATGTCTAATTTAATTATTATACCTTTTTCTTGCTTTTGAATACTGGAGTGGACAACTTCCTGGACAATTATGACATTATCAATGATTTGCTGGTTTGGCACAAACCCTCCTTGATTTTCTGATATGATTAGGGGCAGCACTTTCTTAATTCTATTTGCTACTATTTTTGTTGTTATCTTATAAGAGGAATTACAGAGAGAGATAGGCCTGAATCTATTGAAAGTGGTGGGATTTGACTCTTTTGGGACAAGAGCCGGATAGGAGGATTTTGTGTTGCCTCCCATTTTTTTTTTTTCAAAGACATTCTTCACCATTCTTATGAAGTGCTTTTTGATTGTATACCAGTGATTTCTAAAGAAAGATATGGTGAAACCGTCTGGCGCTGGTGCTTTATCCGGATGCAGGCTCCATATGGCCTCCGCTATCTCTTCCTCTGTTGGATCTTTGCACAAATTTGCGTTTTGTTCTTTTTTTATTTTCTTTTTTGTGTGCTGCAAAATTTCTTCATACTCAGTTGTTTTTTATGTGGCTGACAGTAGATCTTTGAAGTGCTTGTAAGCTGCTTTTTTTATTTCTTCCGCTCCTTTAGCTTCTTGATTTTCCACTTGGATCTTTTCTATCTGATTTCTAGCTCTTCTGATTTTCATAGTATTATGGAAAAAGGAAGTGTTCTTGTCACTGGCCTTGAGCCATAAACTTCTGGACTTCAATCTGGCTTCTTCTTCTTCTTTCCTATTTTCCCTGTAAATTTCCCAAAAGATTTCTTTCTCTTTTAGGTAGTCTTGCTTGCTTTCTTCTTTGCCCTCTTTCTCTGCTTGCATGCTGTCCATTTTTTGTTGGAGCTCTTTTTTGTTTTGTTTGTTTTTTTGTTGTTTTTGTTTATTTCTTTTGTTAATTCGTTTGATCTTGCCCATTCTTTTAACTTGGCTCTTACATTTTTAATTTTTGTCTCCCATATGTAGTGAGGTGAATCTGTTACTCTTGGTTCCCTTACATGTTTTACTAACTCGCTGATTTCTGTGTTGTTGTCCTAGGTTGAGCTGTATCTGAAGGGGAGGGGGCCTTGGTTCTCCATTTTGCTCAATATTATTATTACTGGTTTATGATCTGATGCAGTTGTGTGAATGATTTTTGATTTGATAGAGCTATAACCTGCTGCTATACTTTCTTCGATTAAGATTCTATCTAGCCTTTCTTTGATATTGTTTTTACCTACTCTTTTGTTGCTCCAGGTGTATTTCCCATTATTTGGGGGAATGTCCAAAAGGCTATACTGCTCCATAATTTCTTCTAGAGAGTTCCTGGAGGGATCCGTTTGATAAATTCCTCCAAATTTTTCCTCTACTTACCAAATTTAAGTCTCCTCCTAAAATCACCTTCCCAACTTGTGTTACCTTTAATATTTCCTTTAATGTGGCCCAACACTGTTCTTTATCCTTATAGTGGTTGGGGGCATATATATCTATGACCCTATATCTCTCTTTTGTGTTGATTTGCCCGAGCTCCATTATTATCCAATGTTGATATGTTTTCTTTTGGATTAATTCCCATATTCCTTTTTTCCATATTGTGCATATACCCCCTGAAGCTCTTGTTACCTATATAGCTTCCCCTTCATAATTTCTGAACTTTTTTTTTAAGATTTTCAATGCCTTGATTGCCTGCTTTTGTCTCCTGGATCATTAAAATATTTGGGTTTTCATTTACTAATATGTCTCTTGCTGCATTTTCTTTAATGGGTGTCCCCATTCCTCTGCAATTCTAGGAGACTATTATTATTATTTACCTGCTAGGTGGTACACAGTTCCCTTCCCCTTTTGATGGCTTTTCTCATTGTTCTCTGTGCTTTTCCCTAGGAAAGTATCCATAGGTTGCTGCATTCCTAGAGCCATTTCTTTTGCTGCTGCTTCATCCCTTAATTCCTTGTTTGTCTTCCTTCCCACTTTTTTTTGGTTTTCAGTGTTTGGAAATGCTTCCTTTGCTTGCTTTCTGGTTAAGATTCTGTCTACTGAGGGAGGCGGAGAATGGTGGGGGGTTTGAGGTTCTGGGTGAGTGAGGAGATTGAGAAGGGTTGGGGGAGTGAGGGGTTCTGGATCTAGATCTAGATCTAGAGACATCAACATTGCAGAACCATTACCTGAAACAATTGAACGTATTGGGCCATACAATGTCATCCAAGTCATCACTGATAATGCTGCTAATTGTAAGGCAACATGAGCAATTATTGAGGATAAATACCCCAACATATTTTGGTCTAGGTGTTTGGTTCACACAATGAACCTTTTGATGCATGATATTATTAAGAACAGAAACCAACAATACAAATGGATTGGTGATTTGTACAAGAGGCAAAAAATTGATAAAATTTATTTCAAATCATAACAATACCCATGGGCTTTTCCGCAGACACTCAAGATTGGCGCTGTTGAAGATTACAAAGACTAGATTTGCTAGCTATTACCTCACCTTCAGGCGCCTTTTGAAGGTAAGGAGTCATTGGCTAGCATGGTATCAAGTCCACACTGGCAGGTATTAAAGGAAAGGGCTACAAATGCAGCTGACAAGCAAGGTTTTGAACAGGTGGAGGAGACCACTCTTGATGGTTAGTTTTGGGCACATGTGAGGCAAGTATTGGAATTCACCAAGCCCATTTATCACATGATTTGTCTTGTAGATACAAATAAACCAATGATTGGGGAGGTGTATGATCAGATGGATACCATGTTGGGGCAAATAAAAGATATTGTTCAGAAAGATGATCCCAACTTGTATACACTGATTCACAATTGTGTGTGTACACGGTGGAATAAACTTAATGTTCCACTACATGCCTTGGCGTATATCCTTATGCCAAAATACTACTCTCCATCTTGGTTGGGCCAACTTGCACGTGGGGGTGGGGTTAGGGTCAAACCCCATATAGATCTAGAGGTATCTACAGGATATATGGAAGCATTAGACAAGTTGGTACCTGACAGGGAGGAGTGTGCTAATCTACGTCTTGAATTAGGTAGATACTTCAGTTGCACTAGTTTGTTTGGTTCTTTGCATGCAATGGAAGATAGAGACATATTTGATGCTCTCACATGGTGGGAAGCATATGGCGGCTTGGGAATTTTGCCAAAATTGGCAAAAAAAGTTCTCTCATAGGTTGTAAATACTTCTTTTGCAGAGAGGTGTTGGAGCACCTACAACTTCATACATAATGTGAGAAGAAACAAACTCAGTGAAAATCGGGCATAAAGCTTGGTTTATGTGCACTACAACTTGAGGTTGTTGAGTCATTACTGTGATCGGGCTTATGAGGATCCAACATATAAAATTTGGGACAACCACCCAAAGGACGATAATTTGGGGGATGGCACTATGCGTCTTGAAGAACTGGAAGCAGAACTTATGAGAGATTAAGATGAAGCAACAACCATGCCACCCCCACCATCCAATAGTAGTGTTCAAGTTCCAAGTCTTGTTCCTTTGTTGTCGTCGCCTCCATGTACATTCACATGTGGAGGGCATTTGCCTTCTGGTTTTGGTCGTGGCACTGTGCGGGAGGAGACTCCTAGAAGATCACCACGACCTGCTCAGAAATTAGACATTATTCGTGGCGGCAATAGGAAGCTATAGATTATAGATTTACTTGTCTTTTCTAGCTTCTTGTAGTTTTTATCATTGTTGACTCTTTCATATTTATTATGATATTTTTTGTAAACAATATATGAAAATTTATGTTTGAAGTTTGAAGTTGGCTATTATAACTCATTGGTAATGAATTATGAATATGATGCTTCGTGAAAGTTGAAAGTTGTATCATTTCATTTCATTTCATGTTAGTTATTCTTTGTTGTAATGGTTACACTTAGCTTCAAGTACAACTTTGGTGATCAATTATGATAAATGTTATATATTGAATTTTGAAAGCTTGAAACTTTAAGATTGATGAATGATGATTCATGAGACTCAATATGTTGTATGTTACTAACTTGTGGACATGGTTGATGAAGATTATAAGTTCTAGATGATTGTTGTTATATGGTTCAATCTATGTTTTTTTATATCTAATTCATCATTCTACATGTTTTTGTTGATATATATGCATCAAAATATAAAATATATATATTATATAAAAAACGCTCCCAAACCGGGAGGTTCTGAAAATGTCGCTTCCTCTCTTGCTCCCCGTTTTTGCTCCCGCTCCCAAGTAACCTTGACTTCAACCATGTTTTTGTCTTGGAACATGGATTCTATGTGCCTTTGATGACTCACTATATCCAACGAATATTCCTTTCTTTCGTGAAGGCTCTACCTTCTTTCTCATATCTCTGGGTACATGGATGTGGATTGGACAACCAAATATTCTTAAATGTCCAACTTATGATTTATATTCGGCGAATGCTTCTTCAGGAGTCTTGTCTTCCAAAATTTGATGAGGACTTTTGTTTTGAATATTGATAATTGTCAAAGATGCTTCACTCCATAGAAACATAGGCAAGTCTTGATCATGCATCATTGCCTTAACATATTCTTCAATGGTTTTGTTCTTTCTTTTAGCAACTCCATTTTGTCGTGGATTGGAAGGGACTATCAACTCTCTTTAAATCCTAGCTTCTTTACAATAGGCAACGAGCTCTTTGGATGTAAATTCTCCTCCATTATCTGATCCCAGAATCTTGATTTGCTTTCCCTTAAAGTTTTCTACTTCAATCTTAAATTTTTGAAACTTGTCGAAGACTTCGTCCTTTGTCTTCATGGAGTAGATCTATGTCTTGCGAGAGAAGTCATCAATAAAGGTTACATAGTACAAAGAGCCTCCAAGAGATTTCACTGGCATTAGACCGCATATATCAGAATGAACTAGATCCAAAATTTCCTTGGATCCACTTTCGCTGCTTGGAAAGGGCTTGCTGACATTCTTTCCAAGCACACATCCTTTACAAACTTCTTCATGTTCTACCTGCAAATCTGGAACTCCTGAACCATTTGTTTTAAAGCTAGCAAAGCTATATAGTGAAGGTGAGCATACTTTCTTTGCCAAAGCTCACATGGATTAATATTTGCTAATGCTTGAGTAGGTTGTTTTAAGAGTCTATACAACCTTCCTCCACGTACTCCAATTACTCCAACAAAATCAATTTTTAACCCTTTGGCCATACAAGAACTTTGCCATCAACAAATGCTACTCTATCTCTCCTTATCTTCCAAGCATGAAATGGAAACCAAATTATTTTTCAAATGTGGTACATATAATATGTTGCTAAGATGAATGTTTTCATTTGATTCCAACTCAATGGATGTTTTCCCAACACCTTTTACCACACAACTGTTGTTGTCTCCAAGTTCTACCTTTTGAGATAATTTCCATTACACTTGTGAGGTTGTCACGATCTCCCATCATGTGCCGTAGGCACCACTATCTACTAGCCAAAAATCATCGCTATCTGCAATAGAACCTGAGCAGAGAAATAAAAGAAATCTTTGGACTTGAATCTTCATTCTTAGGTTTCTTTGAAGTTCATCAATATCGGTTGTGGTGGCATGTTGCTTTCCCTTTCCCTTTCTTCTATCTTTCAAGACAATCGTGTCCATAGTGACCAAATTTGTGACAATGATAGCGTTGGGCTTTTGACATATGTCTCTTTCCTTGAGGAGCAGATCTTCTTCCTGCAACTCTTATTCCTTCATTTCTTCTTTGGAAACCAAACTTCTTTCTTCCTCCAACCTTATTGAAATGTGTTGCATATGCTTGAGAGTCACCTTCTTCAGATCTTTGAATCTTTCCTTTTGATATGAGCCTAGATTCTTCTTGAGTACATGCAGTCCATAGTTCTTCAAACTTTGGAACTTATTTTTTAGCACATATGCCTGATGCAAATGAATCTCATGAGTTAGGTAAACCATTAAGTGTTGTAGTCACTAGTTCTCTTTCATAAATGATTTCAACAAATGCATGAAGTCGATCTCTTAATTAATCCTCATGAAATATGAAGCTATAGTATCATTTCTTGTCATTCTAACATCACGAAGCTCATTCTCCAAACTCATTGCTTGACCGATGTTGTTGATAGTGTATAATTCAACTAGGGCATGATACATCTGCTTTGAAGATTCAAGTTTTGCAACATAAGGAACCAAGTGATCTCTAATAGAGCCCACAATGGTGCTTCTAGCTGTGATGTCATCCTTCTCATATTTTTTTTCCCTTCATCATATGAATCATCATCTGCAGGTTTAGTAACTTTACCTTTCATAATACCTAGGAGATCCTTCTTGGCAAGGATAAGGTCAATCCTTGTCCTCCAAGCCCTGAAATTTGTAGCTCCTTCCAATTTGATCTCAGACTTCATAGAGGAACCCATGGATATAGATAGATTGTAGATGTAGGTCTCTTCACAAGCTCTTTCCTTTACCAAAGCTTTTCAAGAGTGATCTCAATGTCCTATCCTTCACCATAGCTCTGAAACCATGTTGATTTTTCAAGTGCAATAGATACAAGCACAAATTTATGAAACACTGATAATTACTTCCAATGATGTAGTTCTTCTTTTAACAATCCTAGTTTATCATTAAGCAATTACACTTCAAAAATTCAACCATAAAAGCACAAGGACAATAGAGATCACAATGCACAAAGAGAACACAAGATTTACTCTGGGAAAACCCACTTGGGGGAAACCCATCAACCTTTTCCTTAGAGAATTCTTCAGTTCAACAAGAGATACACCTAATGCAACTAGTCAACTATCAAGTCAAACTGACCAACAATGCTGTGGTCAAACCTGATCAAGCAACCTTCTTGTCAATTCAAGCCTCTGCCCTTTAACTTCAACCCTCTTTGATCTGTGTAGGCCGAATTTTAGCCTCCCAGAATATGCCCAGAAACTCGGACCTATTGCCCAAAATAATTTGCCTAGAATTTTGGCCCC
Source organism: Pinus taeda (assembly GCA_000404065.3). Taxonomy (NCBI): domain Eukaryota; kingdom Viridiplantae; phylum Streptophyta; class Pinopsida; order Pinales; family Pinaceae; genus Pinus; species Pinus taeda. Next base: position 169,883 of record APFE030028589.1, read on the forward strand.
ACTGCCCAGAAACTGCTACCCATAAATTTGGCCTGCTGCCTAGAAGTTCACACGTGTGAAGTCAAGAGAGAGTGAGATAGATGCTAAAGATAAACTTGTCCTTCTTTGCCCTACTTTGTCCTCCTCCTTCCTCTTTGAGATGCCTAAAATATTACTTGTCTTGTGTGACATCGAATGATGCCTTAAGGAGGAGGTCAAATGCCTCTTATATAGATTTTTCCCTGTCCGAATGGTCTCTTCATTGGGGCTGACTTGACAAGTTTGGAGTCAAAAATTCAAAATTCAAATTTTGAAATTTTTTCTTTTAATACCGAACATGTCTTATAATTCTTTCAAGGTCTAATTACTGAAAATGGCATGAAGAACATGCCTTACAATTACATCATATATTTCAAGGGCTAAAATATAAATTATGAAGGCCGACCATAGCTACAAAATTCAACAGTGTTTTCTACAAGCTTGGTATATTAGGATGGATGAGATTTGTGCAAGATTTTGTCTTTGTGGTTTTAATAGATTTGATCCACTTATCTTTGTTTTTATGAAATCATCTTTGCGGGAAGTTGTGAACCATTGATGATGTTGTTTGTGAAGATTTTGACTTATGATATTATATGACGGATGCTTGAATTTGGTGGATTGTTGATTGTCCATGCTTATGTTCCTTGCGATATAGGTGGTCAAACCCATAGCAGACAAGGGGTCTGAGATCCTATGATGTTATTTGGTTTTGTTGGATACACTTAGACTAAAAAAGTTTATATCGTTGACATTCCAACACAACTAAAGATTGTGGTGAGCCAAGATGCAAAGTTTGATGGGGATGTTTGGTGATCTAGATCACGGGTATTTCCCTTACTAATTGAAGGGAATGAGGAGATTTTTGTTGTAGAATTTGGTTTAGAGGTAAGAGAAGAGTTAGATCTAGGTCTATGTTCAGAGATTTGAAGAAAGAATATGTCCTTACTCTCTACTTTAGCTTGCAAGAAGCCAACATGGCTTACACAAAGATTTCAGGATGCATAGGAGCATGTAGTAGCACCTAGATTTTCAATGATCACAAGTATATCTCCTAGGAGATGTACCAACCATATTGCATTAGATGCTTCCATTTGTGATACTTCATGTTGTTTTGATGAAGTGAGTGTGATGCCTTGATGGAGGAGAATGATGTTTTGGCGATAGTTTGTTTGGAGGTGTCAATGATTGATTTTGAGTTGTATTGGATTCATATTTGTAGATGGCAAGTTTAGTTGATAATCAAAGGGGGAAGACTGGTGTTGGTGAAAAAGCATTTCTCATAGAGAGAGAGTGTTAACTTTTGGGTTTCTCCCAAAATGTTTACACCATGTTAGGATTACCTTCATGTGATGTGGGGTTCATGGTGAAATCTGTTGAGAAATCCAGGGCATAGGAAATAGGTGATTTCTCTTTCATGATAACTGCTTGTGAATACTGTTTACTTCTTTAGATTAGGTTCTTATTTGACTTAGATTGTTATAGTGTTCTTATTCTTCAAATAGTTACCAAACCATAAACAATAATGAGACAAGAGACACGAGATGTAGGCGATCAACTAGGGGCAAAACCTCTCCAATTTGAGAGGAAAACCCAAACGAATTCTTCTTCTTATAAAATCTTTAAGTGGCAAATTCCAAGGCTAAGACCCTTGACCTAACCAACCACTCCAAGACCAAGTCACTAGGCTTCTTTGAGCAAGTTCTTCTCCTTTAAGACAACGATGGTCAAACTGCTTGCCTCATCTATGATCTTTGCTATCCTTCAGATTTCGGCCTATGAGCTCAGGCCTGGAACTCTCGGCCTCTTGAGAAACCCTAGGTGTAACACCTGGAAAGGATCACCACCAATTTTGTACCCTTGTTCCCTTTGCTTTGGATGGAGACTTCTTCTACTTCAATTCAACTTGTATTCTTGACTTATTCTCTTCCTTATTTCGACCTCCTAAGATGATTGTGACAATCTCGACTTCTTCTGCAGCAGATGATACCACTCCGCCTTGCACGTGTGAGAGATATTAGCCCTAAAAGAAACCCAAAACAATTTGGTTTCTTGTTGTTCCTTCTTCGCTTGGAGAGAGGCTCTTTTTATGTGATTCTCGCACTTCTTTTAATTTGGATGCTTGATCGAATGGTCCTTCAAGTGATCCCAAGTCCTATATATAGTGTTTTGTCCATGCAAAATAGGCCGACTTGACCTTGTACCTAGGACGACATGCTATTCTAGAATCATCTTCATTTCTTTTGAAGGTCGACTTGAGGGAGTGCTTGTGACAAGGTCTTAGAGGGTTAATGACTCAAACAAATTCTCTTTTACGTTGTGTAACATGCCCAAATGGGTCTTCAATACTTGACACTGACTCAATAGACTTTATGACTTGATGACCAAACCTAATAGCTCACAATGGGAGCTTCATCTATAAAACTAAAATTCCTTGATCATGGAACCCATGACTCAAGCATTACAAAATAATTTTATTTTTCTTCTTTACATCAATTACATAAAATCATGATTACACATGTCACTATGAAGGCCGAACCTAGTTACATATTTCAACACTCCCTCTTAACTAGGGAGGTATTCAGAATCCATACAAGGTACTTGGACATTCTCAATCTGAAGAATTCTCATAAGAAGATCAAATTGATAACCCATCTGTTTGGCATCACATCCTCCAGCATTGTCGCACAACAAGGCCTTGACTAACAACTCTATCTCTCCATAAGATCAAAACACAACGCTGGCGAGACCAATGATTTATAGACACCCTCATCATTGTCTCTCTTGTAACATACCCTACCCGGTTTCTCTCAGAGTATGTTCCACCAGGAATATTCTTGTCTTGGATTCCCAGTCCTCAAAAAATATCGTCCTCTATGACTACTCTTATCTTGGATGCCCTACCACATCCTCAAAGAGTATCGAATACCAGATGCTTACCCAATTCTCCATTATATCTTCCCAAGTGAAGACAAGAATGATGTGTCTATCTCTCCCTCTCAACTTAGGGAGGACATACCCATTACACTGAAGGAATGTACCCAGGCTCCCTCTTAATCATGGACTTAACCAAGCTCCCTTTTGACCAGGGACTTGCTTCCAGCAATCCTCTATGACTACTCTTATCTTGGATGCCCTACCACATCCTCAAAGAGTATCGAATACTAGATGCTTACCCAATTCTCCATTCTATCTTCCCAAGTGAAGACAAGAATGATGTGTCTATCTCTCCCTCTCAACTTAGGGAGGACATACCCATTACACTGAAGGAATGTACCCAAGCTCCCTCTTAATCATGGACCTGACCAAGCTCCCTTTTGACCAGAGACTTGCTTCCAGCAACTCTCTCGGTGGAGATCATGGGATAAACAATTGCTTGTAGAACTCCTTTCTTTGATGTCATGAATTTCTTCTTTGTCATAGAGTCTACATCTTGTTGGACTTCTTTGTAGGGCATAGACCATCCATCACTTTCATCCATGAATCATTTCAGTCATGTCACCATTCCTTCCATTGGAAAGTGATTCATTAGTCCATATCTGGCCTTCCTTCATGCCTTGCTGCCATCTTCATGTCATGTTTCCTTAAGGATCTTTCATCTTGCCACATGAGCATCAGTTGTAGAAGACTTCCATAGCTCTTCCCTTAGTAGCCCTGCATAAGTCCATCCAGATATTGTTCAAAAATAACAGATGATGATTAATGCAAAATTACCCTTATGATGTTCTTTCATGATGACATCTTCCTGTTTGCATCAGCATCCTGCATACATATTGACACATCTCCAAAAGATATGCAACGTCAAGGATCTCTTTCTTTTTTCATCAGGATCTACACATCTTTCCATGGAGATATCATAGTCAAATATTCTAGTCCTTGGATGTTGATTGCCTTCTTTATAGTTGCATTTTTCATGATCTCTTCCTTTATTTATTCACACATTTCCTCCCAAGAACTTCCAATCATAGTTCCTTCGACTTTGTCAACCACCTCATATTTCATATGAGGACATATTATGTTGATTTCATCTAGTCAATGTGTGAACCATGCCTTCATGTATCCTTTAATAGGAGGAGATCCTTTCTTTTGATCATGCTCTTGAGGTAGAGCATTCATTTATGATATCTGCAACCATATGACATGACCCTATTTTATCAAGTACAAGCATACATACCTCATCTCTTTCTTTTGGTCATCTAAACTTCCTTCGACAGCTTCCTAGATTGAAAGAATTCAATCCCTTGACTTGCATTACTTCTTTCGACATTATACCATCATCCCATGAATTCTGACAAGTTGGAATTCTTGATGAAACACTTGCTCCCTTTTAACTAGTGAACTTTCCAACGAAGATTCCAACAGAGGATCTTGAATATCCTCATTCAACAAATGTTTTCTTTTGACTGATGTATGATGAGCTTTGTACTAGATGACTTTTTCTTCTTCTCATAAGTACCACTTATGCTTTTAATGAGATTACCAAGAGCTATATATTTCTATAAGTGACTGCCATAGATTTCTGTTTCGACTATCTTTCATGCTTCTCTATGATGATGTCACGAGCTCTTGCTTTCAATGCTTCTGTGATGGCATGATGCATCCGATCATGCTCCTTAGTGACTCATAGAAAACTTGAAAAACATAAATTTGAAAAGAACTAGGTGAGGAAGACTATCTCAATCATAGTAGAGATCTTTTACTTCCTCTTTCTTGGACTTCTTCTTTTCAACTTCTTCTTCTTCGGTGATATGTGTTATGAATATAATTCATAATAAAATAATAAATGTAAATATAAATATAATAATAATAAACGATAATTAATTAACTAATGATTAGTTAGTTAGTAATGAAGAGGCATGTCTTAGAGACATGGCCATTCGTGAAAGGGCCCTTGCCTAGGGTATATAAGTGGGCCGTCATTCTCATTTGTAATCATCCTACTACATTCATTCTTTTATACAATATATAATTTACAATTACTATCTTACGATGGATGTCTTTCTTTACGAAGTATGTTAAATATTTCCACTGTGTATACGACTTTTGGTTGTTACATTGGTATCAGAGCCATGTCTGATCTGGCCTTTGGTCATTATTATATAAAAAGAATCATATAAAAAAAGAGATAAAAGAATATAGAAAAAAATAATTGGATAACAAAATTATTAAAAAAATAAAAATAAAAAAAAATACGAGGAGAATATAGATATACTCTTGAAAATTAAAAAAAAAATTCCAAAAAAAGGAAAGAAATGATTCACAGAAAAAACTTACTGCAGGCTCCCTGTTGCTGCAGCCATGACCGCCATAGGCCGCATGACCGCTCGACACAACACTGACACCGCTTGCCTTTCCTCAGCACAACGTTGTTCCACCAGCAGACTAGCTGCTGCAACAGTCGTAGTCTCCACCTTACCCGCCACCGGCCGCAACTACTACCCTGCCACATCCACAATCGCTACTCTATTCACTGTCCCTGCATTACCCCGCTCCTCTCTCGGCATACAGTCCCCTCTAGGTGTTTGTTCCCTTTTTTTTTCCATCACAAATGGCAACTCGATTCCTTGTTCCACTTCTACCTCGACTCCCGTCACTGCCACCTCCCATCCACTGCAACCTTGACGTTGCCTTACTTGACATCCAATTTGCTGCACCATCACGCCTGCTCTGCCAACGCTCTTCCCTGCCAACATCATGCTCCACCCTTCGTCCGCCCTTCGCCGGAAACCCGTTCCTGAGCCACCATCGTGTCTGGAGCCTGGTGAAACTCCCGCCAGTCACAATTTCACTCCACAAGTCTGAGCCACGACCCCGACAGTCGACCAACAGAAACCCTTGCCACCATGAACGACCCCGACGTCATTCACTCCAATCTGCGACTGCAGTGCGTGGTTTAAACGCTATGTCATCGGGTGACACCCAATCGACAAAAGGTGTTGTTAACCTTGCTGCCTACACCTACCTACAAGTTAGTGAGAAAGCCTTCAACCCTATAAGGTGTGGTTGGTGGCAAGGAACTAAGAGAAGGGGCTGTCACACTAAATCCCCTCTCTCTCTGTTTAAGCTATCTCCTAGGTTAGCTGGGGGGGGGGGTGGTCCCTAATATGGAAAACTAAGATAAAAGAAATGTAAGGTTCTAGGAGAGATGTTAAAGTGAAAGTGGATTACTTTTAGGAATTATGAGCAAAATATGATATGAGCAATAAAAATCATTAACATAATAAAACCATAAAACCAGTGCCTTAAGATAAATTGCTCAATGGGAATGAAAGATATATTTGCTCAAAACAAAAGTAGAATGCTTCAAAAAAATGAAAGCAAAGCAATCCTGAAATGGAAACAAAGATGTTAGCACGATAATCAATACAATATATAAACTGCTTCTAAAATACAATCAATGCCTAAATCAAAGCACATAGAGATATCTTGCAAAAGGAAAATCAATTAGTGTTCTACTTGCCAAAGGAAAATGAAACAATACTTGCCAACATAAAATATTCAATAATGACAAGTAAAATGGACAATTGCAAGTGAAATCATAAGACGTATTAGCATGAGATGAACCTATATTAGATTTAAATGCAATTAGTCTTGGTTATTTTTAATTTTAAATGCCTAATCTAAATGAGAAGTCCTCCTCTTGAGCTCTTACCAAAGAGTACAAATTGGGGTGACTGTAAGAAAGAGGGGGCGAGGGCATGAAGGTGTCATTAACGATACTCGTCCCTTGAGTCTTATGAGCTAGCGTGTGTCTTCGTTCCTATAAGGGGACAAGCTACCTTCATAACTGCAGGGTCACAACGCTTTTACCTTATTTCGTACTAGATGGAAGCAATTTCCAAGAAAGTCTTTTTCCCTATACTTTCTATCAACCAAGCTTATGCTTGGTGGTTAATTTTAGTGAGGCTAGGGGCCTGGCTTGGAAGCCTTCTTATACTAAAATGCCTAGATGAAATGCATGTAAGTTTTTTCCCCAAAAGATAGATTGATTTGCAATGCTTTGAAAATGAAATAATGTTCAACATAAATTGCAATTATAACTTCAATTATAACTTCAATTGGAGGAATAAAATTAGCTTACAAGTGTTGCATGTGTCTCATCAATGAATTAAAATGATACAAGTAATTTGCTTGAAAGTAAAATTTGTTTCAAATAGACAATGGCAATAAATTGCTTCAATATTCATGATAACAATGTAGCATAAAACTAAAGCATGTATTCAAGTGCTCATGAAACAATTTACCAACGTAAATGGAAACGAATCAAAGTTTGCTAAGAATATAAAATGCTTGCATGTAAAGGATGAATTGCCCAAAGTAAAGTGTAAGTTTGTAGCTCCAAGCAACAATGAGATAGAGAATGCAAATTTCATCAAAATTGTAACAAACTTTAACTTAAAAAAATGAAATGTGATAGTGAGGTTGTGTTAATTCCCAATTAAAGCATGCAAGTGAATGGAGTGTGAAAGTTCAAACCATGCAAATGTCAAATCCACCCAAGAGAAGCCTCCCTCTAAATGGGGAGATATGATACCATGGGAGAAATCCCAAGCTCCCACAAACAAATTAGATCTTTTATTAATATTACAATGAGAAGAGGGCCCTTCAAAGTCCTCAAGTAAACTTCAAGGAGAGTCCTCACAATAATTGCTTGAAACTTGGACACTAGACCTCCTTTCTTGAGAAAGTAATGACAAGATTTCACAAACTTCTGCAAGGGAAACAAGGTGAAAGTTTCCTCCAAATGCCCACGGCTTAGAGAGGAAAATGGGCAGCCCTCTAGTGAACTCGACTTGGCCAAAATAAGTTTCAAAAGGGCTCACGACATCCTTGTAAATCGAACTCCCAACACTTGCCAAAGGTCTTGCAAACACTTGTTAGATGTTGCGGGAGGTTGCTCTTCAAAGTCTACCACACAAGAGTTAGCAAACAATCCAAACAATGACTGCAAAATAAGTTAAGTATTAGTGGAAAAATCAGCAAGATAAAATGTATATGTACAATTATAATTCACAGAAGGATAAGTTATAGAGAGAGAGTAAACTCTCGTCTTTGCTTAGCCATCTTCAAGCTCTTAGATAGCAAATGAAAGAAATGAAGTACAATGTTTTTTAAAGGAGATTTAAGTTTAGAAGTACTCTGCTTGTGTACAAGCTATGCTCCAAAACCCCTGCAAAACCACTTTGTAAGATAAGACTATGAAAGCTCAAAGAACAAATGACAACTCCTTAAGAATGTATCGAGAGTGGGTTGGTTTCTCCAAAGACTTCCCCTCATGCTTGATTCTGTGATCCCAACAAGATGTTCCTTCCACAAAACTTCAATCAAGTATTAGTTCCATATAGATTTAGCAATAAACAATGATAATAAACTCTAGAGATTTATTTAAAACCAACTAGAGCATTCTATACCTAGTGCATACTTCTAAATCAAATGTCAATTCAAGATAGCTCTACATTAATAAATCTACAAGAGCATATGAAAACAAATTAGATCAAAGCATGAGTAAAAATAATTCTACCAATGATCAATAATTTATCACACTCGAAAAGGAGGAACACCTCATGAATGAAACCCCAAAGTGTTTATTGATATTTTTGAAAGTGTACAAGGCAACAACGTTTTCGCAAGCACAAAAGCTAGTAACAATGCGATACAAATGAGAGTTCAAGGCTGTATTATATAGAACTATGGGAGCCAATCCCATTGTATAAGTGATTAAACAAGTGGCACGAGGCGACAATCCCAAAGAGAAATTCAAATTTGTTGAATGGAGCTCTAATGCCAAGTGTAAAAATCCTATGATAACTATTCGTCACAAAATTTGATTCCACAGAAGATTAATCTAGGATGGTTTGATCCCTTCTCAGTGCGACAATTTTGTTTGTCACTTAGAGGATCATATCAACTAGTATCAAATTTTCCTTGTCAATTATATTACATAACATAATATAGTGGGTTCATTATATAATTCCACTGTGATCCAGTTATATTATCTAGTTTATAATAACTATATTATAAACTTAGTAATACAAATTAATTAATTAAGTTAAACTATTAAATTAATTAAATTAGTTATTTATTAAAAAAATAAAAATAAATTAAATAAATTACACAAAAAGTAATTTAAGTTAAAAAAAATATTATTTATAAAAACAAAAACAAAGCAAGGGGTTATCATTAAACGATAAGCTCTTTGACGAACACAAAAGAAGTTCATTTTTGAAAAGCATATCAGTGTCGTTGACGAAAAATTATCGATAAACAAAATGGAGACTAATTAAAAAATGATGAAGGAATGACGATTTTCCTATAAAGGTTTTTCAGTTACGGATCATAGAGTAATTACATTAAAATGAAGTATCCAAGGAAGAAAAATTAATATCACTATTAGCACAAGCAATGATAAAAATTACATCAACGTTAACTTGGCAAATCGACTATTAATTCTAGAGCCAAGCATTGGTCTAAGGAAAAATATTTTTGACCAAAAAGAGTATAACACTAGTGATTTACAAGTGACAGCAGGTCATTATGAGTACATATCTCAATTTCATGTTGTAAAGATCGATATTGACATCATACTCGATTAACCTTGGCTTAAGAATTTGGGTAGATTCATGTTAAACATAGAGAAACAATTTTTGACATTTCCTTATAAGAGAAAGATGGTCACATTTCGAGACATTAACAAGTAAATCAAAATCAATAACTTCTTGAGTAGAAGACTTCAAGAATGTCTTAGACTTGATGTTTCAAGATAATAAAAAAAAGAAGCAAAAAGAACTTGAAGAAGCCATCTGCAGTAAAGACAAAGAAATTTCGCGCCTCATAGATCACAGTGAACAACTACTCGAACAAGTCAAGGAAGCCAAAGCCACAAAGAAGGAACTCAATAAGCGTTTATTAGAACAAGAAAAAGAAAATTTACGTTTTAAGAGCCTTAATTAGACATTATTAGAAAAAATCAAAAGTTTAAAAGATGATGAAGCTACTAAGAAAAAAGTCAACAATTTAGAAAATGATGAACTTGTACGTTTAAGGAATCATAACCAAACCCTACTTACGCAAATAAAAAAACTTAAAAATGACAAGGAATTGTTGAATGACAAGCTAGAACAACTTCAAGGTGAAGTATTGGAGTTGTCAGTCGTTTCTGTTTAAGTTGAAGATAAGGGAATAAATACTGATCCAATCAATATCACGAGTAAGGAAGAAGAGGAATCTAGAGAAGTTAAAACATATGCAAAAGTTGCAATCCAAACAATGGACATTCCAAATGATGATTCAGTCGCCAACTTAACAACAACAACGCCTGGAGAAAATCAGGAATCAACCACTAATATGATAGAGGAAAGCCAAACCAAAGGAGCTATGTATCGACATCCAAATCACAAGAGCAAACTTTCCAATCAAGCTATGTACCGGTATCGCTCAGAAAATAAACGACAAAATTATATTCCCAAGGATACTGAAGTTTGCAGAATGCAGTCCTATGATAACTATTCATCACAAAATTTGATTCCACAGAAGATCAATCTAGGATGGTTTGGTACCTTCTTAGTGCGACAATTTTGTTTGTCACTTAAAGGATCATATCAACTAGTATCAAATTTTCCTTGTCAATTATATTACATAACATAATATAGTGGGTTCATTATATAATTTGATTGTGATCCAGTTATATTATATAGTTTATAATAACTATATTATAAACTTAGTAATACAAATTAATTAATTAAGTTAAAACTATTAAATTAATAAATTAGTTATTTAAAAAAATAAAAATAAACTAATAAATTACACAAAGAATAATTTAAGTTAAAAAAAATATTATTTATAAAAACAAAAACAAAGGAAGGGGTTATCATTAAACCCTAAGCTCTTCGACGAACACAAAAGAAGTCCATTTTTGAAAAGCATATTAGTGTCGCTGACGAAAAATTATCGATAAACAAAATGAAGCCTAATTCAAAAATAATGAAGGACGGACGATTTTCCTATAAAGGTTTTTCAAATATAGATCACAGAGTAATTACATTAAAAGGAAGTATCCAAGGAAGAAAAATTAATATCACTATCAGCACAAGCAATGATAAAAATTACATCAACGTTAACTTGACAAGTCGGCTATTAATTCTAGAGCCAAGCATTGGTGTAAGGAAAAATATTTTTGACCAAAAAGAGTATAACATTAGTGATTTACAAGTGATAGTAGGTCATTATGAGTACATATCTCAATTTCATGTTGTAAAGATCTATATTGACATCATACTCGGTCAACCTTGGCTTAAGAATTTGGGTACATACTCAAAGTCCATCGAAGGAAGGGTGGGATTTTTGCATGTGAAAATCCCATGTGCTAAGCGACATTGTGTAGTCTTGGCTGAACAACTCAAGAGAATAATAGAGACAACGTAAAAATGATAAAAAAGGCCCAAAATGGAGGATTTTTCCTCATACTTATACTTGCTGGCCTCACCTTCCTTTTCTCTCCAATACACATTGCCTCCCTTTTCTTCTCCTCCCTCAAGTGTGTATTAGCATAAGGGGTGTGGGTTCCCCATTTTGGGTGGTCCCCACTTCCCACTAGCATTTTAATTTTTACCTATTTCTAATGTTTGGCTATGCTTTCTCCCACAAAATGAAGTAATTCTCCCTTTTCCATCCACTTATCCCATGTTGAACCAAAATTAATATAACTTAGACAAAATTGCAAAATTGGTGTAGTTGCTAGGTGAATTTAAGTAGAGGGGACATCACAATGTGGATCTAGGGCACATATGTTGAGAAGGATCATTGGAGCAATGGATACTTGTTTTGGAGAGCAACGAGCCTTGTGATGAGGAGCGCTTAACACTTGGAACTAATGCTCGTAGAGCACAACACATGAGTAGCCTTGTCTTGGCATTTGTACACCTTGAAGAGAGAGCACTCTACTAGAGGCCTTATTTTGTGGACTAGATTAGGTTGCTTCTGGACTTAGGTCACTTTACTATTGTTGGCCTCGCTCACCTATTTTATATAAAGGGAGGAGAGAGTGTTTAGTTGTAGCAATTATGTAAAAGCATATGAGAGTTCATTTGATCATTTTCATCTTGAAGATGAACTATTCTTAAGTCCTTTTACTTGTCTTTATGCAAGGGTGGAAGGTTCTATGGTTTGTGTGAGGATGAGGGCAAGGATAATTTTATTAAAACGTAGAGGAGACTCAAGTTCTAGGGTTTCAGTCCTTGTGTGAGAAGGATCTAGGGCGTGTCGAAGAAACCCTAGAGGAGACTTGAATTGTTTTACTTGGGGAGCTTATGTGAGGCAAGCTTGGTGAAAGATTAAGGGTGGACTTGTTGGTTTTGGTTCTAGCTTGTTGTGGAGATTTTAGTGTGGCTAGATATCTTTGTGGGATGCTTTGCTAGGCCTTGTATTGCTGGGTAGGGTTTGCTAATGATGGTGGACGTCTTAGCTATGGTTTGATGGCATTAGAGAGTCCTAGCTTGTAATAAGCTTGAAAGATTAGCTTGTACCAGCTTGTGATAAGTTGTTGGTATGTACTTGTAACTTCATTTTTATGTATATATTAAGTTTACTTTACTGGCCAAACTTTGTGTAATCACAAACCTGATTTTTGGTTTATCTCATGGTGTAATCACAAGTATATAGAGAAGCTTAGAGGAGAGGTTTGTTGCTGTCACAAATCTGATGTCTATTAGTTATTTTTCAGAGTTGTTATATGTTAGGATTGTTCCTGAAGGGATGGAAACATAGTGCCCTTGAAGTACAATTATTTGGTGCTCTGTGGAGTCTGGACAGAAGTGAAATATATAATGTTGTAATTTATACTTCAAATTCATTCCTAAGGTTAAATTTTCAGAGGAAATGTATATGGGGAACCTCAAGGTCAAGGCGGAATTTCGCAATTATCAATGGTTTTTTGAAATTTCCATGGGATATCACACCTGCTAAAACCCTCTGACAACTCCGTCTCATAGTGAATTTAATCCTCCATAGTACATACATGGATTCTTAGAAGATTTCGCAAAATGTGCTTAGATATCATGCTAAACTTTGATATGTTGGTAAGAAGAGTCTGCACTCCGAAGTTCCCTTAAACTAGGAAACTAATTCCTATTAAAACTCCAGAATCTGATTGCTAGATTATAGAGATATTAAATTGAAAAAATGAATGACTAGAACAAATACAGATCTCATATTTGTATTCTATGCACTGAAAGATCTATAATGCTATAGCTCAGAACACAAAATCTGTAGCAATTTGATTGGGAGATCTTGCTTATCCTTTATAGAATCAGAAGGCTAGGGTTTACAAAAGGTATGAATGACTCTTGTTGAGTGCCTAGATTAGGTAAGGAAACACTAACTTTAATGCATCTTCCTTGTAGGGATAACACTGTTGGGATTAGTGCACCCAACTTAAGAAAACTGATAAAGATGCACCCTCCTTGGGATTTAAATGCCACTTCTTGGAAGGGACAGCCATCATGCAAAGTGCATAAATTGGAATTTTCTTTACTCATTTACTTTCCTAACTTATAATTGAACTCATATTAAAAATAAAACAACACTTTTAATTCTGGAAAACTTGCCAAACTGTAAATCGACTCAAGCAAATGTATGTGCTCTCTACCTCTCTCAATAATTGTGCCTCATCATCATTAAGGTGCCCCTCTCTTGCTGCTGTTTCTGCGCCCACATCCACATTGTTGTGTGCAAGAATCAAGAGTAACAAGGATCCGGTGTAGTGAACATGGATTGAGCAACACATATAATCTCTAGTTAATTCCACGAGCTTTAATAAATGTAATTGCTTAGCACTGAAATCTCATGATATTTCTGCAAATGTGTATAGAGCAATAAGTGATTTAGGCTTAGTTTCAGTCCCCATTGTGCTCCCGTGAAGTCCCTTGCTGTGCAACAACAATTGGATCTTCGGCTTTTAGTCAAAGTAATTGAAAGGAGTGAGGATTGCAATAAGTTGGTCCATTCTTATTATGCACTTGCTAGTGTAGTATTTTTTACACAATAGATTTAAGCATGTTGCTGGAAAATGTAGCAGGCCTTGTGGAGGGGTAACCCTACAAGGCAATCACTAGACCACAACTACTACCCCTTGCTCTTTATGGATTTTCGCGAATGGGAGGAGTCCCAGTAGATAGGTCACCTAAGGGATATTCTATGTTTAAAGGTATAAGTTGACTAAAAGGCTTATAAGGGAGGACTCAACTTAAGGACAAGGCTCAATCGATGGAGTAAAGGAAATGTGCTTCCCTTAGACAAGCCAAAAATAGGGCATGCTAGACCTAAGGTTTGAGTAATAGCATGGAAAAAGGAATATCCCAAGGTCAAGGTGTAATAAAGAGGATTCCAACAATGAGTATTAGCACAACAAAGGCACATGAAACCTTCAACAAGTCATCAAGTTGAAGATTAACCAAACTAGGGTTTTATCCTAGGGTAAACAGCTAGGGCAAGAGAAATTATGGATGGAAATGGAAAGAATGGCCACCAAGAGGAATGATTTTGTGGCAACCACTACAACTCTTGATGTTGAAACTTTCCATGCCCAAAAATTCCCCTTCCTAGCTAATTCGCACTAAGCCCTAATTGGGCCACTTGGCCTTCAGAGGGACGGATTAGAGAAGGGAGAGAAAATATTTCAATTTATGGATAAAAGACGACTATATTACCAAATAGACTAGGCCAATGCCTAGCCCTTGGGTGGATGGAGTCTATGGATTGTTAAGATAAGCTATAACTTGCAAAGGATACACTAGCACAAACATTAACTATTGTCTTTGTGAGGGATCAAGGTCACTTGGCAGAGCTATAATCAAGATTCACCAAGGGGATTGCCATTCACATATCATACATGGGTAATGCATACAATAATGAGACCTAGAGTTTATGCAATTGATTTTCAACAAATTAGGGCACAATAGAAAAATCCTAGATCATTAATTTATTCCATACATTAGAGATAAATCAGAAACTTTCAATAAAAAAATGGGTCACTTACAAGACAATATGCATGAACAATCCTTTGTTGCTCCCAGACAACTTCTCCAAAGTCAAGAAAATAGGTCCAATGAACAAGAATACTGTATAGATCACATCTTCACCAAGAAATAGAAAGGCCGAAATCTCTCTAAGGAGGGCCGAAATAGTACAAGAGAAGATGATGAATAACCATGATCTTGTCCTCTATTTATATGATGAGGATAAGTTCTAAGTTTGCCTAAAAGCCCCTACAAAAAAGTAAAATTACAATGAAACCCTTGGGTTACAAGCCAACCCAACTAGCTTTAACATAAATGTAAATAAAAGCCCACACAAGTGAGCCGTGAGGCCTCCTAGGGCTAATGCCATGCATGAAGAGTGCTCCAAATGATAAGCGTTGATACTACAAGGTGCCAAGGGTGATGTAGTAGAATCTAAAAATCATCATTTGAGTGTTGGCCTTCAAATTTCCATCAATGACTTTGTGGTCCCCAAAATCCAACTGGGGCACCACAAAGTGGTCTTCTAGGCCTCCAACTGCTCGAAATATCCATCTCTACTCCAACATAGCCCTCCCAAGTCTCTGAAGGCGAGACCATCCTCATTTGGGCACTGAATCAGCTGCCATCCATTATATGGTGCTAAGGTGGGCATGGGGGCAAGCTAGGTCCAAGTGTATCATCCCAAAGAATCATCAAAAGTAGTACAAAGTGGCAAACCGTCCTAGGTGCAGAGGTGCCTAGGGTCATATCTGTTGTGCTATTGTGGGTCGAAGACTCAAAGCTCTTAACGTTTCACTTGTGGGTGCCAATACACTTCTCTAGTGGCCCGAGTACTTGTGGGTAACATGCCAGGTTATGGGTTGCTGAACCACCTGAAAATCACAACATCAAGTCTAGTGAGAGCAACCAGTCATCAAGGACAATAATGATCATTGCATCTAAGTGAACTAAGCTTGAACGTAATGGGCTATTCAATACTTCAAATAGGGATTCCCTTCTAAAATTAGGGCCTTGAGCTTGCAATAATGTTTTCTTCCTAGGGAGGAGTCGCTAAAGGGCCACCCTATTAGGTGTTTCCAGTGCCCAATGTGAAGTAACATTTCTCCAGTCCACCCTTCAATTGATAGGTGTTAGTGAAAAATAATGATGGTACGAAGGGAAGAAGACTTCATGGCCAAGTGCCATGGTCAAAGGGATTAGCGTGATGGGGATCCACATCTTGAGTGCATAGATGTGAGGAGGGAGCAATCGTGGATGCATGAGTTACCAACTTGGCCTTTTTGTTTTTCCACCCCTCTTGTGTGCATTTTACTTATGCTTGATTTTTTTTCTAGTATCAGTGCTGATAGCTAAAAGGGTTAGAGCTAGCTTTAAGTGATGTATAATAGTTGTATTACCACTTAGGGATAAGTCATTTCATTGCTCATTGGGGTCAGAACATGCAAGGGTTCCTTCTATAATGTAATGGAGTAACATGTGCTCAGGAATTAGGTGTTGGCCATAAAGAGTGAGGTAGAACTCATGCTAGGCTTTTGCCTCCTTGCTAATTTGTATGTCTTGACCATCTTTTGCATTTTGACATTCTATCTTTTGATTTTGTTTTGTGGTCATGATATGCTCTTTCTTTTTCTTTTAGTTGCATCAACCTCCCAAGTCATAGATCCAGGCCCTACCTAGGTGTGAGGATGTATGGGTGCCAAATCCCATAGAACCAATGGTCAGTTGAACTCGAAGAATGGTGTGAAATAAGGGCTTGTAATGTATGATGGAAAGTGGTATGGAATAGGGATAGATGGAACTACGCTATCTTTATTAGGACATCCCAAGTAGTGCCCCTCCTATACCCATTGGGCTATTAGGGGAGGTCCCGTTGGACTAGGATTGAAGATTAACCCCACATTTAAGGTGAGGGAACAAGATCACAGTCAAAACCCCTCTTTCTTGTAGGTCACCCTATAATCCACATCAAATGCCCAAATACAAATAAGCATAAGCACTCGATTGCAAAATGAATAAAGTACCTTTTGATCAGAAGCCCCCTTGTCCATGTGTTCTTGTCGGATGGCTGAAGAGCATATGGTTGATTCAGGTGGTAGAGATATAATGGTATGTCATGAGCTAGTGGTGGCTATCAGGGGCTGCATGGCTAGTTGGTAAGATGTGAAGAATAGGAGAAATTTTTTATCCTATAGGGTTACCCATTTTGGTGGGTAACAAAGCACAAGCACATGATCTTAGTTTGAAAAAATACTAGACTACATACTGCAAAACAAGAGAGAAGAGGGAATAAAATTGTCGAAAAAATTGACCAACAAAAAGAGAAAATTGGAATTACTCGTGAAACTCTGATATGATATTATTGCTGAACATGAATACAATACATATCCTCTTTGGGAGAGAAACGCAATTCGAACTAGGTTGGGGTTCCCTTGTGTAAGCACGTAAGTAAAAAATGGAGCGCGAGACCCTAAATTAAATATCTAATGATAAGGTTAACTGAAAGTAAGTGGAGCTAAAAAGAAGTTAGAACTAACATAATAACCCTCACATGTAATAACTACCCATGCAACCTCCAAAAATAAGATTGAAAGTCAATAGGTAAGGTAGGTAGGTGAGTGGATATGGTGGTTAGGTATGTTATCTTTGGAAATAAGAGAGGAAATTCGTATTGGACCTTACGGATAAGGCAATGATAAATAATGAAGAGGAAATAGCTATGTCATTACCTAGTCACTACCCAATCACTGCGACATGTCATCCTAGGTGTCACCCCTTGCTAAAAATAGACTTACTAAAAATAGAAAATGCTAAAAATAGGTGATGGTTCCAAATGGTAGGGAAGGTTTAGTATTGAATGTAAAGTGGTGATATGTTCCCCTAATGATGTATGGAAGAGGGTCAAATGATCGCCTAAGTGAGGTCTTGATGAACTCTTGAGTGCAACGTACCCCAACATGTTGATGTTACAATGAACCTTGTATAGTCTACTTATAAGCATTTACTGGTCACGAGGTGAAGGGATATGTACCCTTGGACCTTTCATTAACTTTAATTATATTATTATTATTTATTATATTTTTAGTATTATTTTAATTATAATATTGCGACTTTGTTAAGGAATGCTTTGTCCCCAAGGTATAATAAATTGGATTCTCTATAGTTGAGCATTTTTCTGTGCTAGAATGAAGTTTATTTTTTTGTAGTCCTTAATTTGTGCCTTGTGTTGGTGAGGTTTCTTTTGTATAGTTTGCCTCATACTATGAAGTCTTTTGACTTGATTGTTTAACATGAAAACTTTATGCTTTTTGGCACTATATTTCTGCATCTGTTGTTGTATATTTGATCATGTTTCTTGCCCCCTTTTTGTTATTTGTAATTGATTCTTCTTGATGGGTGGTGTTGAGAAATTAGGAGGCTTACATATTAAATTAGATTTCTCTTTACATGATAATTACCTGTGAGTTTGTTGGTATTTTTTTATTATTATGTTTTCCTTCTTTCATCAAGCAATTATCATAATAAAAACATGAAGATCAAAGAAGACAAAAGAACACAAGATATAGACTCCAAGCTAGGGCAAAACACCTCTAAGGGGAAAACCCAAAAAAATTCTCCTTATAGAATTAGATCAAAGTGAGATATCCAAGACCCATGGCCAACCTTCTAGATGCCAAGTCCCTCCTACGCAACAAATCCATCAATAGAGAGAGACCAACAAAAAATCTTCAACAAGAGATAAGATAAGGCAGAACTTCCACAAACCCTTCATCCATTTCATACTTCCACCCTCCTTCTGCAAAATTTCAGAACCAATCCAGTGAAATTGTGTGTGTCAAAATGAGCTTCAACTTCCCTCTGTTTATACTGTTCAGAGAGGTGCAAATAGGCACGATCTTTGGGGTAGAGCCGATTTGATAGGTAGGGCCAACTTGGCGTCTAGAGGGGTTTTTCACCCAAATTACATATTTTAAAATTCTTTTGCCTTTTTCTTTACAATAGCTCCAAATAGAACTTTGACTCTTTGACTCAACAAATCCTAGAAGCATGAAGAAGATGCTTATCTAATAAAATAATAATAATAATAATTCTTTTTCTTTTTCATAAAATATACAATGATACAAGTACAAAGATCATTATGAAATCCGAACTTAGTTACATTTTCTAACATTCCCTCTTTTTTTTTATAACTGAAATGTTTATATGATTTTTATTTATCTGGAAGCAAATGGGACTTTTTCGAACTGTCCCCAAATACAAATACAATGCAGATTTATGAACTCTGCCTCTTTTCCTCTATTACAAAATTCAGGGCATTTGAACAAAACTGTTTTTGTTAACAAAAATAAGCCCATTCATGATAGCACTGCCTTTGTTAGCCATTTGATCCGCTTCATTGTTTAAATTTCTGAGTATATGATAAAATTTGCAGCTGTCGAAGTATTGAAGGACTCTTTTCAGTCTTTCCAACGTTTTGTTGAGGCTAGGATTATTGAATCGATCCCCCATGTTTAAATTTTTTATTATTAGCTCTGAATCTCCGAAGATTTGCAGCTTTTTCACACCTTTGTCTCTTGCAATTTGGCAGGCTTTGAGAAGCCCTAGAAGCTCAGCTTGATTGTTGGACTTCTGGCCTAATCCCCAATAGAAGATGTCTTTAGAGTAACCGTCCGGAGAGTAGATGACTCCCCCAGCTCCAACTGTCCCTGGATTCCCTTTAGACGCCCCATCAAAGAAGATTGTGGGTGTTTTTTGAGACCTCCACTAGTTTTGAAAGTAATCCTTGTTAAAATTTCTGTTTTCCCACCCCGGTTTTCAGTTTCTCCTTATTTCTCCCATGTAGTTAAATGCCCTTTCCCATAACCATACATTCAACAAGCTGAAAAAAATAAATTTGCTGAAAAAACACAAATTCTGGAAAATTTACAGAATGCTGGAAATTGCAGAAATAAAAATCAGCAGTAATAAACAGCCATTAAAACACATTAAACACTGATATTTTTGGTCAACGTGACCCTGGAAAAACCCCCTACAACTCTTGGAGAAAACCAGTTTGAGAGCTCTTCTTTATTTCTGAAAAATGTCCTTTTACAGCAAGAAAATTTCAGCAAAAAATTACAGCAAAATAATTTTTCAGCAAGCAAACTTATCCGTTTTCAGCCCAACGGACCACCTGGAAACTTCTCAGTTTTCAGCAAAAAAATCAGCTTTTTCTGCTTGTTCTTGCTGCTGTTCTGCTGTTCTGATTTTGCTGAAGAGCTGCCTGGTATGTGTGTCAAATTGCTGCCTCTTTCTCCTTCTTGTCCAGAAATCTCCCTTGCTCTCTTGCTCTCCTTCTCCCAATCTGCTCATGAAAGAATGAATGATCTTTTCCTCCTTTTCCTCCTTTAATATAACTCCAAGTGACTTTTGGGTGATCCAAAGTGACTTTGGGTGATCTCTAAATCCAATGGCTGAAATAGATTTAGATCAATGGCTGAGATTAAATGCACATTTAAATCTCACTTTCTATTTTTTAATTCACCCACTTTAATAAAGACCCACTTAGTCATTCATTTCCAAAGTCACTTTTTCCTTTCTAATTTTTCATTGACTTTATAAAAGTCACTTTAAAATTAGACTTAGTAACTTTATCACTTAAAGTCACTTTTAAATTAGATTTTAACTTTATAAAAATTATAAAGTCACTTTAGGAGAAAAATTAAAATCTTTTGGACACTTTTCCCTAGGCCAAAGATCAAAGCCTAAGGGAACCACCTGTCCTCCGGTACCAAATTTCAACACTCCCTCTTACCGAGGAAGGTTTTCCTCACCACACCCATCTTGTCTCTGAAGTAAACATGCTTGCCCCGTGGTAAGGCTTTGGTAAGAATGTCTGCTACCTGCTCATCAGTGGAAATATACTCAAGCTTCACAGCTCCCTTCTGAACATAGTCTCTGATGAAATGATATCTAATCCCGATATGCTTTGACCTGTCATGAAATACTGGATTCTCCGTGAGTTTAATGCAACTCTGATTATCACAGTAAATCACTGAAGGTCTCAAACGGCTGACCAAATAAGCTAAACAACATCTTGCGAAGCCAGATGGCCTCACAACTAGCTAGACTGACTGCCATATACTCTGCTTCTGCTGAACTCAGTGCTACTGACTGCTGCTTCCGGCTGAACCATGACACTACTGCCGAACCCAACCCAAAACAACACCCTGAAGTGCTCTTCCTATCAGAAGCACAACCTACCCAATCAGAATCAGTATAACCTACCAATCTCACTCCATCTCCTCCCTGTAGTCCAGACCATAATCCACTGTCCCCTGCAAGTACCGCAAAATGTGTTTTGCAGCCACCCAGTGAACCTTCCTAGGCTCACACATAAACTGACTCATCGTGTTGACTGCAAAACAGATATCTGGTCTAGTGTTGACCAAATACATCAAGGAACCAATTAGCTGCCTGTACAATGTGGGATCCACCAACTCGGAATCTGAAGCATGAAGCTTCTTTCAGTTGGTGATCATCAGTGTCGACATGGGTCTACAATCCTCCATGTGGAATCTGCTAAGGATGTCCACAATATACTTCCCCTGCCCCAGGAAGAAATGCCCCTCCTCCTGCCACACCTCCAAACCCAAAAAGTAATGCATAAAGCCAATGTCCTTCATCTCAAACTCCGTCGCAAGATCTCTCTTGCAGTGCTCTATGAGTCTCTCTGCACCTGTAATGACCAAGTCATCCACATACAACACCAGAATGAGAGGCTCCTCACCTATCACAATAAAGTAAAGGTTCGGATCTGCCTCACTCTTTGTGAAACCCATCCCCTGCAAATAAGTATCTATCTTGGAGTACCAAGCTCTGGGAGCTTGCTTCAGGCCATAAAGGGCCTTCTTCAGTCTGCACACATGGGACTCCTTCCCATGCACCTCAAAGCCCTGTGGCTGCTCAATGTACACCTCCTCCTGTATGAAGCCATTGAGAAATGCGGTCTTCACATCCATCTGGTGGATCTTCCAACCCATCTCTGCTGCTATCGATATAATGGAGCGAATCGAAGTATATCGAGCCACGGGAGCGAAGGTCTCCTCATAATCAACTCCCTCTACCTGGGAGAACCCTCTAGCCACAAACCTCGTTTTGAATTTCTCAATGCTGCCATCTGCAGCATGCTTTACCTTGTAAAGCCATCTGGAAGTAACCACGGACTTGCCCTCAGGCCTCGGCACCACCTCCCAAACATCATTCTTCATGATAGAAGAATACTCCTCTGCATGGCCTCTCTCCAGACCTGCTGGCTAGCTGCCTCCTCATAGCTAGAAGGCTCAGAGTCAAGGATGCTGGTAACCATCGCCATATAGCTACAAAATCTCTCAGGTGGTCTACTCTCTCTGACCGGCCTCTTCGGCTCAGCAACAGATGTGGCATCTCTCAAGGTGTCCTGAAGCCACTTGGGCTTCCTCTTCCCTGAGCATGCTTCTCCCATAGGAGAATGAAACTCCTCCTCCTCATCACCATCAGTAGCCTGAACTCCTGACTGTCTGTCTGTTGTCCTCCTGCCTGCACCTGAACCTGTAGAAGCTAAGGTACCGTGTGAACTGTCCATCATGGACTCCCTAGTGAACTGCTCTGTGACCTGCTTGGAGCACCAACCCTCTGGTTCGATGAGCCACTGCTCACTGACGGACCTGACATCCTCATAGATGTACCTGCAGATCCTCCTGATCCCTGCCTACTGGATCCCTGCGACTGACTCAACTGCTGCTGAGGGTCTGGCTGATCCAGATACTCCAACTCCCGTGATCTCCTAAAGGCCCTGTCCTCCTCGAACTTCACATCCCGTCTAACAACAACTCTCCTCTGTGCAGGAATGTAAATCCGAAAGGCCTTTGAGGTCTCACTGTAGCCCACAAAGATACCCTTCTCTGCGGTGGGCTCTAGTTTGGTCCTCTTCTCCTTGGGTATATAGGAGTATGTAATGCATCCAAAGATATGAAGATGACCAATATCAGGTTTCTTCCCAGAGAAAGCCTCCTCCGGAGTCATGTGCCCCAAGGCACGATGCAGACTCCTGTTCTGCAAGTAAACAGCTGTGTTGCAGGCCTCTGCCCACAAAACAATGGCAACCCCTGATCATGTAACATGGCTTTAGCAGCCCCTATGATGGATCTGTTCTTCCTCTCCGCAACCTCGTTCTACTGGGGGTTGTAAGGAACAGTGAACTCCCTCCTAATGCCTGCCTCCGCACAATAGTCAACAAACTCTCCAAGGGTGTACTCT
>APFE030028589.1:193560-408140 GCA_000404065.3 Pinus taeda
GGAATATGATGGGGGTAATGATGCCTCCAAGAGGCAAAAAGATCTGCTGCAGAGTTAAAGGATGGGACAGGAGTCTGCAAGTCCATTAATATGAGCCCCCAAACTTCTTTTGCTACACTGCAATCCATAAATAGATGCTGGACTGTTTCTGAATTGTTATTGCACATAGCACACCTATGAGGTCTTGTTATATTTCGTTTCTCCAGATTATCTCCCGTGAGAATTTTGTTATGAATCAAAGTCCAGCAAAAGAAATTTACTTTTGGTGTGGCAAATGAATCCCAAACGTTTTTCCAGAAAGTCGGAGGATGATTACTATTTCTTAAACCTTGCAGAGCGCTATAGCCAACAAATGTGGAGTAAATGCCAGATTGACCCCATCCCCAGCAATCTTTTGAGGCTCTATGTACAGGGGCAGCGTCCTCCAATCGATCTTCCAGCAGAGTTTGTTGATAATTCAGTTTGTTCGGGACTCCATGGAGATCCCAGCCCTCCCATTCCCCACGCTGGTTCCATTTCGACAGTTCATAGAGACTTTTGACTCCAGCTCGCTCCAACCAGGATCTTAGATCTGATATATCCGCATGATCTGCGAAGGGAGCGTTCCTCATGATATTGTCCGTCCACAGATTAATGTGTTTGCCGCTTCCAGGGATTCGATACAGTTGTTTTATGAAATGTTTACTGCTTTTACAACACAAACTCCAGAGTTGCGTGCTATTGGCTGTGGGCATGTGTATTACGTTGCTGAGATCTTTGCTGACTCCATACTTTGACCGCAATGTAATGCTGACGGGGTGAGTGGGATCATGGATCAATTTCCACAGGATTTTGCCTCCCAAGGTCAAGTTAACGAGCTGGGGATCTCTTATCTGTAGTCCCCCCTCCTCCTTCGTTCTCTTTACAGCATCCCAATTCACCAGATGTATTCTGTTTTCATTGCCTTTCCCTCCTTGCCACAAAAAATCTCTGAGTAGTTTGGAGATCTGCTCCATAACATTTCGAGGAGCCAAAAGAAAAACAACCTGAAAGATTGGGAGCGCTGACAGCACCGATTTGATAAAGATAACTTTGCCACCCTTAGTCAACCAGTAAGCCCCCCAAGCTGCAATCTTGGTTTTCATTTTTGAGATTATTTCGCTCCATAAAGCTCTTTTATTGATTCCAGATATAATGGGCAGGCCAAGGTAATTGAATCTATCCCAGACTGTTTGTCCTTTGAACCCAAGAATAGAAGCTATGCTTGCAAGTTCTTGTTGATCAATATTCCAACTAAAAACTTCACTCTTGCTGTCATTAACTGCCGCTTTAGAGACTCTGCAGTAGTTTCTGAGGACAGTGTCAAATGCTCGAGCAATTCTTGTGGAGGCTCCACCTAGGAGGAGAGAATCATCTGCAAAAAGTGCATGATTCGAAGGCTCAACTCCTATTGAAGTTTTAAGGCCCGGTAAGATACCTGCAACTTTTTCTGCATTGAGCTTTTGGCTTAATGAGTCTGCCATAATAATGTACAGATAGGGGGAGAGAGGGCATCCCTGCCTTATGCCTCTCTTGGCTTGGAAGAATTTTGTTGGACGACTGTTGACAAGGGGAGCGATCCATGGATTGTCAATGCAGGCTTTGATGAGATGATCAAAAAAGGGCGAGAAGCCAAATGTGAGAAGTACTTTGCTAAGGAAATTGCGGTTGACTCTATCAAATGCATTTGCCATGTCTAATTTTATCACCATTCCTTTCTCTTTCCGCTGTCTGCTGGAGTGGATTGTCTCTTGGACCTGGATTACATTATCCAGAATATGTCTACCTTCCACAAAACCACTTTGGGAGTTGGAGATCACCCTTTTTAAAAGTGGTTTAATTCTGTTTGCTAACAGTTTGGCCAGAATTTTATAAGACACATTACACAGCGAAATAGGTCTGAATCTGGAAAAAGTTTCAGGATTGGTGTCTTTGGGGATTAAAGCTAGGTAAGTGGAGTTGGTTCCTCCACCTATCTTGGCTTTTGTCATAAATCCTCTTATCATTTTCTGCAGATCTGCCTTGATAATATGCCAACATGTTTTAAAGAAATGGATTGTGAATCCATCGGGCCCTGGTGCCTTGTCCGCCTCCATGGCCCATATAACATTTATGATTTCCTTCTCCGTTATGGGTCTGCAGAGGATTGCATTTTCTTTAGGGCTGATGAGATTGGGTATGTTTGAAAGAAATGTAGCAGTTTCCTCATCATTACTTTGAGCATCTGCACTGTAGAGGTTCTGGAAGTGAGCTTCAACAGCTGCCTTGACTTGATTGTATCCTTTGCAGACTTGACCGTCTGCTGTTTTAATTTCTGCTATATAATTCCTTGACAGTCTTGCTCTATATTGCATGTGGAAGAAAGATGTATTCTGATCCCCTGCCTTTAACCACAGAGTTCTAGATTTAATTCTCCAATATTCTTCCTCCTTTCGGAATGACTGATATACTGATCGTTGTACTTGTGTTTCTGTTTCTAACAATTCTGTTGTGATATCTTTACTTTCCATCTCGGTTTGCAGGGTTTGCAATGAATGAACTGCCTCTTTTCTTTGTTCAGGTGGAGTATGGGTTGGTTTCTTGATCCAGTCTTTCAAGGCTTGTTTTGTAGCTTTTAACTTTTGCTCCCAAACATAACTAGTTGATCCATTGATGGGTTTGGACCAAGCTTCTTTCACCGTGTCTAAGAAACCCTCTCTCTCAATCCAAAGGGGACTGAAACGAAAAGGGATGGGACCAAGATCTTCTTCTTCTTCCAGGAGGAGCTGAATTGGCTTATGGTCAGATGTAAGTTTAGGTAATATTTTTGTGGTGATGATTTTTTTATTCATCATTATGGAGCTTTGCACCAGAAAGCGGTCAAGTCGTGCAGAGATGTGATCCGGACCAATCCGGTTATTGGACCAAGTATATATACCCCGAACTGGGTTAAAATCCAACAGATCCCAGCTTTAGGAGAGCTCCTCAACCATGGGCAGCATGGGATCCCTGCTGACAATTCCCCCCCTCTTCTCTTTTGCTTTCATTATTATATTTAGATCACCTGCTATAATGATATTGATGGGGGAAGATAGATCTAAAAAGGCAGAGAGGCTGTTCCAACATTCTCTTTTTTCAGTATAAGAAACTGGTACATAAAGATTGAATAGAGAGATAGTTAACTTGCTTTGTGTTTCAATTCCGTGAAGATCCAGTGCTGGGTTTCTTGGAAGTTATTCAGATGGAAAAGATCTTCAGACCAAAGGGTTGCCAAGCCCCCGGAGGTACCCCTTGCACTGATTGCTTTGCCTGCTTTTTTATTCCACTTTGATCTACTGACCTCTAGAAGGGCCTGCCCTTCTATTTTTGTCTCTTGGAGCATGAGAATATCTGAGGGTTCAACTTTCAAAAGGTCTTTAACAGCCTCGATTTTGGAGGGATTCCCCAGAACTCTACAGTTCCAAGAGACTAGCTTCATTATTTATTATTTTGATGGGTGAGACCTCCCTTGGAAGGCCTTGGCCTGGTGTTTCGCCCAATAGACATTTCTATTGTGGGCTGACTTCCTTGTGTTTTGAGTCTTTCTGCCTCCTCCTCCCTCTTTTCCTTTCGGGATTTCCTTCCTGCTTTTTTTGATGGACGCTCGTAGGTTTCATCCTCCGAAGAATCTGAGCTCTCCATTGGTTTTTCCCTTGCTATATCAGCAATTGATAGGTTGGTGGGGCTACCTTGGTTGGAATCGCTCTGGGTTGCTTCCGCTCCCTCTTTGTGCGAAGGAGGAGTATTTTCCTACTCCTCATTCTCCTTTGTTGGGTTAACTTGATGGATCTGTTGTTCACTTTCTGTCCCATTTGGGCTTACTTCCACCTCTTGGTTTATTTTGGATCTGCTAGTTTCTCCATTCTTATTGCCTTTTCCTGTACCTTTTTTTGTATTTGCATTTTTCTGCACTAGGATCCATTGACCCCCGTTTTGTTTGTCCACTTGTTCCTCCACCTTCTTCTTGCAGTGCTTTGCAAAATGACCATGACCATGGCAGAGTCTGCATTTAAACAGCAGCTGCTCGTAGTCCAACTCTTGTACATATGTCCACCCAGCTACTGTAAGTTTGCTGGCTTCCGGTAGCCCTTCTTCCAGGTCCACTTCGACGCAGATGCGTGCGTAGGAATACTGGTCTTTCCTTGCAGCTTGATCTATGTATTTTCCCAAGGCATTCCCTATGATCTGTAGGGTTTTGTGATTCCAACAGTGGAGGGGCAAAGGGGGAAGCCTGACCCATACCGGGACAACCGAAGGAACGTCCTGAGTGGGGTCAAAGTCAGGCGACCATTTGTTTAGGTAAAGGCCCTGGGGGCCCATGAAGTAAGGTCCATTTCTGAAAATTAATCCTTTGTCGTCAAAGTTTTCGAATACAAAAACAAAGAATCCCTTACCCACGAAGTAGCTTTTGACACCCTCTTTAATGAGAGGCTTCCAGTTTCTTTGAGTCCACTCCTCTACCGATTTTGGCGAAGGTCAAAGGCCTGTGAACTGGCCTATGAGGCCTCTTTCAGCCAGATTCAGGGCAGCTTTGCAAGTTTCTTCTTCAGGCAGAGCCACTGATGGGATAGAGTCCATCTTTTTTACAAACCTCTGCATAGTCGCAGAAGGAGGACGCTTTGGGCCGGAAGCCACTAACGACTTGAAGGCCAGGACCTCCGGAGGCAGAGGAGGGGGATTAGACACCCCTTCTGCATCCATGATAAGATCACACTCGGGTCAGGCCAAGCAGAGAAGCCTAAGTTACACTAGAGCAGCCATCAAAACTCACCGCACGAGGAGGCAGAGAAGAGGGGGCGGAAAGCCCACCCCCGGACTGAGCAAAAGAGTTACCAACAGTCAATACGGGCCAGAGCAGAAGCACAAAGCACCGCTCACCACCAGCGCAACAAACCAGCGTCTTCAGGCCCGAGCCTGAGCGCCTCTCCGGCAGCCCAGAACGCTCCAACGAGCAACCAGTTTCAGACCTAGCTCGAATCGTGCAGAGCAGTGTTCAAATCCATGATCTTGTAACTATTGAAAGAAAATTTCTAACATTCCCTCTTAACTAGGGAGGTATTCATAATTCCATCACTGGTACAAGGATACTTCTCAAATTGAAATATTCTCATAAGAAGAGTCGGATTGATAAGCCATCTTTCTAGCATCAACATCATAATCAACATCGTCAAATTACAACATAGCAAGGCTTTAACTTGACAAGCTCTAACTCTCCACAAGACTAGAGCACAATGTTGGGAGGCATACATATGGACACCTCAGCCTCTCAAGGCACATACCCCCATCTGGATGTTCACAAGGTATGCCCTTTAGGACTATTCTTATCTTGGATTCCCAACCCTCAAAGAATATCAGTCCTCTTCTAACACTCTTATCTTGGATACCCTCCCAGATTCTCAAAGAGTGTCGGTCAAGACTACTTCCTATATTGGATTCCCAATCCTCAAGGAGTACCAATCCTAGATGCTTATCAATCTTCCATTCTCCCTCTTAGTGTGATACACTAAACGTACGACAATTAGTCCTTTCCTAGTGCATGACACATATGGAGAATATGGTGTCCACCATCACTCCCTCTCAGCCAAGGAGGAGGTCCTTACTCCTCAGACATGGAGGATATTTCTTAGTCCTTCTCAATGAGGGAGACATTATCATAATCCTTAGCTGGTCTCATACTTCATCAGCTACTTGTTCTTCTGTGGAGATCTTAGTGGTAGCTGAAAAGACCCCTATCTCGAAATACATCATATCTGAGTTTCGATCTTCTTTCACGTTTCATCCTCATGACATGGTTTCTTGTTAGTCATCAAAGAACATTGTCATCAATTGGTTCATCTATTATCTTCAAGGAGCCGAGCTTCCTCACAGCTGCTAGCACATGTCTTTTTCCCTCATACCAGAGTTTTGCCTCATTATCTTCAAAGTGATATATCAACTTTCCAATATCAATTCTTACCTTGTGCCTGTCTGAGCCATCAAAAGTGTTATCCACACAATTCATTTGTTCCATGACCAAACCACGCAACTGTAGGTTCAACATCATCAAGCAAATTCTCCTTCCAACCTCTTCACATGTTCAAACAAATTATCAATATCAGAGCTGCCAAATCATAATACCCTCTAGAGTGTCATGTCAAATTCTGATACTTGTTCCCTTTGAACTCAACATTCCTTTGCATGCTCTATATACATATTGCAACAAGTTTATGCTTCAACTTTCAATTATCAATGTGGTTTTGGAATATGATCATTGGTTGGAAGCTTCAATATCATTAGGGTTCCCGTAGCTCCCTCTTTTCATCATGATCATCATTGTCAAAGAGTCATCATCAAGCACGAGTCTTTCTTTGTTTTGTTCTTCCATCCTTCTCATCTTGCTTACATAATTTTGACAGCCTTCATTATGTGCTTGCAAATCTCACAACCAAGCAAAATATACAGTTGAGAAATTAAGGGCAATCTGAATTATCCAATTTCTCTTAATTATGATATCTGCTTGAGATATTACTTCTTTAGATTTTCTTCTTTCTATTGTTATCTTCTAACAGTTACCAAAACGAGAAGATCAAAATACACAAGTACACAAGATATTGGCACCAAGCCAGGGCAAAAACCTCTCCAAAATATGAGAGGAAAAACCCTTTGAACTCTTTCTTATAGAATCCTTATTAAGAAGTTACATGACCTAGACATTCACTCAGAAATGCCTTCAACATCAAATGACAATACCTCCAGACGTGTACCCAAATGTACTGTGCGTTTCTGCTGTGAATGACAGTCTGCACCAACAATTTCAGATAGGCTCTTCCAGCCTCGTTCTACCCTCGCACTTTATGTAGATCCTCCATACATTGTTAGATCAATGATTAGGTTTGATTAGAAGGCTTTGAAAGGCAACAACATTGACTGTTCAAAAACAACGAGAGAAGAACCCTTTGATTTCAGAATGCAGTCGTATATGAGAATAGTGTTAGGGCTCTTCTAGCCCTATGATACCTTCTCTCTTTTCAACGACAATCTTTTCTTGGTATTTGTGGCTAGAATAGCCCTTTAAATCAACCATATAGTTATGAAATGTAAAGCCTTAGCCCGGATCTGTATGCCGTGAGAGAGAGCAGATTCGTTGATACATTCGCAAGAGGGAACAAACCTCCTCACTTGCTGTGACTACTCTTCCTCCCTTCGGCCTTATCACTGCTGCTCCTTTTTGTGAGTGAGTGTGAATGAATTGCATTTTGGAGGAGCCAATTCATAGCTTATATACAGGCTTACCCTCTCATCCATTGAGCCGACGTGAGGCTAGATTAGGCTGACCTGTCCCTTTAATTAATTAATTAATTAAGCCGACGTGAATCTAGAAGGCTTCCATAATTTTCTTTGAGCGGTTTCCTTGAAATGAATCTGTGGGTACACATTGGAGGGTTTCATTGATGATCTAGGACTTACATTCATTACATTTTCATGAACAATAATACATCACGGTCTTCATTTACATGACTTGTGTAGGACTTTCAATTAGAGCAAAACAAATAATTCTTCGATACAAAAGTACATAGTTACAAAATTTGACATAATTAAGACTGAACCTAGTTACACTATTTTCAACACTCCCTCTTAACTGGGGAGGTATTCATACATACATGGTACTTGGACATTCTAAATATAAGAGTTCTCATAAGCAAAGAGTCGGATTAGTTATCCATCTATTCTAGCATCATTTTAACCAACATTGTTTCCATATAACAAGGCCTTGACTAATTGCTCTATCTCTCAAATAGATCAGAATGTTGGCGAGACCAATGACTTATAGACACTCGTCATTGTCTCTCTTAGGGCCATACCCACCCGGGTGTTCTCTGAGTATGCCCTACTAGGACTATTCTCATCTTGGGTTCCCAACCCTCAAGAATATCGGTCCTCTTGCCCACTCTTGTCTTGGATGCCCTACCACATCCTCAAAGAGTGTCGAATGTCAGATGATAACTCAATCCTCCATTTCTTCTTCATTCTTGAAAGATAGAAATGTAGTGTCTATCTTTCTCGCTCAAATAGGGACGACATATCAACCAGACCAAGCTTGTCTCGAAAGTACACAAGCTTCTTGTTCGGAAGCGATTTCGTTAATATGTCGGCAGTGTGCTCATCTGTGGGAACATACTCCAGCTTCAACACTCCATCCTGCACCAACTTCCGAATATAATGATACTTGTTATTTATGTGCTTTGTCTTCCCATGAAACACTGGGTCCTAGGACAATCTTATACAACTGGTATTATCACAATGAATAATTGTAGGGGCCAACGATCCTACAAATAAGTCGGATAACAATTTCCTTAACCAGACCACTTCTCGGTTGACTTCTCATGCTGCTACATATTCGACATCAGCATTGCTTAAGGCAACTGTCTCTTGCTTTTTGCTCATCCAAGAGAGCATCGAGGATCCTAGACTGAAGCATCCTCCGGTTGTGCTTCTTCCATCCTTCTCGTTGCGTCCCCAATTGAAATCAGTAAATCCTGTCAGAAGTACATCTTTCCCTTTCTCATATTTTAGGTAGTGATGTATGGTTCCCCACAAGTATCTCAGTATATGCTTGGCTGCGACCCAATGGTCACGACGAGGCTCCATTTGGAACTGACTGAGAACATTCACTGCAAAACATATATCTGGCCGAGTATTTACTAGGTACACCAGGGATCCAATTAATTGCTTGTACCTTGTGGGATCCACCAGACTGGATTCATAGTTTCTTAACAGTCTCGGTTCGTGATCATCAGAGTCACCATAGGCTTGCATTCCATCATATCGAACCTTTTGAGAATTTCAATCACATATTTCCCTTGACCCAAATAAATCTCATTGGCTTCTTGCCATACTTCTAGTCCTAGATAATAGTGCATGTATCCTAGATCCTTCATATCGAATTTTGTGGTCAGTTGCTTCTTACATTCCTAAATACGTTCTTCTACACCAGTTAGTAGAAGATCATTTACATATAGTAAGATGATAACATGTTTATCTCTTACCACTTTGATGTAGAGGTTAGGATCAACCGAACTTTTGGTAAAGCCCAATCTTTGCAAATAAGTGTTCATCTTGGCGTACCATGCTCTAGGTGCCTGCTTGAGGCCATATAGAGCCTTTTTCAACCTGCAAACACAACCTTCTTTACCTTTGACTTCGAATCCCAAAGGTTGCTCAATGTAGACTTCTTCATCTATGGTGCCATTCAGGAATGCAGTCTTTACGTCCATCTGATGAACTTTCCATTTCATGGATGCAGCCAGAGAAATCAATGAACGAATGGTTGTATATCTTGCTGTAGGAGCAAAGGTTTCTTCATAGTCAATTCCTTCTTCTTGTGAGAAACTCCTAGCCACAAATCTGGCTTTGTATTTTTCTATGCTCCCATCTGCAGCATGCTTAATCTTGTAAATCCATTTCGAAGTTACCACAAATTTGTTTTCCGGTCTAGGAACAACTTCCCAAACCCCATTCTTCATTATCAGTTGGTATTCCTCATTCATGGCAGACTTCCACTTAGGATGCTTGGAAGCTTCTTCAAACGTGGATGGCTCATCTTCTATCAATTTTGACATGTAGGCTGCATATCCAGAGTACCTTTTGGGTTTCTTGCTTTCTCTAAATTTTCCACTTGCCTGATGTCCTTCAGCTTCTTGAAGTGTGGAGGTCAATGAATTAGGTCTCTTCCTCTTTTCAGGGATAGTGACAGGTTCGCTCGGACCTTCATCTTCTTGATGAGTACTGTCTTCTTCTTTGTTGACTGCTTCCTCGAATATAGGAAGATCTTCTTCATTGGAATCAGATGAAATGTATTTTGAACTTTTGAATGCAATGTTTTCATCAAAGATTACATCTCGGCTTACCTCTGTATGATGTCCTTCTTTGATGTAGATTTTGTAAGCCTTGGATGAATTACTATATCCCACAAATATTCCCTTCTTGCTTTCTAGATCTGACTTTTTCCTTTTATCCTTGGGAATGTGGATATATACCGGACACCCAAATATTCGGAGATGATCCACAGTAAGCTTCTTGCTAGTGAAGGCTTCCTTAGGTGTTCGATTA
Source organism: Pinus taeda (assembly GCA_000404065.3). Classification (NCBI taxonomy): domain Eukaryota; kingdom Viridiplantae; phylum Streptophyta; class Pinopsida; order Pinales; family Pinaceae; genus Pinus; species Pinus taeda. The sequence continues at coordinate 203,686 of APFE030028589.1, forward strand.
TTCAGAGACCTATGGGGACTTCTATTTTGAATATAGACAACAGCGTTTGTTGCTTCCCCCCATAGGAATTTTGGTAGATCTTGGTCATGAATCATTGCTTTGGCACTTTCTTCTATGGCTTTGTTCTTTCCTTCAGCTACTCCATTTTGCTTAGGATTATATGGAACTATAAGCTTCCTCTTAATCCCAGCCTCCTTGCAGAAGGCTATAATTTCCTTCGAAGTGTATTCTCCACCGTTGCCAGGTCTTAAAATCTTGACTTTCCTTTTTGTGAGATTTTCTACTTCGGCTTTGAACTCTTGAAATTTTGAAAAGACTTCATCTTTGGATTTAAGAAGGTAAACCCAAGTTTTGTTGGAGTGGTCATCTATAAAGGTGACATAGTATAGATGTCCTCCAAGAGATTTGGTCATAGGACCACAAACATCAAAGTGTATAAGATCAAGTATTTCTTGAGCATGGGATGTGCTTATGTCCAAATGGCTTCTTTGCAATCTTGCCCAATGCACAACCCTTGCATATACCTTCATGTTCTTCCTTAAGATTTGTGATTCCATTAACTATGGAATTCAGAGTTGGAAGAAGTTTGAAGTGTAAGTGACCCAACCATCTATGCCATAATTCACATGGCCTGATTTCAGTATGTACAAGTGCTTGATTTGAAGGAAAGGCTAATCTGTATAATCTGCCTTCTCGGACACCAATGGTTCTAGCTTTTTCAAGACTTGAATCTTTTGCCCAAACAACTACCTTTCCATTTATAAAAGCTATTCTATCACCCTTTTCCTCCAAAGATGAAAAAGAAATAAGATTTTTGCACAAACCTGGAACATAGAGGATGTTGTTGAGATGAATGTTGCTTCCGTCATCAAGCTTGATGGAGGTAGATCCGATGCCTTTCACTGGATAGTTTTTGTTGTCACCAAGCTCCACAAAATAGGAGGACTTTCCCTTGGAGAGAGTCTTGAGTTGATGATGGTGACCTGTCATATGCCTTGAAGCTCCACTGTTTATTATCTAGATGTTTTCATCTTGGAATGTGCCCGAGAGTGCAGAGAATAAACCATCAGCTTTTGTAGATCTCTCAGATTTGGAGATTAGATAAACCCATGCTTGCTTGATCTTTTGATTGATGAGGTTTGTCAACCATAGCCCAATACTTGCCAACTGCTGCATGAGGGAGTTGATCTTCTTTCTGCCCTTTGATGAACCACCCTCTGAATTATTCAATTTCTCTTAATTATGATAGCTTCTTGAGATATTACTTCTTTAGATTTTCTTCTTTCTATTGTTATCTTCAAACAGTTACCAAAACAAGAAGATCAAAATACACAAGTACACAAGATATTGGCACCAAGCCAGGGCAAAAACCTCTCCAAAATCTGAGACAAAAAACCCTTTGAACTCTTTCTTATAGAATCTTTTTTGAGAAGTTACATGGTCCAAACATTGACTTAGAAATGCCTTCAACATCAAATGACAATACCTCCAGACGTGTACCCAAACGTCCTGTGTGTTTCTGCAGTGAATGACAGTGTGCACCAACAATTTACCCTCACATTTTATTTAGATCCTCCATACATTGTTAGATCAATGATTAGGCTTGATTAGAAGGCTTCGAAAGGCAACGACATTGACTGTTCAAAAACAACAAGAATAGAACCTTTTGATTTCAGAACACAGTCATATATGAGAGTAGTGTTAGGGCTCTTCTAGCCTTATGATACCGTCGCTCTCTTCAATGGAAATATTCTCTTTGTATTTGCGGCTAGAATAGCCCTTCAAATCAACCATACAGATATGAAATGTAAAGTCCTAGTCTGGATTTGTATGCCATGAGGGAGAGCAGACTCGTTGATACATTTGCATGAGGGAACAAACCTCCTCACTTGCTGCGGCTACTCTTCCTTCCTTCAGCCTTGTCACTGCTGCTCCTCTTCGTGAGTGAGTGTGAGTGAATTGCATTTTGGAGGAGCCAAATCGTAGCCTATATATAGGCGTCCCCTCTCATCCATTGGGCCGACGTGAGCCTAGATTAGGCCGACTTGTCCCTTTAATTAATTAATTAATTAAGCCGATGTGAATCTGGAAGGCTTCCATAATTTTCTTTGAGCGGTTTCCTTGCAATGAATCTGTGGGTACATGTTGGAGGGTTTCATTGATGATCTAGAAGGACTTACATTCATTACATTTTCATGAACAATAATATATGATTGTCTTATTTACATCACTTGTCTAGGGCTCTCAATTAGAGAAAAACAAATAATTCTTTGATACAAAAATACATAGTTACAAAATTTGACATAATGAAGACTGAACCTAGTTACACTATTTTCAACAGCTAGCACATGTCTTTTTCCTTCATAACAAAGTTCTGCCTCATTAACTTTAAAGTGATATATCAACTTTCCAATATCAATTCTTTCCTTGTGCTTTTCTAAGCCATCAAAAGTGTTATCCACACATTCATGTGTTCCATGATCAAACCACGCAGCTGTAGGTTCAACATCATCAAGCAAATTCTCCTTCCAACCTCTTCACATGTTCAAACAAATTATCAATATCAGAGTTGCCAAATTATAATACCCTCTAGAGTGTCATGTCAAATTCTGATACTTGCTCCCTTTGAAGTCAACATTCCTTTGCATGCTCTATATACATATTGCAACAAGTTTATGCTTCAACTTTCAATTATCAATGTGGTTTTGGAATATGATCATCGGTTGGAAGCTTCAATATCATCAGGGCTCCCATAACTCCCTCTTTTCGTCATGATCATCATTGTCAAAGAGGCATCATCAAGCACGAGTCTTGCTTTGTTTTGTTCATCCATCCTTCTCATCTTGCTTCCATAATTTTGACAACCTTCATTATGTGCTTGCAAATCTCACAACCAAGCAAAATATACAATGACAAGAGCATGATGTCAATTTTTATCAATCTAGGGTTTCCATGATTTCTCAAAAGGTATTTCTAGGGATCTAGTTACAAACCCTAGATATTCCTTGACCTGACCCTTATAAGGGTTTTCGATTTTAATGGAGACACCCAGTCCTAGGGTTTTTGCTTTAAGTCCTAGGTTTTATCTTAATCCAACTTTTGCTAGGTTTTAATACATATCCTAAAGTATTTCTCTCAAAACTCTTTATGTTAGGGTTTTGAGATATTTTTAATATCAAAGAACACTTAGCCTGCAAACCCTAGATACCATTTCCCAAGAGCTAGGGATTCCTTAGAGGGAACAATAAGTTAGGGTTAGGGTTTTTCTAGAGTACTTCAAAAAGAATTCGCTGCAAGACCCTAGAAACCCCTATAACTATATCTATGGAGACCCTTTTCATGATCAACACCATGACCTAAAGGACAAAATAATTAAGCATACCTCTTTGAACAAAATAATTAAGCATACCTCTTTGAAGTTTTTCATGTCTTTCAGAGATCTGATCTTGATTCTCAAGTCAACTTCATTCAAAAGAGACAACTTTAGGTCGGCTTCATTGATATCACCCTTTCTTGAACCATCATATTGCTTGGAGATGATCCAACCTACTATCCTTCAACCGTCATTGTTAACTATTGTCAAGTCATACATCATCTTCTTTTGCAATACTGTAAAGTCATTGTCACATGAATGGCTACTCGGTCACTGCCATATAGTTGTTTGTCACGGGTATTCTATATGATAGAGTGTCACTTCCTTACAACTATCATAAATCATTATTGTTACTTAAGTTACTGTTATGTTTCCTCACTGTTATTTAGAACACTGCCTTTCTTTCATATTGTTGTCATATGTAAGTTATTTGTCACATGATTTATAGTCTTACTGTCATCGTGGATTAAGGTCACTGGAATGTGATATAAGATCACCTATGCGATTGACAGAGGACAAGGCTTTTATAACTCTCCATAGTCATATAGACTAAGGTCACTTTTTAGTCATTCCTTACTGTCGTAAATGTTATGTTACCAAGTTAATCAAGTTACTAATACATGACTCCAAGTTGTCGTCATTGTTCATACTTCAGGTTTGAAAGCCATAATGTGAACCTTAGGAATACTGTTTGAGGCTTACAAGAGTATGTATGTGATCTATAGGTAGTCAACTTTATATAGTTGTTGTGTAAGTCAATTATATGAGTATCATTTGCCAAGTTATCGTCGTCATTGTCATCAATTGTCATCAAGGTCTCACAGTCAATACAAATCACATGTATTGTCTCACTGTCGATTAACCAAATCGTGGCCCAAAAATATGTAATGTGTGCAACTCGAGTCATACCAAAATACGAGTCCACGAAGAGTTAATACATAATGCGGTTTTTTTGTCTTAATGAATGAGAGATCCATAGATGTGTGATTTTATGTAGTTATATATGAGTCACCGTACCATAGGGTAGGCCATAACAATAGGTGGTATGAGCCTTAATCTTTAGAGAATATATCGTATCATAGTGCAGGCATCCGAGCCACTTAGTAATTCAACGTGATGCCACAAAAGTATGATCCAAGCCATATGAGCCATTATTTTAAACCAACTCAAGGAGACTCATGATCCAAGCCATACGAGCCATTATTTTAAACCAATGCAAGGAGAGTCACAATTGAAAGTTATGAAATCAAGCCACTGAATGTCATTGCGATTACTGTAATGTATGTAAATAACAAGCTACTGAAACAATGAGCCACTTAAGCATAGATCAACCCACAAAGTAACAATGTTGATATGTATAGCAGGTCAAGATATAATTACGATGCTGCAGAGCTACATAGCTTGAATCACTGTAAATCATTTCTAACATGTGCCTAAGAACGTAAACGAACCATGCCACAAACCCTTAGAAACCCGAGATTCATTAGGGATGCATCAAACTTTGCTAACATAATTTGGGTCTTGGAAATACCTCGCATTCCTCAGAGAATTTGTATAATGTTTAGAATGCGTCCCAATGATCCATATTGATGATCCATATGCGGGATCCATTAATTGTTGATGTCATATGTGAGACATATGAATTTCATAATAACAATTCCACAGAGTGCAAATCATGCAAGCTTTTGAGTATTCATTGTGAGTCACGATGTACAAAGATCGAGCCTCAGAGCATTTTATTAGATAACAAATCATAAAAATGCAAACCATCACAGATATAAAGAGTGAGCTACAATGAAGTGCCATATACGAGCCATCTTAGAGAAACAAGTGTGAGCTTCGTCAGGAAACAAATGTGAGCATGAGATCAGGATCTTCTTTACTTTATGTCACAAAGATTCAACTATATGTCCAAAATCTTGTAGACACTGCAACAATTTGTCAACAATAGCCACAAAGAGAGAGAGATCCAAAGACCTTCAAGGATGCACTTCAAATCTTTGATCTAGATTGCCAACAAATGTGATCTTCATGCCTCCTACTTCAAACCTTGCTCTAAAACCATGTTGAGAAATCAGGAGGCTTACATATTGAATTATATTTCTCTTTACATGATAATTACGTTTGAGTTCGTTAGCATTTTTCTATTATAATGTTTTCCTTCTTTCATCAAGCAATTACTATATTAAAACCATGAAGATCACATAAGACAAAAGGACACAAGATATAGACTCCAAGCCATGACCAAACCCCTCCAAAGGGAAAACCTAGAAAAATTCTCTTCTTATAGAATCAAATGAAAGTGAGATATCCAAGACCCATGACCAACCTTCTGGATGCCAAGTCAAACCCTCCTTTTGCACAACAAATCCATCAACAACAAGAGACCAACAACAAATCTTCAACAAGAGAATAGATAAAGAAAAACTTCCACAAACCCTTCATCCATTTCAGACTTCGGCCCTCCTGCGAAATTTCAGAACCAATCGAGCAAAATTGTGTCAAAATGAGCTCCAATTTCCCTCTATTTATAATGTTCATAAGGGTGTGAATAGACATGACCTTTGGGGCAGAGTTGACTTGACAGGTAGGGCCGATTTGGCATCTAGAGGGATTTTTGACCCAAATTACATATTTTAAAATTCTTTTTCCTTTTTCTTTACAATAGGTCCAAATAGGACCTTGACTCTTTGACTCAACAAATCCTAGAAGCATGAAGAACATACTTATTTAATAAAATAATAAATATTAATAATAAAAATTCCTTTTTCTTTTTCTTTTTCCTTTTCATAAAATATACAATGATATAAGTACAAAGATAATTATGAAGACCAAACCTAGTTACAATTTCTAACATGTGGTACCTTCAACACTTTATAATTTATAGTGTTGATCTTGCCAATTAAACTCGATGAATTGTTCTTCAAGGTTTGTATTATAACTTCCTAATTGCATCAACCATTCCACACCTAACACCATATCCATTTCTTTTAGTGGAAGAGCTAGAGTCTTGTTTGGAGATTTGTTATGATATTTCGACACATAGGAAATAGTTAAATATAACTTGGTCTAGTGTATAGTTAGGTAAAGTGTGTTTCTTTAGTATGTACTTTTTGTAACTTACAATCCGACGCTCACGATATGTTCTAGACATGAAGTGATCCGACGGTTCATTCTCTCCTCGGTATTACCAACACTTGATCCATGGCTTAACACTCGATTGGTCCATGATCTCTATTTAAAGAGCATGGAGGGTCATTTGTTCATGAGAGAAGCTTATGTAATTTTTCTTTCTTTTACATTAATAAATTCCCTAAAGTGGCCACGTTGGCTCAGGCCGTGGACTGTTTCCCTCTTTGAGGGTTTTAACCACGTCAAGAATACTGGTGTACTGATTTGTGATCTGTTTGTGAGTTGTGTCCTTTGGTGTTCTATCTAAGGAACTTACCCTGTAAATTCCTACATGGTATCAGAGCAAAGTCGAGGGCCGCAAACGTTGGTGATCCAAATTCGAAGCCGGTACCACTGTATCTGACTGTCGTTTCTTAGATCTACTGTTTTTGACCGCTTTCGGGCCGAGAGGACTGCTCTATTGTGTTAGGAGCATCTGTTCCGGTGAGGAACCCCTTTTGTTTCACGTGAAAATGTTTCCGGTAGCCCTAGCTACATCATTTTTAAGATCTGGAGGTATATAATGTTTATTTGTAGTTTTAGTTATTTATCTCTCTTTTTATTTCGGTTTATTTATCTCTCTGTTTTTTTATTCCCAGATCTATACCTTTCATTTCTGTGTATGATCTTTGCCCCTCGACTTTGTGTGATCTGGGCAAATCAGAAATAGATCTATACCTTTCATTTCTGTGTATGCTTTTTTCCGCCGCACCTTAGTGTGATCTCGGACAATCAGAAACATTGAGGAAAAAATTTAGTTTCCGGCCAAATCTAACTTTAAGCCATAAGGCTTGGATTTCTTTTGCATGTTTGTTTCGGTTTGTGTGGGTTTTATTGTTCTGTAGGCAAAAGGAGGTTTTTCAAGTAAGCACGCACTCGAAAGCTTCAGTGAGCAAAAAAAAAAAAAAAACCTTCCTCCTTTTCAAAAGTTACTAACCTTTTAAATTAGCTCACTTGGTCCAAAGTTACTTTATGAGAATAGAGGTCTTGGGTTTAAATCTTTCTCTTTGTTGAGTTACTTTTTCAAAAAGCACATGTAACTTATGTTTTAAAGTTACTTTATGTAAAAGTGTTCTCACCTATTATAAAATTTGAGTCACTTATAATTCCAAAGTCACTTTATCTTTTATTTAAGTTACAATTTAGTGGGTAGTTCATAAAGAGTACCATTGTAAAAGTAATTTTCACTTATTTATAAAAGTGGGTCACATAAAGTAATCTTTTTTTAGAAGTGAGTTAATTAGATTAAGTTTGGAAAGGACGGGGGCGGGGGATTTTTTTTTTTAAATATAACATTATTTGCTCAACATTCACGTAGTTCGTCGGCATCTTCAACAACTTTTCTTCAAAAAGCCGTAACTTCTTCATCTAGAAGCTGTTTTCAAAGTCATTTTTTTTGAATCGGCCTAATTTTTCGAGATATTTCCATTGGAACACTTGGTTTGAACATCTTCAGCTTCAGTTTCTTTTAAAATGGAAAGTCCATGCCTAATTATTCTTGACAATGCCAACTACTTCCAATGGCTATCTTACATTGTGGATTTACTTAGAAGTAAAGGTCTTTATAGAATAGCCTCAGGCCCATAATCTAAACCTAAAGATGAAAATAAACTAGCCAAATGGGAAAATAAGCAAGATCAAGCACGTGGGTTGATAGGGATGTCTATTTCTCCAGACCTTAGATTCCATATCACAGCATTTGATACCACTGATGAAGCAATGAAACAACTCAATAAAGTTTTTGGAATTAAAAATGAAATTAGAGCCCATCAACTCGAGCCGCCTCTTTCTATCCCTTCTACTTCTGAAAATATTTCTTCTTCAAATGATGACAGCGAGGATGACAATCCTCCCCCACCTTCTCGGGATCCTCTTTCATCTCCTCAACTTCCAAACTGGGTTTGTGCTACTCGGGATGCAACAAGTGCTCTTGCAGGTGATCCTACAGATCAACGTCGTACACGTTCTCAGTTTGATAGAGCCTCTTCTTTATTGGCTTAAGCTTCAACGAATTATGATCCTGACACCTTTGTAGAAGCCTAAAGCCATCTAGATTGGGACGTAGCTATGAATGAAGAATATCGTTCATTATTGGCAAATGATACACGCGATCTAGTTCCTCTTCCAAAGGGATGAAAACTTGTTAGATGCATATGGATTTACAAAACCAAGTTTGGACTAGATGGAAAAGTTGGTAAACATAAAGCTCATCTTGTTGCTAAGGGTTTTTCAGAAGTTGAAGGCATTGACTATACTGAAACCTTCTCCCCTGTTACCAAAATGAATTCTATCCACCTTGTTCTTTCCCTTGTTGCCTCTTTCAAATGGGATGTCCATAAGATGGATGTTAAATCCACCTTCTTGCATGGGGACATGCATGAAGAAATCTATATGGAACAACCTCTTGGCTTTATACAAACAGACTCCAGCCTTGTATGTTGGCTTAATAAATCCCTTTATGGTCTCAAGCAAACCCCTCGGGCTTGGTATGCAAAAATGGATAGCTTTCTTTTAGATACTGGCTTTTCTAGGTGTCATTCTGACAATACTGTCTACACCAAGAAAGTGGGTAAGTCTCTTATCATTCTTGTTCTTTATGTTGATGATCTTATCCTTACTGGTAGTGATCCCAACCTTATAAACCATGTGAAGTCCAGCCTTAAAATGCAGTTTGAAATGACAGATGTAGGACACTTACATTATTTTTCTGGTCTTCAAGTCTTGCAATCCAAAGAAGGTATTTCCCTTTCCCAATCCAAGTATGCCTGTGATCTTCTACGCCACTTTCACATGGAAGATTGTAAGCCAACCCCTTCTCTTTTTCAGTCTAGAGTCAAACTTTTAGTCACTTGTACTTCCCCTTGTTGAAATTTCTAAGTCTGACACGTTAGAAATCCCTACTGTGTTATTTGGTTTATTTTCTCCTACTTGTTCTTTTCATTAACACGTTATTTATAAATAAAAACAAATGCAACCTTAACTCATATACAGATCAACAATTGAAATAACTGAGACAAACACACAAGGGACACCGTTATTTTTGGACAATCGTCCCTGGGAAAACCCAATGCGGGAAAACTGATGCTGCAGATATGAGGGTTTTATTATTATGCAATTTCTGAATATAATTAGGGTGCTAGAAATGGCTCACCCAACGTGAATTCCCTCAGCAGTAGTACCTCTCCTCGGAGACAGATATTCTGTCTGATCAATCATTGGATGAATGATCCCACAACAACAATTGCAACTCCTTCGCTGGACAACGAACGCTGCTCCAAGCCTCTCTGTTGCTCTGCGTCACTCTGCAGGGTTTGTGTCACCTTTCCCGGCTTACTAGCACTTAGTCTGCCCCACGAAAATCTTCCGGCGTTGCCTCTTGGCCTTGTGTCAGCTCTGCTAGCCTCTGCACAACTATTGAAGCCTTTGCGTTAGCTTTCAAACTCTCTGCGTCAGCCTCTCCAGGCTCTGCACTGTCTCTCTGGCACTATCGCTGCCTCTCTGCTATGTATTCTCGGCTTCGTGCCGAACTGCCCCTCGCTGCAACAGATCACTAGCTCGATTCTCTCAGCAAAACCCTGCTCCAGAAAATCAAACTGACTGATCAATTTGGTGTGTCTCCAACTGACTATAAACCCTTTTCTTATACTTTTCTTGTTGAGTCTTCAATGGCCGAGATTAAGTCCCTAATCAACAACTAAGGTTAGATTTGGCTTGATCCTCGTCTCTTGGAAGCTTCTAACCCAAAATTATATTAATGCACATTAATATTTTAATTTTCTTAAGTTTATACTTAGGACTCCATTAAAAATATTAATTATTTTAATATCTCCTCATTTGGTAGAATTTCTCCAAACTATTTCTGGGTTTTGGAGATCTCATGTTCTTTAGCCTCTCCACCAATTCTCATGGCTAGAGCACATCTGATACTACCACAAATCAACATTCCCTCTTAGCGAGGAATGTGCTCTAATAATGCTTCACCATGGAAACATCACACTAATCCTCCGCACTAGTACATGTGCTGATGCTTGGCCTGCTGCCCCATATCATCTGCACTATTTCTTCTTGTACTGCTGCCCTTGACACTACCATTGCCACTGCTACATCTATATTGCAACTCTGTAATGACCCATCTTTAATATAGAGAGCACAAGAGTATTAGCATGCATACAATGCATGCAAATGATAGCTATATATGCATGTATTGCACTATTATATATATATTCTAAATTAACTATAAATGTTGAAAATTGACACTGCTTCAGATAGAAGTTGCACTCTCACCCATCACTAAGCATATTGCATAAATGCATCATAATTAAGGAGAAAATACCCTAAATAATTTCAATAATATAAATTTAAAAGTATAAAGTAAATTTGGTTATAAAGAAATAAATGTAAAATTTATTTCTTTATATATGGTTATATATTTATATATCCCATAATATTAATAAACTATATTAAATAATTATTAAAATATGAAATTTAAATCAAAATAAAATAAATATATAAACTATGGGCATTTAAAGAAAACTAATAAAAAATCCTAAAGGTAAACTAATACACGTCAATATTCCTGTAGCTTTGAACAGATGGAGTTACACGTTACAAAGGGGGAAAGGTGTCACCATGTAGGAAGTGGTGACCGCCAAAAAAATGTTATACATAGACGGAAGAGAAGCATGAAAGGGGGGGAAAATATACAGAGAATGGGGAAAATAATCTATTTGAGGGATGAGCCAGGAGCTCGATTTGGGGAACTGAAAATTGGAAAATCTTCTGCTGTTCTTGGAGTTTTGGGCACGGGGGCCAGAGGACTTCCATTTCGAAGTCCTCTGGATCTAGGAACTGTAGAGGTTGATCCCAGATAGGCAGGGAGGAATCAGTTGATTTGGTAATGGAATCAAAAAACTCAGAGCAACGGGGATCAACATCAGATGGGAGAATCAGGTACGCAATTGCATTTAATTTGATAGAATTAATCGGATATAATTTTACAATAAATCTATTCATCTTGTTACATTTTAATAACAGTCCTTACAAACTCCCTCTCAATACGCTGCCCTCACTGCCCCTAGCACTACCACTGCTAACTGCTGCACTACAACTCAGGTACCGAGAAGTAGGTAACTGACTTCTCCCAAATACTGACATCCTAATCAGTCTGGAAGCCTTATGAAACTTAAGCTGCCTTTGCTACTCTCCTGTGTTCCTTCTGCTACCGCTGCACTGCTGCATACACCTCTGTGCCTTTCGTACTATTGCAACCTCTACTGCATTGCCTCAGATTTTTGCACCCAAGCACTGCTTTGCTGCTCCATTATACTTTGCTCCACTCGACCCTTGTCATCATGCTACTGTCGTTAAGGGCTCCCGCAGCCGGATACGATCCAAGAGTTTGGGCACCTCAAGGATCCTACCCTAGTATGTAGTCCTTCTGACTACAACTCGATGTCTCCCCACCTCTTCTCTAGAGGTGCATGAGCACTCATGGCACAATCGTCATCAGTCTCGACCTCTTTCTCCGCCTTTGCTGGAGTTGTCTTGGAATGAGAAGCCTCTCCCTTGTTTTTCTTCCTAGGACACTGGGATGCATAATGTCATTGCTCCCAACAGTGGAAGCACTTCACCTTGGAGATGTCCTTCTTCTTCCTCTTCCCTTGTTGTCCTGCAGATGCTAGAGCTGCATCCTCCTCCTCTTTCTTGATTCGACCTCCCTTGCCACTACTCCCTGCCTTGGTCATCCGTTTGATCTCTTCTTGGCGAAGCGCTGCCCACATCTCCTCCCACCCTGGAAGAGTGGCCCTGCCCAAAATACTTTGGATAAATGTCTCCCACTCTTCGGAGACTGCATTCATGGCAGTCCTCACCATGAACTTTGGATCCAGTGTAGACCCCACGAAAGTAAGTTGGTCACAAATCTCCTGCAATCTGAGGAGGAACAAATTTATCTGCTCTCCCTTTTGCATTTGATACGACCACAACTGATTCTCCAATAGCATCTTCTGCTGCACGGAAGTGCGTTGATACAAGGTCGTCAAAGTATCCCACATCTCCTTTGCTGTGTTCTTTTTAGCAATATGTGGTATGACATGATCTTTGACCCCGTTTAGGATCATGCACTTCGCCCTTGCCATTGCATCCTCATACTTCTCATTCTCAACTGGGTTGACTGGGATAGCGACGGTTCTCAAGGCAAAATCTTTGATGCAATGTCGATCCAGAACGTCCAGGATCCTGGCCTTCCAAATGCAAAGTTGGAAGCCCCGTCCAACCTGTCCTGATCCCTCAATGCGTTCACTGCATTTCTGCTCCTCTTCTTGACTCTCTCTTGTTGATTTAGGGTAGCATCAGATGTGCTCTAGCCACGAAATTTGGTGGAGAGGTTGGGGCACATGAGATCTCTAATACCTAGAAAGGGTTTGCGCAGATTCTAAACAGATCAGGAGATATTAAAATAATTAATATTTTTAATGGAGTCCCTAAGTCTAAACTTAGGGAAAATAAATATTAATGTGTATTAATATGAATATGTGTTAGAATGGTCCAAAAGACATGTATCAAGCCAGATCTAATCTTAGCCGTTGATTAGGGACTTAATCTCGGTTGTTGAGATGTCAATAGAAAAGGTATAAGATGAGGCTTGATGGGCACTTGGAGAACACACTGAGGGAGACCAGTCAGTTCAATTTCTGGAGCGGGGTTTGTTGAGAAATTGAACCAGTGGCCTGGAGAGCAGTCAGGAGGCAGCAAGTACGGAACAAAGATACGGGAGATCAGTGCAGAAGAAGCAGACGCAGAACCAGAGGAAGCCACGCAGAGACTACGCAGAGCTAGAAGGGCTTGCGTCATCCACGCAGAGGCTGCAGGAGTGATGTAGAAGCCCAGAGAGGCTGCGCAGAGCCTCAGTAGGCTGACGCAGAGGGTTTCAGGCTGACACAAAGGTTAGTAAGGCCTATGCTGGGTTTAGGAAAGAAGCTGGAAGTTTATCTATCTGTGGGTAAGCCAGTTTGGCACCCTGTTGTATAGGAAAATTGCTTAATAATAAAATCCTCCCTTGCTGCATTGGTTTTGCCACATTGGGTTTTTCCGGGGACATTAATCAAAATAATTGTGTCAATGTGTGCATATTTTTGTTTCTGTATTACGATGTGATATTTGCAGCAACATTTATTTTAATGTTTGTTGAAGTAATTTCATGAATAACTTATGATGAAATAAGTAGGAAAAGTAAATCAGTTGTTGCAGTGATAGAATTTTCACGCCTCTGAGTTTCGTCTTCCGTCCTTGAAATCTCCCTCTAAGTCTTGATTTCCGTGCTAGAAATCCTCACGCCAAATGTCGAACTGCTCCTCTCCAATCCTCCTTGCAATTGCAACTCGGATTTGGATTTCTTGGCTAGAAATCTGTCAAGGTAGCAACTCCCTCTACCTTGGTTCTGTCCCCTTAGGTACTGTTCTGCATCGACAAAAACAACACCCCACCAGCTTCTTAATCACAATCTGCCTACAACTCCCCAAGCCCCGACACCTGAAGAAACTAAGCATTTTAGGTTCTACGCAATCCCCACAATGACAAAATCTGCTCCTCTTGGCCATAACGTCGATCTTCTTGGTTGAGAAAGATGACTGGGCACTGCGTAGGTCTGATCTGCGTCTCTCTGCTTCTGCGCTGACCCTCCTCCTGGCTCGAAATGTAACGCAGGCCCTTTGCGTCACTTCTTCTCTGCTGCTTCTACTCTGGAACAATGCTGTCTCTCAGGACAGCTGCTGTTGATGCAAATTCTTTAGATTTCTATTGGTGCCTTCAGTTCTCTCGTGATCTGCAACGCTCAGATACCATGTTGAAATTTCTAAGTCTGACATGTTAAAAATCCCTACTGCATTATCTTGTTTATTTTTCCTCTTTGTTCTTTTCATTAAAAAGTTATTTATAAATATAAATACTGAAAATAAACACAAATGCAGCCTTAACTCATATACAGATCAACAACTGAAATAACTGAGACAAACACACAAGGGACACCGTTGTTTTTAGACAATCGTCCTCGGAAAAACCCAATGTGGGAAAACCGGTGCAACAGATATGAGGGTTTTATTATTATGCAGTTTCTGAATACAACTAGGGTGCCAGAAATAGCTCACCCAACAGAGAATGCCCTCGGCAGTAGTACCTCTCCTCGGAGACAGATATTCCGGCTAATTAATCACCCGATGAACGATCCCACGGCAACAATTGCAGCTTCTTAGCTGGACAATGAAAGCTGCTCCAAGCTTCGCTGTTGCTCTGCATCACTCTGTAGGGACTGCGTCACCTTTCCCGGCTTATTAGCACTTCGTTAGCCCCACGAAAATCTTTTGGCGCTACCTCTTGGCCCTACGGTAACTCTGCTAGCCTCTACGCAGCTACTGAAGCCTCTGCGTCAGCTCTCAAATCCTCTGCGTCAGCCTCTCCAAGCTTTGCGCTGTCTCTCTAGTACTATCTCTGCCTCTTAGCTATGTATTCTCAGCCTCGTGCCGAATTGACCCTCGCTGCAACAAATCACTAGCTCGATTCTCTTAGCAAAACCCTGCTCCAGAAAATCGAACTGATTGATCAATTTGGTGTGTCTCCAACTAACCCGCAAGCCTCTTACTATACTTTTCTTGTTGAGTCTTCAACAACCGAGATTAAGTCCCTAGTCAACGGCTAAGATTAGATTTGGCTTGATCCTCGTCTCTTGGAAGCTTCTAACCCAAAAATATATTAATGCACATTAATATTTTAATTTTCCCTAAGTTTATACTTAGGACCACATTAAAAATACTAATTATTTTAATATCTCTTCATTCGAATAGAATTTCTCCAAACGATTTCTAGGTTTTGGAGATCTCATGTGCTTTAGCCTCTCCACTAATTTTCATGGCTAGAGCACATTTGATGTTACCACAAATCAACACTCCCTCTTAGCGAGGAATGTGCTCTAGTAATGTTTCACCATGGAACATCACACTGATCCTCCGCACCGGTACCTGTGCTGATGCTTGTCCTGCTTCCTCACATCATCTGCATTTGCTGCTTCCTGTACTGCTGTCCATGACACTGCCACTGCCATTGCTACACCTGTACTGCAACTCCCTCTCAATATGCTGCCCATGCTGCCCTAGCATTGCCACTGCTAACTGTTGCACTGCAACTCAGTTACTGAGAAGTAGGTAACTGACTTCTCCCAAATACTGACATCCCGGTCAGTTTGGAAGCCTTGTGAAACTGAAGCTGCCTCTGCTGCTATCCTGTGTTCCTTCTGCTGCCACTGTGCTGCTGCATACATCTCTGTGCCTCTTGCACTGTTGCAACCTCTATTGCGCTGCCTCAAATTTCTGCACCCAAGAACTGCTTTGCTACTCCACTACACTTTGCTCCACCCGACCCCTCTCATCATGCTACTGTCATTAAGGGCTCCTGTAGCCAGATATGATCCAAGAGTTTGGGCACCTCAAGGATGCTGCCCCTAGTATGTAGTCCTCCTGACTACAACTCGATGTCTTCCCACCTCTTCTCTAGAGGTGCATGAGCACTCATGACACAATCGTCATCAATCTTGACCTCTTTCTCTGCCTTAGCTGGAGTTGCCTTGGAATTAGAAGCCTCTCCCTTGTTTTCTTTCCTGGGACACTGGGATGCATAATGTCATAGCTCCCCACAGTGGAAGCGCTTCATCTTGGAGATGTCCTTCTTCCTCTTCCCTTGTTTTCCCGCAGATGCTAGAGCCGCATCCTCCTCCTCCTCTTTCTTGATTCGACCTCCCTTGCCACTACTCCCTGCCTTGGTCATTTGTCTGATCTCTTCTTGGCGAAGAGTTGCCCACATCTCCTCCCACCCTGGAAGAGTGGCCCTGTCCAAAATACTTTGGACAAATGTCTCCCACTCTTTGGAGACTGCATTTAGGGCAGTCCTCACCATGAACTCCGAATCCGGTGTAGACCCCACGAAAGTAAGTTGGTCACGAATCTCCTACAATCTGAGGAGGAACGAATCGATTTGCTCTCCCTTCTGCATCTGATACGACCGCAATTGATTCTCCAGTAGCATCTTCCGCTGCACGAAAGTGCCCTGATATAAGGTCGTCAAAGTATCCCGCATCTCCTTTGCTGTGCTCTTTTTCAGCGATATGTGGTATGACATGATCTTTGACCCCATCTAGGATCATGCACTTCGCTTTTGCCATTGCATCCTCGTACCTCTCATTCTCAGTTGGGTCGACTAGGATAGCCATGGTTCTCAAGGAAAAGTCCTTGATGCTATGTCGATCTAGGACTGCCAGGATTCTGGTCTTCCAGATGACAAAGTTGGAAGCCCCGTCTAACTTGTCCTGATCCCTTAGTCCGTTCACTACGATTTCCGCTCCTCTTCTGGACTCCCTCTGAGTTGCGACTTCCCTCCTGGAAATCTCCCTCTAAGTGCTGATTCCCTGTTGGAAATCCTCCCGCCAAATGTCGAACCGCTCCTCTCCAATCCTCCTTGCAACTGCAACTCGGATCTAGATTTCTTGGCTAGAAATCCATCAAGGTAGCGACTCCCTCTACCTTGGTTCTGTCCCTTTAGGTATTGTTCTGCATCGACAAAAGCAACACCCCACCAGCTTCTCAATCACAATCTGCCCACAGCTCCCTAAGGCCCGGCAACTGAAGAAACTGAGCCTTTCAGGCTCTACGCAATCCCGACGACGACAAAATCTGCTCCTCTTGGCCACATCGTCAATCCTTCTTGGTTGAGAAAGAGGATGGGGCACTGCGTAGGTTTGATCTGCCTCTCTCTGCTTCTTTGTTGACCCTCCTCCTGACTCAAAATGATGACGCAGGCCCTCTGCATCACTTCTTCTCTGCTGCTTCTGCTCTAGAACAGCGTTGTCTCTCGGGACAGTTGCTACTGCTGCAAATTCTTCAGATTTCTGCTAGTGCCTTCAGTTCTCCCGTGATCTGCAATGCTCTGATACCATGTTGAAATTTCTAAGTCTGACGTGTTAGAAATCCCTACTGCATTATCTGGTTTATTTTTTCCTACTTGTTTTTTTCATTAACAAGTTATTTATAAATATAAATACTGAAAATAAACACAAATGCAACCTTAACTCATATACATATCAAACAACTGAAATAACTGAGACAAACACACAAGGGACACCGTTATTTTTCGACAATCGTCCCTGGAAAAACCTAATGTGGGAAAACCGGTGCAGCAGATATGAGGGTTTTATTATTGTGCAATTTTTGAATACAACTAGGGTGCTAGAAATGGCTCACTCAACAGAGAATGCCCTCGGCAATGGTACCTCTCGTTGGAGACAGATATTCCAGCTGATCAATCATCGGATGAATGATCCCACAACAACAATTCTAGCTCCTTAACTGGACAACGAAAGCTGCTCCAAGCCTCTTTGCTGCTTTGCGTCACTCTGCAGGACTGTGTCAACTTTCCCGGCTTACCAACACTTAGTCCGCCCCACGAAAATCTTTCGGCGCTACTTGTTGGTCCTGCGTCGGTTCTGCTAGCCTCTGCGTCAGCCCCTTGTCTCTCTGCATCATCTCTCAAACCCTCTGCATCAGCCTTTCTAGGCTCTGCGTTGTCTCTCTAGCACTATCTCTGCCTCTCTGTTATGTATTCTCGGCTTCGTGCCGAAGTGCCCCTCACTGCAACAGATCACTAGCTCGATTCTCTCAACAAAACCCTGCTTCAAAAAATCGAATTGACTGATCAATTTGGTGTGTCTCCAATTGACCCTTGGGCCTTAAGCCTCTTCTTATACTTTTCCTGTTGAGTCTTCCACGGTCGAGATTAAGTCCCTAATCAACGACTAAGATTAGATTTGGCTTGATCCTTGTCTCTTGGAACCTTCTAACCCAAAATTATATTCATGCACATTAATATTTTAATTTTCCCTAAGTTTATACTTTAGGACCCAATTAAAAATATTAATTATTTTAATATCTCCTCATCCGGGTAGAATTTCTCCAAACGATTTCTGGGTTTTGAAAATCTCATGTGCTTTAGCCTCTCCACCAGTTTTCATGGCTAGAGCACATCTGATGCTAGCACAAATCAACACCCATGAAGTTGATGCTACCTTATATCGTCAGCTTGTTGGAAAACTTTTGTATCTGACCCATACCCGTCCTGGCCTTTCCTTTGATGTTGGCCTTATTGCTCAGTTTATGCAAAACCCACATGAAATTCATTGGAAAACAACTAAAAGAATACTTTGTTATGTTCGAGGTACAGTTCAATTTGGGATTCATTACAATGCAGATGCATCTCCTCTATTGGTTGGTTTCAGTGATTTTGATTGCACTGGTGACCCTGATGATCGGAAGTCTACTGCAAGTTATGTCTTCACTCTTGGTTCTGGACCTATTACATGGGTTTGCAAGAAAGAAAGTGCCATTTCTCTTTCTTCATAGACACAGAGTATCATGGCGCCATTGAAGCTAGTAAGGAAACCTTGTGGCTTCGTTAGATCTTATCATAGTTTGGTTTTCAGCGGTAGCATCCGACTACACTTTAGTGTGATAATCAAAGTGCCATTCAACTATGCAAAGATCCAGTCTAACATCAGCGCAACAAACACATTGAGCTACACATGCACTTCATCAAAAAGTTTATTCATGACCATGTTCTTGAGGTACAATATTGTTCAACCGATGATCAAGTTGCAGACATCTTTACAAAGGCTCTCATAGAGGCGAAGTTTACTAAACTTTGATTTATGGTCGGAGTTCAGGAACTAGTCACTAAGGGGGGATAGGCTCTAATGCCTCCTTCCTTCTCGTATTGTGTCATCTTTGTACATCCTTCAATCCTATCCCAAGTTGTTCTTAAGGGGGGGATGTTAGGATATTTCAACACATAGGAAATAGTTAAGTATAACTTGGTCTAGTGTATAGTTAGGTAAAGTGTGTTTCTTTAGTATGTACTTTTTTTAACTTACAATCCGACGGTCACGATATGTTCTAGACATGAAGTGGCTCGACGGTTCATTATCTCCTTGGTATTACCGACACTTGAGTCATGGCTTAACCCCTGATTGGTCCATGATCTCTATTTAAAGAGCATGGATGGTCATTTGTAAGGTGACCATTCATGAGAGAAGCTTATGTATTTTTTTTTTACATTAATAAATTACCTGAAGTGGCTGCGTTGGCTCAGGCTATGGACTGTTTCCCTCTTTGAGGGTTTTAACCACGTCAAGAATACTGGTGTAGTGTACTGATCTGTAATATGTTTGTGAGCAGTGTCCTTTGGTGTTCTATCTAAGGAACTTACCCTGTAAATTCCTACAAGATCCAGTTGTATTTGAATTGAAACCTTGTGGCATCTTCCTACTTCTTTGACCTTTTGTCCATTATCAACCATAATGGTGAGGTCCATGGTGTGCTATACAAAAAGGTTATGTTGTTTAGCAACAACAATATCTATATAATTATAAGTACTACCAAAATCTAGAAGTATTGTTACATTTCTATATTTTATGACTTCCGCAAGTTTTAGGGTTTTAGGTTGTGGTTCCCTGTCATGGTTTCCAGTGGAACTGTAGCTTTGATTTCTTCTTTCATTGGCAACTGGACCTTATCCTTCTTGAGATGTGGTGGAATATACTTTGCAGTTGGTTGTTATATTTGGTCTTTTGGAGTAGTTATCTTTCTTTGAAGTTCATTTCTTCATTTCTATTTGTTGGGCAAATGAGGTTGAAGCTAGTGATGGTTTTTGCGGTGTTTCATAATACTCAGAATTTGAGTTGTATACTATAGTGATTCCATCTTCTGCTTTCTTGACTTATACTTGCTTCCCATCCATTATTCTATAGTAGCATAATGATATGTCTTCACATCTATGCCTTGGAGTCCAATTTATTCCACACTACAATTGTTTTCCTTCTTTCTCTCTTTCTTCAATTGGTGAACTTTAGTTTGTTTTCCTTTCTCTTTCTACAATTGGTGATTTTCACTGTTGTTGGGATATATATATATATATATATATATATATATATATATGAAGTGACATAACTTATAATTAATGAAGTGACATATTAAAGGACATGTCCCAACTAAAAGACATGGCTTTTAATGAAAGGGCACTCTTACCTAGCTGTATATATATGGGCCCCTCATTTGTAAATGTTATCATATCAATTTTACTCATACATTCACATATTATATATTTATCCTATAACGGATTTCTCAGTTGTATTCCAAATATTTTGGCTATTTTATTGGGGAGCTTTATTTGGTTCACATTTTGTATTAGTCTTTGTTTATGAGCCTGGCCTTATGAGATTTTGTCTGACCTAGCCTCCAGACAGTTTTTTCGTTGTCAGAGTTTCTCTGGTTCCTGGTTATTGATCATGTCAGGCCCTTGCACGTATACAATTAGATTTCCAAATTGAAAGGAAAAAAATTACCATTTGGCTGCATATTGAGAAGAAAAAAGAAGAGAAATCTGGAAAAGATAAGCACAGAAGAGAAGCATAGCAATACCTTGAAGAAAACAGAAATTGTCACTCAGCCGCCATACACACTGCCATACGAATCATTTGCTCAATTAATTGAAGACCGTACAATCACTGCTATAATTGTGGTACATGTACCTTACAAATTATTTAAATAAAAAATTAAAGGCTATATATTGAATTCGTATCCATCTGTGCAAATCCAATTAATTACTAGAAAATAATTAATTAAGAACATTGGAGCTGAAAATTTTATGTCTTATATCTTGTAGCCTAAAACTTCAAAGTCATGCTTTACATTTCTTGCACTTAACCTTCCAGTCTGATTTAACTGTAGAGGAATAAGTTGTGTACTTGCAGAAATAGGTAGCTGAGGCACCTTCTTGCACTCTTCCCTCTTTAAAAAATGAGGTGTACTTTTGTTTTATGCCTTTGAAGGCATGGAATAATATAGATATTATCACTTATGCCTAGAGTTGTGCTTTAGTTTATGTTATTCTGTCTATGTTCTCTGTGCAGTTCAGCATGGTAGAATTTATATTTCGTTAGAACCTGCTTCTTTTTCTTATATATATATATCTCGTATGCACACATATACACACACTTTTTGATTTTTAATTTTTTAATTAAAATTGTCACTTACGAATGGTTTGGCTCAAACAAAAATCTGATGCTTCTATTCTGTTGGACAATGGTAAATATAAGCTAATCCTTGACATTATATTTGCTCAATCTTTACTTTACACTTCTTGTTATTGTTATTGTTATTTGGATTAGTTTATCATTTCTTTGCTTTTTGTGCTCTTTTCACACATTACAAGTCCAAATGGAGGTCACCTGTTTTCTCATCTGTATATTTGCATTGCAGCACCCCGTATCTCAGGAGCTGGCATAATGGGTGTAGTTTATGTTGCAACTCCATTGAATGCTTGTGTGGAGCTCAGTGATTTAGCTCCTAAGACTGGAAATTATTCTCCAATTCTTTTAGTTGAACGTGGTGGATGCACATTTGAGTTAAAGGCTCGCATTGCTCAAGAAGCTGGCTATGAAGCTGTTATTGTTTACAATGATGAGGATGGAGAGGAACTTGTGACAAGTAAGTCTGTACAACCCACAATTGAAGAAGACATGTTGTGAATCTGTTTGATCAACAAGGGCAACAGCCATATGGGACCAAATGGCATAGGCAGATAAGTTTCTATTGTTCAAGTGTTGTAATCTGTTTGCTAAAAAGGGTCACACTGTGAAGAAAAAAGTAGATCACATATGCCTTGCCACCCCCTGGATCTGCACCAAAGATCATTCCAGATCGTCCAAGTACAAACCCTTGGGCAACTTAGAAGTGCCACCCAGTTTCACGTTAGTGGTCACTTCTCACTTTAGGCTGGCTCTCCTCTGGCACAAGGGGGTATTCCTGAATGAGATTACGGAGTCTTTCTTCACAACCCTTAAAACGAATTCAGACCTAGCAATCTAAAATTTTATGATATGCGAT
Organism: Pinus taeda; assembly: GCA_000404065.3. NCBI lineage: Eukaryota > Viridiplantae > Streptophyta > Pinopsida > Pinales > Pinaceae > Pinus > Pinus taeda. Next base: position 226,207 of record APFE030028589.1, read on the forward strand.
AGACATGTGGTGGTTTGTTCAAGTAGAACAGTGCCTATTCCTCGGGCAATGGATTCAAAGCACTCTGAGATTAATAGAATGAGATAATAGACAATGTTTTAACCAACAAAGATGCTCCAAACTGCAGCATTTATTTTTTGATAACAGTTCTGTAAATTTAGTTTTCAGCCAACATACCTAGCTCATAAAGATGCCATAATACTTTTGGTATGTACTTGTTTCATCACATAACACGAGAATCTGAATAATGAAGTAAAAGACAGCCTTATGTTAGCATAACAGCCAAGGTACATAGCATAATCCAGATATGAAATCGAGGACTTTAAGAGGGCAAAAGAGTCACTTCTCAACTCTCATATGCTGGTAATTAAACCCTATAACAGCAGCTGAAATTGCCAGCATAGAAGAGAGGTAATAAAAAACCATAATGGCAGCCTTACAATTGCAGATTACAGCCCTGACTATTTCCTTGTTGAAGCTCCAAAACTGCACAAGTTATCTTCAACTATGGCCCCATTGTCTATGGATTTCTCCGAGTGAAAACACACTTTGCAAGTGAGGAGGAGGCCTCTGTTTACAGGCTTTTTTCTACAACAACTTTCTAACAGAGATTTCTCTAAAATGTTATGAATCCCTCTTCTCCTCCAGGGAATTTTCTAAGATGTTATGGATCCCTCTTCAGGAAATAAAATATACATAAGAAGGTCTATAAGTCTTCTTTAACTAAGATGCTCTTCTTTTTAGTGCTAGATACATTGAAGTAGAAACGTTCAGATACTTCATGCGTCTTCTTCTTACTATTGGCCGTAAGAAGGTTCTTCTAGCAACTTCTTTAAACAAATACTTCCATGTACAGTGTTCCTCCTTAAAATGCTTTCCTCATAGACTGGGCTCCTTGAGCATGTGCTGACGTGTTTGGACATCCTGTTTATGCCTCCAAATATGCAACAATTGCCTTGCGGAGTGTGGAAAAGCCTAAAAAATATTCTCATAGTGAAAACATGCATGAAAATATGTATAGAGGTCTGTCAAATCATCCATCAGAGAGGAGAAACATCCTCCTCTAATGCCAGCACTTAGGATCTGGTGAATGTGTAATTGGTAACACCCCTATTGTGAAATATTGATTCATTTTCTGCTACTTGAAATCTCTTTGTAGAGATTTTTTCTTGCTAATTTGTTAAATGTCTTGAGAAATTCTTTAAAATAGGCGAAGGCTATCAGCTTCAGGTACTTTGAAACGTATTGCTTGAATCTGGATTCTGATCTCTCTCTCTCTCTCTCTCTCTCTTATATATATATATATATATATATATATATATATATATAATAGAGAGAGAGAGGGAGAGAGAGAGAGAGAGAGAGAGAGAGAGAGAGAGAGAGAGAGCATTGTTGACAAAATCTTACCAAATCAAAAGAAACAAATTCAAGATTGGATAATGTTCATTTGCTTGCAGAAAAAATTGTAATCACTAAACAAGTCAAGTTGATCACCATTGTGTGTGTGTGTGTGTGTGTGAGAGAGAGAGAGAGAGAGAGAGAGAGAGAGAGCATTGTTGACAAAATCTTACCAAATCAAAAGAAACAAAGTCAAGATTGGATAATGTTCATTTGCTTGCAGGAAAAATTGTAATCACTAAACAAGTCAAGTTGATCACCATTGAGAATGATGTAAATGATACTTCTAGAAATTATAGGCAGATTTCAGGTTTTCAAAGAAACCAATTATCTCTTGTTTCTCCCGTTGTCCAACTTCTGCCATGCCTTGCTGTACTTAATGCCCTGGTGATATCTTTACAAGGTCTACTATATTTGTTCAAACCTAGTATCTAAGCAGTGTGGTAAGAAGAAATAATTTTTTCCATCAACTTTGTCTCACACTTTCAACACTGTACAAACAATCTCATTCTGAATAATTATTTTTTCAGGTCAAGAGTGCTGTATTTTTGTGTAATCACGGCATTGCTTCATGATGCTTGTGTTTTATCTGTTAAATCAATAACTAACACACATTGGTTACACTGTTAAGTAAAAATGGTCTGAATAGTTCCAATCAAGGTAGGTCAATATGCTTTGCAATTACCAGAATGTGAATAGTTAAAACAATAGGATTCAAATTGACAAAGAAAGATAAATTTGGGGGTTCTTTCTCATGCCTTCTAGTCTCTATTTTGACTTTTGAAATATCTGAGCTTCCCTAGCTGTATTAAAAGGAACCCTGTATTATTGAGTAAAATATGTGTATGATCATGATGAGAACTCAACCTACGTTCTTCCAGAATTGATTGTTCAAATTGTATCATTTTTTTTCCTGTGGAAAATCAGGGTAGGTCCATCCGAAGGGACCACACCCCCTGGCCAAACTAATCTGAGTCTAACCCCGAGGGCATCTAGACGAATTGAACCGGTGACCTCCCAATGACAAGGTACTTTAGCAACAGGATCTCGACCAATTGAGCTAACCCTGGGGGCTAAGTTCTAATTGTATCATGTCAACAGTCAAACATATGGGCAACTATTGATGATTGGCTTTTACAAAACATTACATCAACATTACAAGTATAATACTCTTTTAGACACATAGCACCTTAATACAACAATGTTGTCATTGTGCTTAGGAGCACACATGCCCTGCCCCTTAACGAATGCATTGCATTAATGCATCTAGTATTACAACTGAACTCTGAATTTTAGCTCTTTCTTCCTTGCTGTTTACTAGGAGATCTTGTCGACCCAACTGAACTCACAGAAGATTGAAAGGACCTTCATCAATTAGCTGAATGAAATCAAGAGTAGACATTGATTGAGATGCTAAATGATGTCAGATGAATCCAAATATGGTTCAACAAACCCATTATTAACCATCTCCATCTTTCTACTTGAGATGACATCAACATAAATTTCTATAATTGGTTGGGGTGAAGTTGAAAACATTTCTGGAACTTTCTGAACACTTAGTGAAGCTGGCTGATCAAAGAGAAGCTGAACACAATTATCAACTTGTGGGAACTCTTACTTCATTTTTTTTTTAAATTTTGTTGGCTGACCCATGGGGGGTTTGAACCTGGAATCTCATGGAACATAACACTTCATTATCAAGGCGATTGGCAATTGAGCTATCCCCATGGGCTTACATTTTAATTTCTCTTATGATTTTTCTTTTTAATCTGTCTTTTTCCTTTCATATGTTACGTGTATTCCATGGAAAAGTTTCCTTTCAATTTATGCAATTTCTCCAATATGTTTAGGAGCATTATCTTATCCATAATGCAAGGTTTTGAAGCTCAATTTGCATATTTCTGAATGTTGACAAGCATGTTCCATTAATTGGTTTTAAAAAGAAAGAAGTCTTCTACTTCTTAGTGATGATCATTGTGCATCAAATGAGATGACGCAGAAAGAAATAAAAGAGAGACTTTGATTTTTATCATTGTTGGGTCACATTTGCAATGTACACATTTTTGTTTGAATACTTGGTGGTTGGAAACTAATAGACTCATCCCAACTAATCAACTACTAATATTAATATTTTGTCAGTAACATTAAATTTAGTGTTTCCAGGGAGCACTCTAGGAGCTTCTACTCCTGCTCAAGGATCTTGCTCCATAGTGACATGCTTCTGAAACACTCTCAATCTGGAGCCTTTTTTTAGAGCATGTTACTAGCCAACACATGTGCTGTCCTTGGAATTTCGAGAGTGTGTTCTTGAGCACTCCCATGAGTGCTCCTGGGAGCATACCCTAGAGTGCTCCATAAACAAGAGGATTTTGCCCCTTTTTACTCCTTTTTAGAAAACTTTAGGGCCTTCCCATATGGCTCCAATAGGGAACACATCCTCTAGGAAGAGGGTGTAGAGATGATAAAGGCCCTAATTCCTTCTCCTTTCATAGGAGTTTTCATTCATGTGTTTAGGGCCTTGAGATATTAAAGGGTAAGCTTGAGGGGAGCAAAATTTTGAGAGTTGTGAGATGAGATTGAAGGCTGCAACAACTATTCGGTTGCTGTTAGAGAGTCGAAGATGTAATCGCTAAGCCTAAACTCTATTGTTGTTTATTACTTGATTTCTTCTCTTCACTTCTCTCTCATTCCTTTTCCTTCATTCCATTGCAGGTTTTATGTCAAACACTTGACAAATGTATTTCTCATGTAGGGTATGATGCTATTTTTGATTCTAATGTTGTTGTTGGGGAATATGGATTACGAAGAAGATGAGAATATGAACCCTCATGAATGATTGATTTTAGGGGAGGGAGCCATGGAAGGGAGTGAAGGTGGAGCTTCAAAGGGAAATGAAATTATAAGTAGAACTAGATGTGATCCTTCCACATCATTGTGGAAATATGTGACAAAACTTGATGAGGGCAAAAGGGGTAGAATAATTAAATATTATGCAACAATGTGTTACCACTTGTTAATGTGAGTCTTATTTTACATTTCATTGGTTCTCTTTATCTTAGAAGTGTTGCTTGAAGCAGGTACTTCAGTTGATGCTCCTGATAAGAACAACATTGCTCCTCATTATACTTCGGCATATGTACAGTATGAAGTGCTGAACGTCTATTCATGGGAGGGCATTGCCACAATGTGTCTTGTTGTTAATTTGGAAAATCAAATTGTTGATTTTAGTAGGGAGAAGCATTGTTGTAGCCTGTAGGTTTGAAGAAATGTTCTGCTTTTATCATGATAATATGATACTAGTTATGGATAAGGAGGGTGTGTTGTTGTACTAAATTTTTTTCCATACCTGGAAATAAAGCACTGTTTTGTGGAGGAATAGAACTGCTGATATTTGGGTTAAGTTTCCTGCTTTTTGGGACAATGAAGAGCACTTCTATGAGGAGAGATCATAATGATATGATTAAATGAATAGGTCAATTTTTCTATAGTGACAAGGTTTTTTATGATGCCCTTAACATGTTTTCGCTCAATATCGAGCAGAAATAAAATATTTCTGCCACTGTCTACCTGAGTTTTTTTCCAAAAGCAAAGGCAGGGCACAAGGTTTAGTCACAGCACAACATATTGCATCAATATTTATACTATTGTGGACTTTGGCAGGAGGCCGGGGCTTACTTTTGGTTATGATATTGCATTGAATGCAGAACCATGTTTTAAGAAGCTTAGCACTTAAACCAAGGGGTCACACATTTTTAAAGCGCTTCATTTTGAGAAGTTTATGGCATATTTTGAGGATAGAGGTCCACTTTGAGGGGAGTGTCCAGCATAGAGAAGGTGAATCAAAATTGTTTAGCCAGATTTTGAGGATGTATAATCATTCTTAGAGAGGATGTTTTTGTTTTTGTTTATGCTGTAGCTTCAGAAGGTCTTTTGCACAGGCTTGTGTCTAGCATGTAGGAGAAGAAGGCTTCTTTAGGTGTTGTTCGAGAGGAGCAACTAATATGATCTCCTTCCTAAGTTGTAACTTAGGAAAAAGTACATTGATTAATTATTTAATTAATGTTGACTTTGGGCTAATGTTTATCTAAGGATAAATATTAAATTATTTAAGTGATTTAGATTTAATCATCAACATTGATCAAAGAAGGCTAGGCTTTTATCTTAGTCATTTATCACTTTGGAGATTAGGGATTTGGCCCATGGAGAAATTATAAAGAGAACCTATAGAAGAGGATGAAGACACATTGTTATTGTTGAGAGAGTGATTTTCTCAAGAAGTGAGAGACTCCAGGACTGAAGAGAAGGGAAAATGATTGCAGCAAGAAAATTTCGGTAGCAAATTTCAAGGAGGTCAAGTTTAGGAGAGAGTGTCCAAATTGTTGAAGAGGAGGGCTGAGTTTTGGAGGTGTTGAATTTTTCTAGCTATAGTTGGTCTTCATAATTAAATGTTTATCCCTTGAAATATATGTAAGACATGTTCTTCATGTCAGCTTCAAAAGAGAGTGAATTTTGGATTTCTAAATTCGAATTTTTGGTATCAAAATATCAAGTCAGCCCAACTTGTAGAGGCACCCATTTGGGCTAATGTTTATCTAAGGATAAATATTAAATTATTTAAGTGATTTAGATTTAATCATCACCATTGATCAAAGAAGGCTAGGCTTTTATCTTAGTCATTTATTACTTTGGAGATTAGGGATTTGGCCCATGGAGAAATTATAAAGAGAACCTATGGAAGAGGTTGAAGAGACATTGTTATTGTTGAGAGAGTGATTTTCTCAAGAAGTGAGAGACTACAAGACTGAAGAGAAGGGAAAATGATTGCAGTAAGAAAATTTCGGTAGCAAATTTCAAGGAGGTCAAGTTTAGGAGAGAGTGTCCAAATTGTTGAAGAGGAGGGCTGAGTTTTGGAGGTGTTGAATTTTTGTAGCTATGGTTGGTCTTCATAATTAAATGTTTTATCCCTTCAAATATATGTAGGACATGTTCTTCATGTCAGCTTCAAAAGAGAGGGAATTTTGAATTTCTAAATTTGAATTTTTGGCATCAAAATATCAAGTCGGCCCAACTTATAGAGGTACCCATTTGGCCTCCTATAAGACTATATAAAGGCTTCGACTTCTTACTCAAAAGGAAATTTGGATCACCATTTGAGGCAGAGAGAAAGGATGGATCTGAGGCAGAGCGTATGACAAATTTGAGGCAGAGTAAGGACAGATTTGAGGCAGAGTTTTTGGGCATACTAGTGCAGCCGGACCTAGATTTTCGGGTGCAGAAGTAGGCCAAATTTCGGCCCTAGCAGATTAGACCAGGCCGAATTGTTTGGGCAGCAGATTGACTTGTCTAGAGGGCAGTTTGACTAGGTGTGACCAAGGCAGTGTTACTAGTTAGTTTGAATTTATGTTTGACTTGAAGAATTAGAGGTATCTCTGTTGAACTCATAGTTTTAAAAACTGGAACCGGTGACCAGACCAGTCCACCTAATAAACCGGCTTTCAAACCGGAACCGGTCAAATAGGAACAGGTCAGGTCTAAATGAACCGATATAAAAAAAATATACATAAAATAATTAATTTTTAATGAAAAAACTATTTTTAAGATTTAAAACCATGATTCCAAGCCAATAGAGACAAAATATGCCAAGTTTTCTCATTTATATACCATGTAAAGGTGAAGATATCAAAATGGCACCAAGTGCAATACATATCATTGACAAAATACATAAGCAATGAGGCTCTAAATGGCCTATAAAGTCCAAAAACAATGCTACAAGCTATGAGGCCATTGGCCTACTACAAGACTACAAGTCTAGACTCTAGACTCTAGAGTCTACGCATGATCAATCATCAAATTCATCACCACTACTAGACACATGATCATCATCGGCAACAGGAGCTACATAGACAATAATGACGTAAGGAATCTCCATTACTATTAGACAAAAACCAATAATAGGAAGTCCTATTGCTGCTACAAAAGAACAATTTAACATAAAATAAAACATCACCATGTCATAAAGCTTAAACTAATATGATTTTTTGTTGCCAATACTCATTTTTTAACACAAATTCCAACGAGTTAAAGCAAAAATCTCTTCATCCAAATTACATGCCTCTTTAATGAAGACCAAATTGTTGAGTAGGTTTGATTCCTACAATTTCATGAAAAGTTTGCTGGACCAAATTGTCTTTTAGTTTTGATTCTTTATGAGTACGATTTGATGAAGAGTGTTTGTGGGTTTCATTTTCCAATCACTGAAATGGTGGAAACGAAGTAGATAGTTCTTATAAGTCAAATGCTCTATAAATTTATGGATTCGTGTTAAGGAGAATTTGCCTAATCACTAGTCCGTATTGCGGCTACGAACTCGCATATATTTGTATTGTACTGTGTGGGTCCCATTGAAACAGTCGTTTCCTGCTGATAATTTCCTGGTTAAATTTCTTGTTTATTTTTCTCCATTTTGAAAGTGGAATTTCACCATTAAAAACTCAGCCTCACTCGACCATCACTATGATTTAAAACATCACAACGTTTTAATTATAATTGAAACGGTAAATCATAAAACGATGAACGCTCCTCAATTCCGTTTGGAAAAATCATTTTTTGTAGATCATAAATGTGATTTAAATTTTCATAGCATTGCAATTTATAGTTTAAACGTTTAAACAACAAACTCAACCACTCAGTTATTTGCAATTAATTATCATTTAAATGTTAAAACAATGAACTCCGCAGCCTTCGCAGCTAACCGACCATTTGACCATAAACCGGACGGTTCCGCCCTAAACCGACTGATTACCACTGGTTTTTCTGTTTTCTGGGTGAAGGGAGGGGTCGAACCCAGTTTTTCTACTGGTTTGACCCGGTCGGCTAGTGAACCCACTGGTTTGAACAATTACCAGTTCAAACGGTCGGTTTTTAAAACCTCGTTGAACTGAGTAATTTCTGTAAGGAGAAGATTGCTGGGTTTTTCCCCCGTGTGGGTTTTCCCAAGGTAAAATATTTGTGTCTCTTGTTTAGCTATCTCTTATGATCCTACCGCTAGAGATGTTTCTACTGTTGATGTCTTTTATGTAATTGCTTAATGATGAATATGAAAATGATTAAATCATTAGAAGTGATTATTAGTTTAGAAGGCCTATGAAAATCCTCAACAGGAGGGAGCCCATAATATCCAAGGGCCGAATTTTCTCTAGTATACAAGGGCCATATGAGAGGAGGGGCCGATTTGTTGGTGAGGGAGGCCAAATTCTCCAAAGACTGAAATCTTCTAGGAAGGGTGATTTCTAGTGGGCCAAATTCCTTGAGGCTGAATTTCTAGAGGGGCTGATTTCTAGGTGCTAAGTTGCTGTAATTTTTCTGTGTATTATCTGTGGTCTAGGCCGAAATTTTTCTAATTAATATAAAGTGAAGGAATAGTTTTGGGCATAATTTTTCTGCTGTTGTGTGGCTGATTTCCCTATTTTATTTTTGTTGCCAATTTAATTTCTGAAAGTTAAAATACCCGTGAATTTTTTTGTAGCAGTTGTTAGATTTTATGGAGTAAGTAGTTTTTAGGTATAAAATAATTGTTGAGGTATAAATAAATTAGATTTGGTATTGGAGACTTAACATGGTTTTAGAGCACTAGAATTTTTGTGGGGGCAATCATATAGCAAAAGGGGTTTACAAAGCAAAATTATTTTACTGGAAGATTTTTTTATTTTGCAACTAGGGTTTTGTCGCTGAAATTGATTTGGTAAGATGGCATCATCAAGTCTAAGATTTGAAGACAGGATAGAGGGGGCTACAAACTTCAGTACGTGGGAGGAGAGGATATCCATTGTTTTGATAGCAAATAGTTTGTCGGAACTTGTAGACAAAGAGATCCAAGTTCCTTCAGATCTTACAGAAGAAGTTAAACACAAGCTGAAAGATGTGAAGGATAGAGGGATCATATTGGATGTTGTGAAGGATTGCATAATCCCTCACATATCAAGGAAGCAAACAACTCACCAAATGTGTTAAACTTTGGTAAAGCTATAACAAAGCTATGTTGCAGGAAACACCCAGAAAGGTGGCGTACTAGTGCCGTGGATAGCCCAAAATGCTGAAACATGCCTGAAACGCTGCTGGTCGTATTGGACAACGTTTGGCGATTTCAAAATGTCGTCTGGTATGATCGGCAATGTTTCAGGCCCCGTTTCGGGTGAAAAAAGGCAGACTTCAAATTTTTTATTTTATTTTTTTGATCAAATCAATGGGTGAAGAAGGGCGTGGGCCCCTTCTAACATCCAAATACACTAATAAAACAATTTTTATGTGGTTGTTAAGTAGATTTAATAAAAAAATTTACAAATAGAATTCTCTAGAATAAAAAAAATATATTTCTCTAGAAACCCTATGAGCCTCTTCTTTTCTTTAAAAAGTCATTTCATTCACTGATTTCTTACACATTCTTCTGCAAGAGGATCTTCCTATAGAAACAACAAGGAGTTTATTTGTGCTTTGGAGTGTCGGCAACAAGAGAAAGGGTGTGGGCAATAACTAGTTGGGTGAGTTTTTCATTTTCTAATTTTGCAACATTCATGGCTTCTCAAAGTTGTGTTTCAAGTGCCCCTAAATCCACTCAAGCAACCAGGCAACAAGAATATTATCCTCTATGGAAGTATGTTACTAGAGTGAAGCAGATGGGTTCCAGTGGTACGTGGGAATGGAAGTGCAATTTATGCAAAAACAAAAAGACCTTCAAGGGCTCTTACACAAGAGTGAATGCTCACATTTTGCATGAAGAGTTAAAGGGTTTTGATGTGTGTGCACATACCCAAAATCGAGAGGTGAGGGATAAATTCAAGAAAAAGAGTGATGATGCTCAAAGGTTGAAGGATCAAAGAAGCAAAATTGGCACAGGCACTACCAATCCTCGCACGATTGATAACATTGAGTGAAGGATTGTTCAGGAAGCAAGAAAGAGGAGGGCAGTAGAAGTAGAAGCAGAGTTATCCATGCCATCAACTCCAATTCAAGACAACGGATTGTTGAAAATGCTTGATAGTCAAGGGAGAGAAGAAGCTAACTCAAGAGTGGCAAGGGCTATCTTTGCTTGTGGCATCCCTTTAAATGTGGTTTGGTCCCCATATTGGTAGGATTTGGTGAGAGCGATTAACAAAGCCCCTCAAGGTTACAAGGGGCCAAACTATGAAAAAGTTAGAACTATTTTACTGAAGAAGGAGAGACATCTTCTTGATGATGTTCTGAAACCAATTCGCAAGTCATGGGGTAGTGCAGGGTTTTCCATTATCTCAGATGGCTGGACTGATATAAGACGTAGGCCTTTGATTAATGTCATTGCATCATCACCAAAAGGAGCCATGTTCGTCAAAGTAGAAGATTGTTCAGGTGAAGTAAATGATAGTAAGTTCATTGTTGATATTTTAATTTCTGCTATTGAACAAGTAGGGCCAGAAAATGTGGTGCAAGTGATCACAATCTACAGATAATGCACCTGTTTGCAAAGTTGTAGTCTTAATTGTTGAGAGTAGATGCAATAACATATTTTAGACTCCTTGCATTGCCCACAATTTGAATACTATTTTAGAAGAGATTGAGGCAAAAAAAGAATGGATTAAGGATGTCATCGGGAAGGCTAGGGAGATTATAAAATTCATCACTAACCACCACCAATCTCAAGCAATATATTGAGAATATTCAAACTTCATCATGTTGTGTCGCCTTGTTGAAGTTAAAAATGCATTGAATATGGTGGTGGGTCCAACTTGGGATGAGTGGAGATAGGCAGATTCAAAGAAGGGAAGTATGGTGAGGAGGGTGTTGATTAATGAAGATTGGTGGAGCAAGATTGGTTTCTTTCTCAAATTCCCATTACCTGCATTTGATCTTCTTTGAGATGCAGACATAGAAAAACCTTTCCTAGTAGAGGTTTATGATGGCATGGATTCCATGGTTGGCAAAATGTGGAAATTATTACATAAAAGGTTCCCATTCTTCTTTTTGCAGATTTTGATTTTGTTGAACAAGTGAGGTCCATTATTGTTACTCCGTGGAATAACTTCAACACTCCAATGCACACTTCAGCATGTGTTTTGAATCCAAAATTTTATGATGAAGAATTCATTGCTGAAAGCAATGGGAAGAGGAAGGCTCCACATAAGGACAAGGAGGTGGCCAATGGAGTGAAGAAAGCCTTTTTGAGGTTGTTTCCAACTTTTGTACAAACTGATGTAAATCAAGAATTTGCATGTTTTGCTGCTAGATTAGAGGATTTTGCAAACATATCAACTTTGGATGAGAGGAGGACCATGGACCCAATTAAGTGGTGGACTTGTCATGGGGCAAGTGGTGTTCATTTGAAAAGTCTTGCCACTCGTATTCTATCACAAGTGACAAGCTCTTCATCAACAAAGTGGAATTGGAGCACCTACAATTTCATTCATAGTATGAAGCACGACAGGTTGGGATTGCAAAAGGTAGAGGACCTTGTATATGTGCATTCAAACCTATGCCTTGTGTCTCGTAGGGGTGAAGAATATACAAGTGGGCCTCATAAAGATTGGGATGTGGATGCAGAATGTCTAGATTTAGAGCTCTCTTTCTACTCTTGATATTTGTGCTGGTGGTGATGCAAGTGCAAGTGGAAGGTACTTGTAGAATCGCCTCTTTTGTTGAACAACCATCTTGTTCTATCTTTGTTGATGAGGAAGAGGAGCTTTTTTAGAAATGATATGTTAATGTAGCCAAATTGTCTTTAACTCATGTTTTATTTCAGTTTTAGCACATATAGCCTCACATATAAAGGCTGATTTTGGAGCCTTCGATGTAAAGCCTCATCTATAAAGGCTAATTTTGGATATTTGCATCATGTAATCAGTGGTTGGAGTTAATATAAGTTTGGATTTCCTTCTAAAATGTCATTTATATGTCTCATTCTTTCTTTTCTTGCAAAATAATGTGTTATTTAATATTGACTATATATATATATAACATTTTGGTCAGCGTTTCCATTTTCCGGGGGTCGTGTTTTGGGTCGTCCCCATTTTGGATATTTCTAGACGTTTCGGCATTTTGTGCAACTTAGTACCAAAGTAATAACCAGAATAGGAAGATGGTGCTGAGAGAGAAACTAAGAAACATAAGAATGAACATATTTGAAATTGTAGCCTCATACTTCACAAGAATCCAACAGGCTTGTGATAAACTGTCAGTTGTTGGGTAGATTGTGGATGAGGATGAACTTGTTCAAATAGCTTTGAGTGGTTGTACCAAGTAATGGGGTACCTTTGTAATAGGTATCCTTGCTGGCGATAAACTTTGTGATTGGACCATGTTGGGGGACGAATTCACCCAAAAGGAGATATGGGAGAGTTCGATATTTGGTGGACAATGTAGAGGTGGATGTGGAGGTGAGGAACTTGCTCTTGTTGGGAAAGCAAAGAAGGGAAAGGGTAATGCCAAGCAGAACCAGAGTGGAGGAGGATCTTCACAGGGATAGAAAAAGACAGACATGAGCAAAGTTAAGTGCTTCACATGTCACAATCATGGTCACTATGTTGGAGAATCCCCCAACAAGAAATAAGACAAAGGGAAGACATCAATAGCTACATTTGGACAAATGGATGCTAATAAATTCAAGGAGTTTGCATTGGTGTCATGTGTTTCAAGCACCATGACATTTGGTGTATGGCTTGTGGACACCAAAGCTTCTCGTCATATGATAGTATCTCGTGAATTATTTACTTGTATGTGTTGAAGTTAGTAGCTTTGGAAGGTATTTTGTGTAGGCTTGGTGTCTTAGCATGTGGGAAAGATTATTTGCCTCTTCTAGGTGCTTGCTTGTTGGAGTAAGTGACTTATGTCTGCTTTCCTAATTATAACTTAGGAAAAGTACAATATTTAAAGTCAATTAATTATTGTGGACTATTGAGTCATTTTCTAAGGATAAATAAATTAATTATTTAAGTGACTTAGAAATAATCTCAATCATTGATCTCTAAGACAGTTCTAGAAGGGAGATTTGGGTTATGGATTTGGACTCAATGAAGATTAAAAAGGGAGCCTAGCGAGGAGGTGAAGACACAAGTTGTGTGAGCGAGTCATCATTCAGAGAAATTTTCTCTGATTCTCTCTAAGTGCAAGTGGCTCTATGGTCTAGGAGTTCAAAGAAGAAGTGTGAGTGGATTGGGGCGAATCTAGGAGGGCCGAGTATGAGGAGATTGTATGGCTGAGTTGTCGGAGGGAGATAAATTTTATTTGGAGATCGAGTTGCTGGAGGGCTGTTTTCTCTAGTGCACATTAGTGGCACGCAAGGAGGGCATAGGTTGAGTTGCTGGCTAGGTATTTGGGCCGAGTTTTCTAGGTCAATTTCATTTGGAGGCTAATTTCCTATAGGGCGAGTTCCTTGGGCCAAATTCACCTTGTGGGAGCCAAAATACAATTTTCGAGATTTTGTATTTTTCCTTGCATCTTAGTGGGTCGAAAAACCCATATTTTCTAGATAATTAAATTACGAAGAATTGTTGTGGGACAATTACTTTGCAATGTGTGATTGATCTCTTTGGTTTCTTTTCGCTGCATATATATTTAATTCTAGAAGTTAAAAATACCAGTGATTGTATTTTTCGGTGATTCAATAATTATTTGGGTAAATAAATATACTGCAAGGGATAAATTAAATTGGCGTGAGAAAATAAATCGGGCGGGTATTAGAAATTTAACATGGTATTGGAGCTATCTAGAAGTCTCCGAAAGAGAGATCTGAGACCACAACAATGAGTTTTCATTTTTGTGGGAACAAAATTATTTCATAAAATTTTGCAGCGAGGTTTTGTGGCCATGGTTGATTTGTGGAGATGGCATAATTGAGAAGTTTGAGGTATGAAGATAGGTTGGGCAAGTTATCAAATTTTAGTCCTTGGAAGGAGCGAATTACCATGATTTTAAGGATGAGTGGTCTCTAGGATATAGCGAGCAAAGACATGCAGGTTCCTTCAGATCCAAATCTTGCAGTGGAGCATAAGCTCAAAGACATGAAATCTAGCTGCATAATTTTGGGTGGTGTGAGGGATCATATAATTCCTCACATTTTAGGGAAGGACACTGGAAAACAAATTTGGGTAGCATTGACAGGTCTTTATCATAGTACAAATGAGAATAGAAAAATGGTGCTATGAGAAGTTTAACAACACTAAAATGAATATATCTGAGACTGTGACATCTTATCTCCTGAGAGTCCAATAGGCTCATGATTTGCTTGTAGCTGTTGGGGAAACTATGCATGATTCAAAGCTGGTTAAAGTTGCTCAGAAGGGGTGCAGAAAGCACTGGTCCACTTTTGTGGATGGGATTCTTGCTCGTCAACATCTTCCTGATTGGAGCTAGTTATGGGATGACTTCACCCAGAAGGAGATTTGGGAAAACTCATTGACCGGAGGACATCATAAGGGTGGTGAAGAGAAAGATTAGCTTGCTCTTGCTACACAAGCAAAAAAGGGCAAAGCAAAGGTCACGCAGAACTAGTGTGGAGGAGGATCTTCATAGAAAAAGAAGGAAAAGGGCATGAGCAAAGTCAAGTGCTTTACCTGTGATAAGTTCGTGCATTTTTCAAGTTAATGTTGAAACAAAAAGAAGGGCAAGGGAAAATCTGCTACAACGGCTACTGCATAGGTGGAGGAAATGGCATAGAAGTTTGAGAAAAGCGTCGCCTTAGTGTCTTTCCTTTCAAGAACCATCATAAGAGGTGTTTGGTTCGTGGATAGTGGCGGATCTCGTCATATGATGGGATCTCTGGATGTCTTCACCAACATGACTAGAGGGTCCAAAGATGTACACGTTGTTGAAATATGTAACTAGGTTCGGTCTTCATAATGGCATATGTAATTGTGATTTTATGTATTTAATGAAAAGAGAAAAACAAATTTATTATTTGTATTCTTGAGGCATGGGTTTCACGCTCAAGGGAAATTTATTTTTAGGTAAAGCACCCATTGAGTGCTTCTAGGTTTGTCATAAATTCAATTGAGTCATTGTCAAAATACACTCTAAGACGTCGTCATGGCACAAAGATCAAGTCAGCCTACATGAAGGGACAAGTCGGCCTACATGAAGTGACAAGCCAGTCTCAAGATAGCAATTCGTACCCCTCACAAACCTATAAATAAGGAATTTGACCTCATTTGGACACTTTCTCAAGCAAGTTCGATCTCCTCAGGATAGAAGCTGAAAAAGGACGAAGAAGAAGAAGAAGAAGATCAAGATCAAAGTTTTTGGGCCTCTCTCTCTTTTGTTAGGGTTTCTACAATTTGTGGGCTAGACAAAAGTATGAAGCTGCAAGGTCGAAGTTGTGATGCTGCCTCTAGATCGAAGTTGTGAAGTTGTTAGGTTGAAGCTGCTAAAGTTGCATCAAGGTCGAAGCTGCTAGGTCGAAGTTGCTGAAGTTGCTAAGTCAAAATTGTAGAAATTGTTGCTAGGGTCAAAGTTGTTGGAGAAGTTGTCGGAAGGTCGAAGTTTGTTGCTGGAAGCTGCGTAAGGAAAGCTCATCAAGAAGGAAGGATGACTTGGTCTTGGAGGGTCTTGGTCAAGAGTCATAGGTCTTGGAATTCGTCAATTGAAGTTATATAAGAAGAGAAGGATTCTGGTGGGTTTTCCTCTCAGTTGGAGAGGTTTTGGCCTTGGTTGATCGCCTATATCTTGTGTCCTATTGTCTCATTGTTCTTTATGATTTGATCACTGTTTGATGATAGAGAACACTAATAATAATAAAGGAAAGAAGAAGTTAATCAAGTAAATAAAAAATACATCACAAGCAACTATCAAAGTAAGAGAAGTCACTTGTTTCCCCCTAGATTTCTCAACACATGTGGAGCTTGCAGTCGAGGGCAATGGGAGTATTGAGTTCTAGATGGACTCAAGTAGCATCATGGAGGTGAATATGGTGTGATATGTATCGGGGTTAGAGAAAAATCTCCTTTCAACTTCAACCATAGAAGTCAAAGGACTAGAGGTCAGCGTTACAGGAGGTGAAATGGTTGTTTGGTAAAAAAGAACCGATTTAAGCAAGAAGCAGGTGATTGGTAGAAGGGAGAGGGATCTCGATTTGTTGGGAGGGCAGCCAGTGAAGGCTCTCATTGATGACAGTGACATCCAGAGTGAGATTTGGCATAGGAGGATTGGGCACCTACACTACAAAGCTCTTCATATGGTGCAAAGGATCATCACTGGGTTTCTAGAGATTAGGGTGGAGTAGGATGGAGGGTGTAAAGTGTGTTTGCTTGGCAAGCAGGATAAGGTGGCGTGTCCTCATAGCGAGACCAGGTCTAAGGGAGTGCTAGACTTGGTGCATTAAGGTATTTGTAGTCCTACGTCCGTGACATTGATTACAGGGTCCTTATACTTTGCGATGTTCATAGGTGATTAGTCGAGGAAAATTTGGATTTACTTCCTGAAGACCAAGGATGAGGTCTTCAATCGGTTTCAGGAGTTCAAAGCTCTTGCAGAGAACAAGACGCGGAAGATTAAGGTGCTGAGATTGGATAAGGGGGCGAGTATACCTCCAGTGAGTTCCAAGATTTTTTTAGGGAAGTGTAGATTAAGAAGGAGATCACAATACCTTACAACTGTCCTTAGAATGGGGTTTCCAAGATGAAAAATAGGGGATCATGGAGGTAGCGAGGGCAGTGATCTATGATTAGGAGATGCCTATGTTTTTGTGGGTAGAGGCTTGCAATACAACTATGTATGTGCAAAATAGGAGTCCTCATAGGGTGTTGGAGGATGTGACTCCTTAGGAGCTGTTTACAAGAGTGAAACTGGATGTGAGTTATTTGCGCATATTTGGTAGCCCATTTTATGTCCATGTTTCTACGGAGAAGAGGACTAAGTTGGAGTCCTTGTTAGAATGGGGTGTATTTGTAGAATATAGTGGGGTCTCAAAGGCCTACTGGGTCTACATTCCAGGACAAAGGAAGGGGATATTGAGTCAGGATGTCAGATTTGTTGAGGTTAGGACCCTTAGGAGATCTCATGATAAGGAGCTTGCAACAGTAGAGGATCAGGAGTGAGAGGCTACTAAGGTTGAGCATGGACCAACAACACCAACAACAAGGACATAGTCAACAAATTTGGAGGAGCTAGATATTCGTTCGAGCTCTACCAGGAGGAGGTCGAGAGTAGACCTTGAGGGATGCCGAGGAGCATGTGGAGGCCTGTAGCAACACCTTCATGCAAATTAGATCATCGACGAGATTTTTAAGTTATTTGGCACTTATGAGCAACATCAATTAATCTAAGCCTTCCACTTTTGAAGAGGCTATAGATGAGCAAGTCTAGAGAGATGCCATGATAGAGGAGTATAGCTTCGTCCTGAGTAATGATGTAAGGGATATAGTGCTGGGATCGAAGGGAAAGTTCGTGGTCACTTCTTGATGGATATATAAGATCAAACATGCAACAGATGGCAATATTGAGAAGTATAAAGCAACGTTCGTGGCAAGAGGGTTCTCTCAGAAGGAGGGAGTGGACTACGAGGAGACATTTGCACTTGTCACCATATATGCATCCATTAGAGCAGTTGTGTCCATTGCTTTAGAGATGGGGTGGAGGATGCATCAGATGAATGTGAAGATTGCTTTCCTCAATGGAGTATTTGAGGAGCTGTATATTGAGTAGCCTCAGGGTTTTGAGGTATATGGGAGAGGTTCCTATGTATGCAGGTTGAAGAAGGCCCTTTATGCGCTGAAGCAGGCTCCACATTCATGGTATGCCAAGATTGACGGATATATTCTTGTTTTGGGCTTCACCAAGAGTGAAGTGGATCCCAACTTGTATTATGTAGTTGTTGAGGGTGAACTGCTTGTCTTGGTATTGTATGTGGACGATCTATTTTTGACATGATCAAAGAAGCTCATAGGGATGTGCAAGGAGGATCTTGCATCGAAATTCAACATGAAGGACATCAACTTAATGCAATACTTTTTGGGATTGGAGGTGTGTCAATAGCTAGGAGAGATTTTCCTTTGGTGGGGAAAGTATGCAGTTGAGATCTTGAGGAGGTTTAGGGTGGAGGTTTGCAGGCCTATATCTACACTCATGATCACTAACCTGAAGAAGCTGAGCACTTCTGAAGGTGCATTATGTTGAGAAATCTCTGGCATCAAGTATTAGGTGATTTCTCTTCTATTGATAATTGCTTGTGAATGCTTTTTACTTCCTAGATTAGGATCTCCTTTTACTTATGCTATTATAGTGTTATTCTTCATCAAACAACTACCAAAGCATAAACCATAAAGAGATAAGAGACAAAATATAGGCTATCAGCCAAGACCAAAACCTCTCCCACTTGAGAGGAAAACCCGAACAAATTCTTCTTCTTATAGAGACTTCAATTGACGAATACCAAGACCATGACCCTTGACCTGTTTGCCACTCCAAGACCAAGACACAAAGCTTCCTCGATGAGATCCTTAGTCAACAATAGTTAACCTTTTGTTCCTTCTCCTTAGTTATTCTTCAACTTCGGCTTCTTTGCGCTTCAGACTTTCGCTTTATTTCGGCCTACTTGAATTAGGTCTACAATCTTCGACCCTAATTCAGAAACCCTAGCTTCTCCTTCTAGAAAATGTCCTTGATACCTTCGCTTAGGATAGGGTCTCCTTCTAGGTTGTCTCGACTTCTCCTTTGACTTGCTCTTCTTCCAATTAGGTTACCTAAGAGGACTGTAATTCCTCTTGGTTTCTTCTGCAACAAATGACCTCTTTCTTCTTTGCACGTGTGACCCAAAATAGACTTCGCTCTTCCTTTCCTTTGCTTCGCTCTTCCTTTGCTTTACTTTGCTGGCTATAGGACTATCTTCCTTGATCTTTTCACACTTCTTGTTTCAGACTTGTTGATGATTTAAATTCTTGCTCTGAAATGAGGCCGAGTTGACCTATTTATAGTTGTTTCCCCATCATATAGGTCGACTTGAGAGAAGGTGAGCCGACATGTCGTTTGATGAAGATCTTTTATTGCATCTTGAAGCCGACTTGTAGGAGGTGCCTTTGCTTGGTCTTGGAGGGCCTTCTTATACATTTAATGACTTATATACAAATTTAACATGCCCAAGAAGGGTCCTTTATACATGACATTGACACAAATTGACTTTTATGACTAGATGACAAAATCTAAAGGTTCACAATGGAAACCTTAACTAAAATATTGATCATGAAACCCATGATTCAAGTATTACAAAAATAATTTTATCTTCTTTTCATCAATTACATTTTATCACAATTACACATGTCATTATGATGACCGAACCTAGTTACACTTTTCAACGCTCCCTCTTGACTAGGGAGGTATTCATAATGGTACTTGGTCATTCTCAATCTGAAGAATTTTCATAAGAAGAGTCGGATTGGTAACCCATCTGTATAGCATCATATCAACCAACATTGTCACATAGCAAGGCCTTGACCAACAACTCTATCTCTCCACAAGATCTGAGCTCAATGCTGGTGAGGGTCATCATTGTCTCTCTCGAAACATACCCCACCCGGGTTCTCAGGATGTGCTCCACCAGGACTATTCTTATCTTGGATTCCTAGTCCTCAAAGAATATTGGTCCTCTATGACTACTCTTATCTTGGATGCCCTAACTCATTCTCAAAGAGCATCGGATGCTAAATGTTTACCCAATCCTCCATTCTGTCTTCCCAAGTGAAGACAAGAATGATGTGTCTATCTCTCCCTCTTAATTAGGGAGGACATATCTATTCCAGTAAAGGCATGTACTCATTCCTATTGAAGGAATGTACCTAAGCTCCCTCTTGGCTTAGGAATTTTGCTTCCAAGTTTCTTTCAAGTAAGAAAAATTGTTTCCAAGCTCCCTCTTTATTAGGGACCTACAACAACTCCTCAGGTGGAGATGATGGGAGAACACGCTGTTTGAAGAACTCCACCTCCCGATGTCATGAACTTCTTTTTGTTGTCTAGGAGTTTTCATGTTTGGTACTTCTTCATAGGGCATAAAGCATCCATCACTTTCATCCATGAGTTAGTCATGTCATCATCAGAAAGTGATCCATCAATCCATATCTAGCCTTCCTTCATGCCATGCTGCCTTCTTCATGTCATGTTTGCTTAAGGATCTATCATTCTACTACATGGGCATCAGTGGTTGAATATATCCATAGATCTTCCGTCGGCAGCCCTGCATAAATCCATCCAGATATTTGTCAATGGTCTCTTTCCTTTTCAGACTTCATCAGAGTCTACTTATATTTCATGGAGATATCCTAGTCGGGTCTCTTGGTCTTTGGATGTTGATTTCCCTTTTCCATGGTTGCATATCCCATGATCTCTTCCTTCCTTCACACGTTTCATTCCCAGGAATTTCCAATGAGAATTCCTTTAATTGTTATCAACCACCTCATATTACATATGAGGACATATTATGTTGATTTCATGTAGTGAATGTGTGACCCATGCATTCTTGTATCCCTTTGAAGGAGGAGATCCTTCCTTTTGATTATGCCCTCAAGATAGAGCATTGATCCATGTTACCTACAACCATATGGCATGACTCTCCAATATTGAATGTAAGCATACATACCTCATTTTCCTTTATGTCATCCAAACTTCCTTCAACAACTTCCTTGATTGGAGAGAGCTTCAATCCCTTGATTTGCTTCACCTTTTATGTCATCATACCGTCATCCCATGATTTCCACAAGTTTGGAATTTTGATGAAACACTTGCTTCCCCTCTTGATCGTTGAACCTTTCAATGGAAATTCCATCAGAGAATCCTGAGGATCTAGAGTATCCACATCCAACAGCTGTTTCCTTTTGATAGATGTGTGATGAGCCTTGTACTAGATGACCTTTTTTTTCCATAAGTGTCACCTATGTTACAAATGAGGTTTTCAAGAGTTATATCCTTCATAGTTGACGACCATAGATTTCAATTTCACCCATCTTTCATGCTTCTCTATGATGATGTCATGGGCTCTTGTTTTTAATGCTTCTATGATGCCATGATGCATCCCATTATTTTTCTTAGTGAATCATGATAGCCATATCTTTTAACAAAAGACTTAGGAACTTGAAAAGAACTTAGGTGAGGAAAACTATCTCAATCATAATAGAGATCTCTTACTTCCTCATTCTTGGACTTCTTCTTTTCAGCGACCTCCACTTCTTCGGTGATATGGGTTTCTTCTCTTCCTCTTTTGTTATTGTCCTTCTTGATCTTAGGACAATCCCTTTTGTAGTGCCCATATTCTTGACACACATAGCATTGAATCATAGCCATGTCCCTTTTCATTTTCTGAGAACCAGACTTTCGAAATTTTCCCTTTCTTCTTGTCATTGTAGCATAAGCTTGATTTTGCTCACCTGCTCCCACATCAGATTTGGCCTTTAGTCTAGATTTTTCAATCTTGCACAGTGACCATAGATCTTGGAATGGAGTAGTTTCTTTATTCCCATAAATACTTGAAGTAAAGTTACTCCACTCCTCTGGTAGTACAATTCTATTCATTTCTCTATCAAACATGACTTCTCCAAGATCTCAGATATCCCCATAAAGTACAAGGCTATTCCATCTTCCCTTGACATTTTCAGCTTGTAGAGTTCTTGCCTTAATGAGATGAATTCTCCAACAGTGCTTACGAAATACAACTCTACCAGTTTGTCATAAATTTCTTTTGAATTTTCGAGTTTTGATACATATGGGATGAGGGGATCCTTGATGGATTCTATGAGAATCCTTTGAGCCCTAACTTCCCCTTTCATATACTTTGCAAGAGCTTGAGCATCTTCCTTTCTTGGTTTAGTGATAGATCCTTTGACATGTTCCATAATCTCATTTTCAATGAGATTCAGATCTATCATTTTCTTCCATGCAAGATAGTTTGAAGCCCCAACCAATTTGTTGCTTTCTTTGCAAAAAATCATTTTGACAGATTTATATGTGGACATAAATATACTTACTTGATAGGATGCTCCTTCTTCTTACTGCTTCTTTGATGTTGATTATGATATAGAGAATAGAAAAGTCCTCCTTGATGAAGATAGTTTTCTCCAATAATGATCCTTGATCTCACAAAGAGGGAGATCCCTTAGGATCCTTTGATGGTGGAGTCTTGTTGTTGAAGATCAATGATGACTTCTTGATGATGTCTTCAATGGTAAGGATTTTGCTTCAATGAGAGAGAGATCACCTTAGAATCTTGATGACAACATCTTTTGATCTAGCTTCCTTTGGATGAATGTTTTACAAGATATTTCAACTTCACAATGATTGAGAGCGGATCCCAAGAATGCTTCTTTGCTTGATGATGATATGATTTTGATCTTGAAGTGCTTTTCTTCGATGAATAAACTTCAAGGTTACCTTGATTCATAGAAGTATTAGGTGATTTCTCTTCTATTGATAACTGCTTGTGAATGCTTTTTTTTACTTCTTAGATTAGGATCTTCTTCTACTTATGTTATTATAGTGTTATTCTTCATCAAACAACTACCAAAGCATAAACCATAAAGAGATAAGAGACACAGAATGTAGGCTATCAGTTAGGGCCAAAACCTCTCCCACTTGAGAGGAAAACCCGAACAAATTCTTTTTCTTATAGTGACTTTAATTGACGAATACCATGACCATGACTATTGACCTATTTGCCACTCCAACACCATGACACAAATCTTCCTTGATGAGATCCTTAGTCAACAATAGTCAACCTTCTGTTCCTTCCTCCTTCTCGATTATTCTTCAACTTCGACTTCTTTTTGCTTCAGACTTTCACTTTGTTTCGGCCTCCTTGAATTAGGTTTGCAATCTTCCACCCTAATTCAGAAACCCTAGTTTTTCCTTCTAGAAAAATGTCCTTGATACCTTCGCTTAGGATAGGGTCTCCTTCTAGCTTGTCTCGGCTTCTCCTTTGACTTGCTCCTCTTCCAATAGGCTAACTAAGAGGACTGTAATTCCTCTCGTCTTCTTCTGGAGCAAATGACCTCTTTCTTCTTCACACGTGTGACCCAAAACAAACCCAAAAACACACCTAAAGACTTTGCTGGTTATTGGACTATCTTCCTTAACCTTTTCTCCCTTCTTGTTTCATACTTGTTGATGACCGAAATTCTTGCTCTGAAAGGAGGCCCAACAGACTTATTATAGTTGTTTCCCCATCAAATTGGCTGACTTGAGAGAGGGTGGGATGACATGTCATTTGATGAAGATCTTTTATTCCATCTTGAAGCCAACTTGTAGGAGGTAGCTTTGCTTGGCCTTGGAGGGCCTTCTTATTCATTTAATGGCTTATATACAAATTTAACATGCCCAAGAAGGGTCCTTCCTACATGACACTGACACAAATAGACTTTTATGACTAGATGACAAACACTAAAGGTTCACAATGGGAACCTTAACTAAAATAAAATTCCTTGATCATGAAACCCATGATTCAAGAATTGCAAAAATAATTTTATCTTCTTTTCATCAATTACATTTTATCACAATTACACGTCATTATGAACACCGAACCTAGTTACACTTTTCAACAAATTAGTGGATCCCACATTGTATAGGCAACTAATAGGTTCCTTGATGTATTTGGTCAACACTAGGCCGAAATCCGGATATATGTTTTGTTGTGAACACACTTAGCCAGTTCATGGTGGAGCCGAGACAGGTTCATTGGGCAGCAACAAAGAATGTGCTAAGATACCTACGTGGCACAATAGACTTTGGACTAAGTTATGTGAGAGCTAGAGGAGTGGAGCTGCAGGGGTACATAGACTCTGATTGGGCAGGGAGTGCGGTGAACAAAACGTCCACATCTGGATGTTGTTTTAGCTTGGGATTAGCCATGATATTGTGGTTTAGCAGGAAGCTACATTCAGTGGCCTTAGTTCAACAAAGGCAGAGTACATGGCAACAAGTATGGCAAGTTGTGAGGTAGTTTGGCTTTGCAAGATGCTTGCATGATTATTTGATCTGTAGATGGGGACATTGGTGATCCACTGTGATAATTAGATTTGCATTAAGCCCTTTGAGAATTTTGTGTTTCATGATTGGTACAAGCGTATCGAGATCATATATCATTTCATCATAGACAGCGTCTAGAGGGGTGCTGTGAAATTGTAGTACATTTCAACAGATGAGCAGGTGATAGATGTTCTTAGTAAGCCTTTAGTGAAATGGAAGTTTGTGAAGTATCGAGATAAGCTGGGGGTAGTGGAGAATCCCTTCCTTGCTAGTGGGGAGTGTTGAAGTGAGTGGTTGCTTTAGAAGGTCGTTTGCATAGGCTTCGTGTCTTAGCTTGTGGAAGACATTATTTGCATCTTCTAGGTGTTTGCTTGGTGGAGTAAGTGATTCATGTTTGTTTTCCTAAGTCTAACTTAGGAAAAGTACAATAGTCAAAGTCAATTAGTTATTGTGGTTTATTGAGTCATTTTCTAAGGATATATAATTTAATTAAGTGACTTAGAAATAATCTCAACTGTTGATCTTCAAGATGGTTTTATAAGGGAGATTTGAACTTAATGAAGATTATAAAGGGAGTCTAGTGAGGAGGTGAAGACACAAGTTGTGTGAGCGAGTCATCATTTAGAGAGCGATTTTTTCTAAGTGCGAGTGATTCTGTGGATCAAGAACTCAAAGAAGGAGAAGTGTGAGTTGATTGGGGCGAATCTAGGAGTGCCGAGTAGGAGGAGATTGTAGGGCTGAGTTGCTGGAGGGAGATTGATTTTATCTAGAGGAGAACGAGTTACTGGAGGGCCGATCTTTTCTAGTGCACATTAGTGGCACACAAGGAGGGTGCAGGTTGAGTTGCTAGTTGAGTATTTGGGAAGAGTTCTCTAGGCTAATTTCATTTGGACGTTAATTTGCTAGAGGCCGAGTTCCTTGGGTCGAATTCACTTTGTGGTAGTCGAGTTACGGGTTCCAGGATTTTGTATTTTTCCTTGTATCTCCGTGGGTCGGAAAACCCAGATTTTGCATATAATTAAATGACGAAGAATTGTTGTGGGTGAATTACTATGCAATGTGTAATTGATCTTTTTGGCTTATTTAATTCTAGAAGTTGAAAATACTAGTGATTTTATTTTTTGGTGATTCAATAATTATTTGGGTAAATAGATAAATTGTTGGTGATAAATTAAATCGCTACAAGAAAATAAATCTGGTTGGTATTAGAAATTTAATAGTATGGCCAAGGAGCACGATGATCTTCATGTGGAGCTTGGTGTTAATGGCAGGTATGTAGTGGAGTTTATTGGCAACATACAATTCCAGTTGGACCTTGGGAGTCCCATGGAGTTGAAGGAAGTATTTCATGTACCTAGATTGGAGAAGAACTTGTGCTCTGTATCAACTATGTAGGATAGAGGACTTGAGGTCAGTTTCATGGGAGGTGAGGTATCCATTAGGTCGAAAGGAGCTGATCCTAGCGTGAGGTGAGTGATAGGCAAAAAATAGAGCAACCTATATCTGTTGAGAGGACAACTAGTGAAGGCCCTTGTACATGATAGTGATAGCTAGAGTGAGCTTTGGCACTATAGGATGGGGCATCTACACTACATGGCTCTATCATTGTTATGGGAGTTTGTCACTAGTTTTTCAGAGTTTAGTGTGGAACACGATGGCGTCTGCAAAGGATGTGCACTTGGCAAACATGCCAAAATAACATTTCCTAATAGTGAGACCAAGACTAAGAGAGTGTTGGATTTGGTGCACTCTGATGTTTGTGGTCCTATGTCAGTGGAGTCTGTATTTGGGTTTACTTATTTTTTGACCTTTATAGATGACTATTCCAGGGGGACATGGATTTACCTTTTGAAGGTCCAGGATGAAGTCCTTGGTCGATTCGAAGATGTTAAAGCTTTAGTGGAGGACTAGACTAGGAAGAAGATCAAAGTCCTAAGATTAGACAATGGGGGCGACTATACCTCCAATGAGTTTAATGGTTTTTGCAAGGAGGCAGGGATTAAGCAATCTGCAGCAAAATGGAGTGGCAGAAAGGAGGAACAAGACTATGGTCAGAGAAACAAAGGCAATGATCCATGATTAGGACATGGCAACTTGCCTATGTTCTTGTGGGAGGAGAGACTTGTAACACAACAATGTACCTACCGAACAAGAGTCCTTAAGAAATAGTGGAGGACAAGACTGTTGAGGTGGCATTTATAGGAGTGAGATCAAAGGCGAGCCATCTTCACATGTTTGATAGCCCAGTGTATGTCCATATTACATAAGAGAAGAGGTCTAAGCTGGATCCCTCATCTGAGAGAGGGATTCTTGTTGGATACTGTTATATCTTAGAGGCGTAAAGTGTCTACATTTTGAGGTTGAGGAAGATAGTCGTTAGTTGGGATGTTAGAGGAAGATAGTAAGTAGTTGGGATGTTAGATTTGAAGAGGTTAGGACCTTTAGGAGGTTGCATGAGACAAGTCCAACAGTTGCAAAGGATCGAGAGCGAGAGCCTCTAAATTGAGTAGTGACCAACAACACAAACAACAACAAGGTCATAAACTTATGGTTAGGAGGAGCGCGATGTTCCTTAGATTTCTACCAAGAGGAGGTCGAGATGGGCTGAGCAGACCTTGAGGGATGGAGAGGAGCATGTGGAGGTTCCTAGCATGACCTTTAGGGAGAGTAGAGCACTAGCTGGATTTTCCAGCTATATGGCCTTGATGAGCAACATCAGTGAGTCTAAGCCTTCTACCTTTGAGGAGGCAACAAACTAGCAGATTTGAAGGGACACCATGGTGGAAGAGTATAGTTCCATCACGAGGAATGATATGTGTGAGATGGGACCGAGGCTTGAGGGGAAGTCAGTGGTCGCTTCTTGATGGATCTTCAAGATCAAACATTCGACAAATGGCAGTAATGAGAAGTAGAAAGCACGTTTGTGGTGAGAGGGTTCTCCTAGAAGGAGGGAGTGGATTATGAGGAGATTTTTGCACTTGTCACTAGATATGCATCTGTTAGGGCAGCTATATCTATTGGCTTAGAGATGGGGTGGAGGATTCATCAGATGGATGGGAAGACTACCTTCCTCAATGAAGTAATTAAGGAAGAGGTGTATATTGAGCAGCCTTAGGGATTTGAGGTTCATGGGAGGGAGTTCTATGTATGTAGATATAAGAAGGCCTTACACGAACTTAGGAAAACACCTCACACATGGTACTCTAGGATTGATGGGTACCTACTTGGATTGGGCTTCACCAAGAGTGAGGTGGACTCCAACTTGTACTATTTACTTGTTGATGGTGAGCCACTTATCTTGATACTGTATGTTGACGATCTCTTTCTGACAAAGATCAAAGAGGCTCATAGGGATGTGCAAGGAGGACCTTGCTTTAGAGTTCAATTTGAAGGATATTGGATTGATGCACCACTTTTTGGGATTGGAGCTGCGGAAGTAGCCAAGAGAGATTTTCTCAGGGCAGTACAAGTATGCAGGTTAGATCTTGAAGAGATTCAAGATGGACGATTGTAGGACAGTGTCTATACCCATGATTACCAACTTGAGGAAGCTTAATGCTTCTGGGGATGAGTTGGTGGATCCCACATTGTATAGGTAGTTGATCAAGTCGTTGATGTATCTGGTTAATACTAGGCCAGGTATATGTTTTGTTGTGAATAGACTCAGCTAGTTCATGGTGGAACCAAGGAGGGTTCATTGGGTAGTAGCAAAGAAATTGTGAGGTATCTTTGTGGTACAGTGGACTATGATTTGAGATATGCCATAGTTGGTGGTGTGCATTTGCAGGGCTATACAGATTCAGACAGGGCCTTGAGTGTAGTGGACAGGAAGAACACATATGGATGTTGTTTTAGCTTGGGGTTAGTGGTGATCTCGTGATTTAGCAGGAAGCGACATGCACTGGAACTTAGCTCAGTAAAGGCCATGTACATGGCAGCGAGCTTGGCAAGTTGTGAGGTCATATGGCTTTGCAAAATGCTGTCAGGGTTGTTTGGTATTAATATGGAGCATATGGTGATTCACTGCGATAATCAAAGCTGCATCATGCTTTTGGAGAATCCATTGTTTCATGATAGGTCCAATCATATAGAGACCAGATACCACTTCATCAAAGATAGGGTCCAGAGAGGAGCTGTGAGATTGCAATACATTTTCATAGGGGAGTAGGTAGCAAATATTCTCACCAAGCCTCTAGTGAAATGGAAATTTGTTTTCTACAGAGACAAGCTCGAGCTGGTGGAGAATCCCTTCCTTGCTAGGAGGGAGTGCTGATTTTGTAGCTTTGGAAGGTCTTTTGCATAGCCTTGTGTCTAGCATTTCATTAGATTATACTTAATTTTTCTTATAGAAAGAAATTACTTCAATAATTCCTTTAATTAAAGTAATTTTCCAAGGTTAAAGGTCCTTTGAATGACTTCCACATGTTAGAGTGGGGTAGTACCTGTCCATTGCTATTATCATCAATAATACCATTATGTGTTAAAGTATATCTTACACATTTCACCCAGGTATTCCTCTCTTCTACCAAAGGAGAGTCGGCCTAAAGAGAGAGAGGGCATTGTTGTGTTGACATTGGACAACACTTCTAAGTTTCGCTAGGGCGATACTTGTGTTTTAGGGCTTTATCACTTTGAGTGTAGGTTTGGGAGGAATGAAACTCATCTGAAAATCGTAGGCATAGGACTATAGCATATAGTTTGGAGAGTTTGTGCCTAACCATGATAGTTTGGTAGTTGATTAGATTAGGATTGTTCTTCAGTTTGCAGATTAGTTGAATGATATGTGTAGTCCAAGAGTGGGGGAAATTGGAGCAAAATACATAGATAAATTAGCAATGCATGAGTGGAGAGAATGGATTCCATGCTTGATGAACTTGATTTGAAGGCCTTCTTTGTTCGCTGCTCTGTTGGTGTTCATAACCTTCATTGCTCTCTTGATGTCTCTTGCATAGAAACTATGCTTGCAGGGAGGGAGGTAGGGGATATGGTTGGGTGGTTGCTTAGGAATATTATAGGGGGAGGAAGGAGGTTGTATGGGAGAACATGGACTAGGGGTCCTAGTTTGGAAGAAGGTAATGGTGTTTAGGAAAAATGAGCATGCCAGAAGGTTTTGGGGGATTGGTGGAGGGCCACACTGAGTTAATTTCTTGTTAATGAGAGGAACACATGCTTCTTACAATGGAGGAGGTAACAATAAGCTTAATGTAGATGGGGGAATGAAGGAGGTCCTATGGGAGACCATGGACTAGGGGTTCAAGTTTCGAGGGAGGGCATGGTGTTTAGGAAAAATGGGTTTGCAAAAAGGTTTTGGGGGAGTACTGTGTTAATTTGACAACTCAATGACAAATTCCAATCGTTGGACTAGATTCCTCATTTCGAGAGGAGGACCAAAATTGACCTTTGAAGCACTGGTTCTAGATAAGGGAAAGTGTATTTTTGATGTGAAAGCCCACAATCTCACATTTGATCAAGTTAGCCTAGAGGTCAAATTAGCGCTCCTCCAACGCCTATAAATTTAAGTCACCTCAAGTTCATTTGGATATCCATCATCACACATATTTCTTTTCTATTTGGTTCGATACATCTGAAAATTGCAAGTCGTCTCTTCACACGTGCGAGCAAGAGGAAGGAGAAATTCGGAGAGTCCGGATTTTGTTTTTACCAGCACTTTGACTTGGGTTAACTTTTGCAGATTGGGCATGGTTTGATTGATTTTGACTTGGATTATTGTACTGTTTTGGAGTTTCGAATTTCTTGGCACACAAATCGAGATTTTGTGGGCATTTTGACTGTGGTTGACTTCAGATCTGTAGCTAGGGTTTCAGCTGCCATTGACTTTGACTTTGATCAAGATTTAAGGAGAATTTTTGGACTATTTTTGAGGCACTTTGACCAGCTGATCAAGTTGCATTTTTTGACTACTGACTGAGTTCATTTGGAGGACAATTGGCCTTTGACCATTTGTTGCTACTGTTGTTGACTTTGACTAGATTTGACTATTGGCCCATATTTTGATATTAGTTGGTTGATTTGTTTGACAAGTCAAAACTTTGACTTTGATTTTTGTATATGGAATTGGGCTAATTGTACTCTCTACTGAACATGTGAAGACAATCTAATAGAAGAAGAATTTCAAAGGGTTTTCCCCCTTGTGGGGTTTTGCCCTATCTTTGACCAAATTAGTGTCTCTTGTTGATGTGTTGATTGTCTCCTATTGTCATTGTATTTACTGTTCTATCTTCAATTACTGAATTGGATTGGAAGAATTAATTGTTACTAAAATTGCTTATTGAAGAATTCATTCAGGCTAAAGTAATTGAAATAACATAGTGCAGTGGAAAAATTATCATGGTATCAGAGCTATGGTGAAGGAGAAGCCCAAAGGAGACAAGAGCTAGAGCAAACATCTTTGGAAAAGTTGAAGGGGCCTTTCTAATCAAGTCAAGATGTCAACCTCTTACTTCAAGGAAAACGAGAAGTTGGGTGACTTATCTAACTTTGCTGCTTGGAAGATCAGGTTGGAAATCATATCGGATGATAATGATGTCTTGTAGTACATTAAGGAATAGTTCCTGAGCCTCCAATAATTGCTCCCGCTGTTGCTAAGAACAAGTACAAGAAAAGTGAGTTAAAAGCAAAGAAAATTATAGCTGATGGTTTACAAGATCATTTACTTTCCTATGCTGGAAATTTGAAGAAGTCTAAGGAGATGTATGATAAGCTAGTTGGCATGTATGAAGTTACCAATTTGAATGAAATCATCTCCTTGAAAGATCAACTCAAAGATATGAAGATGAATAAAGGAGAAATTGTGACATCCTACATTACGAGGATATCTCGTCTTAGAGATCAATTGGAGAGAGTTGGGGAAACTATGCTTGACAGGGAGTTGGTGTTGGTAACTCTTAGAGGTCGTGCTCCTATTTGGAAAACCTTCATTACTACCATAAGCAGTAACAATAGTTTCTCGTCATTTGATGAGCATGTTGGAAACTCACTCAAGAAGAAGCAAGGATGATCTCAAGAGGCAGGATACAAAAGCATTAAGAAGGAGAGCTCGCTGCTTTCTTCACTCATAACAAGAAAAAGAAAGGAAAAGGAGGTTCATCAATTTCAAGGGAGCTTGCTGCCCGAAATTCAAATAGGAGGAATGGAAGAGATAAGGAATTGTTGCACCTTGAATGCTACAATTGTCACAAGAAGGGTCATTATGCTCGAGATTTCCCTAAGAAGAACCATACTCCAAGATACAACACTAGAAGCAACAATAGCAGGTTCAATAATCAAAGAGGGAGAGATGATCAAAGGAATGATCATAATGGAAGAGATGGAAGAAGAAGAAGAGATGCTCTAAATGATTGCGATGAAGACCACCGTCCTCAAAAGAAGTAAAAAAATTCCAGGTATGAAAGTAATGTTGCTACTAGTCAATTTGAATATATCCTTATTTCTGCACTTTCTAGTTCCTTTCCCCCGAATACTTGGATAGTTGGTTGGTTGATAGTGGGGCCTCTCATAATTTCTCTGGGTATAAGGATGTTCTCTCTAATTTGGTAGAGGGGGAGTCAAGTTTGAAGATTGTACTTGGAGACAACTCCACTCATCTAATCAAGGGATTTGGTTCTGTTAAATTTCACTTGGACTCTGGGGAATCCGTTTTGCTGCACGATGTGATGTATGTGTTGGGATTGCACTGGAGGACAAAGGAATGAGTGTTGCCTTCATCAAGGTAAAAATATTGACTTGGTCAATGGGATCCCCTATGAGAGATGCTTTCACATTGGGATCTAGATTTGAAAGACTCTATAGTGTCATTGTAAGACCTTTTTTAGTAATGGTACATGACTCTAATCATCAAAGCAAGCTTTGGCATCGAAAATTGGCTTATCTACACTATGAAATTCTTTCGAAATTGAAGAATTTGGTCTCTTGGATCCCTGATGTTTAAGCTCAACATGATGGAGTATGTCCAGAATGTGCCAGTGGAAAGAAGACAAGGGGACCATTCACCTCTAGCAAGAATAAGACTAATGACATCCTCCAACTCATTCATTTTGACATATGTGGTATGATGCCTCTACATTCACTTGCTGGCCATCTCTACTAAACATTTATTGACGATTTCTCAAGGAAGACGTGGATCTATTACTTGAAGCACAAGGATGAGGCCTTCGAAATGTTCAAGGAGTTCAAAGCTTTGGTTGAAAATCAAATAGGGAAGAAAATTAATATCTTCATGTTTGATAATAGTGGAGAGTTCATTTGAAATGAATTCATAGATTTTTGCAAGAAGGAAGGTATCAAGGAGGAGATGATTGTGCCCTATAATCTTGAACAAAATGGAGTGGCTGAGAGAAAGAACGAGTCTATTGTAGAAGTTGACTGAGACATGCTCCATGATCAAAACTTGGTGAAGTTCTTTTGGGGTGAAGCAACAAATATGGTGGTATATGTTCAAAACAAGGTGCCTCATCAAGCATTGGACAACAAGAATCCCAAAGAAGCATTGACTGATGTCAAGCCCGACATTGGTCATCTCCGTATATTTGGCTGCCCTGTATATTTCCATGTGCCGAAAGACGAGAAACAAGCTGGAAGACATTGGAAGGAAAGTTGCGTTTGTTGGATATTGTGAAGATTCCAAAGCATTTAGAATATATATTCCTGGTCAAAGGAAGGTTGAAATTAGTAGGGATGTAATGTTTGATGAAGATGTTGCCCTTGGAAAAGCAAGGGACCTTACTCTGCCTCCTCCTGAGAAGGAAAGTGATGATATGAATATTTTAGAAGGTCCTTCCATCCTTGAATCGAAGAGAAACATTGTTGATGATCCCATGGAACCCATGGACCCCTTTAGATCCTCCTCCATGTGATCCCCTTGCCAGGAAGAGGCCACTTTGGATTCGTGACCCATTATAGGATGCTGAAAGACATATTCCCGCCAGAGGGACTTTTAGAGAAAGCAAGAAGCGTGCAGGTACCAAGGATATGTTGTGTTAAAATTTCACCACTGAAATTCTACTGTAGCAACTGGAATTAATTCTTCTAACTATTAATTAATTTAGTAGTTTATCGCTTACGGCAACAACGAATTAATCATACTGTTATCTTCACAAATAAATAAATACTGCAAAAGGTAAATTGGAGTCTGAGAAAATACTGGCACACACACAATAAAAATATGACAGTTGTTTTTGGACAAATGTCCCTTGAAAAACCCAATTTGGGAAAACCAGTGCAACAACTGAGGGTTTTAATTATTAAGCAGTAGTGAAATTCTGAGTATAATCTATGGATGCCCAACTGGCAATGCAATCAACAAAATAAATTGACTGAAATATCTTTGAGGAAAATACCTCAACACCACACCTGATCTTGCTTTGACAACTAACCAAACTAGCCAATCGTTTTGCCTCTGTGTGGGCCTCTGCATAGTGCTTGCGCAGACCCCAACTCGCTAAGCTCAGAATTACAAGAAAAAATGATGTCTTGGTTGATTCTGCCTCTAGGAGAAATTTGCTTGGCCTCCTGGAGAATTTCCTGACCAACAACAACTGAATTTCTCTTCCCTTCAGCAAAATCGATCTCCCTCTAAAGCTATCTACACTGCCTTTGCACAACTTCTCTAGGAAATACAACGCTTCTGTTGTTGACTCTTCAGATCTGGATGACTTCCTCCGGATTCACTGTCGCTGCCCCTCTCTGTCTCTGCTTCCCTTCTCTAGCTCAAACTCTTCTGACCACTGTTGTTCTCTAGAAAATCAAATTGCCTAAGGAAATCAATCTCAAGTGTGTCAAGTGTGTCGAGTGTGTGTTCTCCGTCTACCCATCGAATTCTTCTTATAATATTCTGTTGGGACTCCAACGACCAAGATTAAAACTTAATCAAGGGCTATGATTATTTCCTAGTAGCTCCGTGCGAGTTTTTAGATAATTCACACCTTTCTCAATTAGTACTGATTAATTACCCGCTTTTCCTAAGTTTAGACTTAGGAAATATTTAAAAATAGGCTAATAATCTAATTGAGACACTTCTAGGTGGAATTTCCAGAAACGATTTTTGGGTTGTGGAGAACTCTAGTGTTTTAGCCTCTCCACAAAGTTTCGAGACTAGAACACTTCCGATGCTACAAAAACTAACATGTAGCAATGAGCAATATGATTCAAGTTGAGCCTCACACCTTTGAAGAAGCCGTGAAAGAACAAGTCTAGAAGAATGCTATGGCCGACGAATATGAATCAATTTTGAAGAATGATGTATGGGATGTTGTTCTGAGACTGAAGGGGAAATCTGTGGTGACTTCAAAGTGGCTATTCAAGATCAAGCATGGAGCCGATGAAAGTATTGAGAAGTATAAGGTGAGGTTCGTAGCAAGAGGGTTCTCCCAAAAAGAGGGAGAAGATTATGATGATATCTTTGCTCCTGTGGCGATATACTACCATTCGTTCAATAGTTTCCCTTGTCGCAAGTCAAGGATGGACCCTTCATTAGATGGATGTGAAGATGACATTCCTTCATGGCATGTTACAAGAAGAATTTTATGTTGAGCAGCCTTAGGGATTTGAAGTGGAGGACTGAAAGAAACATGTTTGCAGGTTGAAGAAGGCATTGTATGGATTGAAGCAAGCCCCCAGAGCATTGTACACCCACATAGATAGTTACCTGGTGAAGCTTGGGTTCACAAGAAACAACGCCAATCCCAACCTCTACTTGAAGGTGGTGCAAGGTATGCTATTGATTTTAGTTTTATATGTTGACGACTGATTTCTGACAGGTAGTGAGCCCCCAATGATTGAGTGTAAGAGGGAGCTAGCCTCTGAATTTGAGGTGAAAGACCTTGGACTCATGCATTACTTCTTAGGCCTTGAGGTATGGCAAAGGCCTGTTGAGATTTTCCTTCCACAGGGAAAATATATTGTGAAGTTGTTGGAGAGATTTGGAATGACAAAATGCAAGTCCCTATCCACACCGATGGAAATGAATTACAAGAAACTATGTGGAGAAGCTGTAGGACCCAACTTGGCGAATCCATCTGAGCATGGACAGTTGATTGGGGCTCTGATGTTCTTAGTGAACACTATTCTGGACATATGCTCTGCAGTGAACACCTTGAGTCAATTCATGACCGAGCGTCTCCATGCACATTGGGTTGCTGCCAATCATATTTTGAGATATTTGCATGGGACAATCACCCTTAGTTTGAGATATTCTGTCAGAGATGTTCAACTTCATGGATATACCTATGTTGACTAGATAGGGAACGTTGTAGACAGGAAGAGCACGTTTGGATGCTGTTTTAGCATTGGATCCGCCATGATATCTTGGATGAGCGGGAAACAAAAATCTGTAGCCTGGAGTACCACTAAGGCTGATTATATTGCCACTAGCATGGCTAATTGTGAGGTAGTTTGGTTGAGGAAGCTCTTTGGAGAGATGTTTGAGTAGGTCCTAGACACTATTGTGATATTTTGCTACAACAAGAGTGGGATTCGATTGGCAAAGAATCCTGTATTTCGTGACAAGTCCAAGCACATAGAGATCATATGTCATTATATTCGAGACATGGTGCAGAGAGGAGCTGTTAGACTCCATCACATATCTACAGATAAGCAGATAACAAATATTCTCACCAAGGCTTTGCTGAAAGGGAAGTTCTTGGTCTTCAAAGAGTAGCTTGGACTGATGGATGTGACCCTTCCTGATAAGTGGCTTCGCTGATTGAGAACACTGAGCATAACTCTTTCCCCCTTGGTTGTGCTCCGAAGGTTGGAATGGAGCATTGAGGGTTCCTGGGGTTGAGGGAACTCTGGACAATAGGTGTGCGTGATCCCTACCCTTACAGTAGGTCGGGTATCTCCCCTATTGTTACCCATAGGTTGTGCATGATCCTTGTTTGTTTTGACAAGTCGAGTATCTCCCCCTATCTTGGTCTAGCAGAGTATACCCCAGTTGGCATCATACCCACAAGTCGGGCTTGTTGGGATTATCCCTCTCTATCTGCCAATGGGTTGAGGAGGCTTGGGGATGTGTGATCCTTACCTTTGGTAAGTTGGGTATCTCACCCAAGCTCAGATTGTGATGCAGGTGCTCTACCACATGATTCTTGAGGGTCGCTGTTGGGTAGGCAATAGGATGGTTGTGATCCTTACCTCTTATATGGCAAGTGGTATCTCGCCCATTGATTGCATAATGGGATGTTTGTGATCCTTGCTCGGTAAGTTGTATCTCACCTATTTCTCGGTATAGAGGGTGGTAGTTGAAGCTCCCCTATGATTCTTCTTCTTTAGATTCGAGAATGCTTCAACAGATGGAGTTGAGCAGAGGTGGGACATGATTTGATGACAAGATGCAGTTGAAATTTCTCCCTGGTTGAGACAGAGTGTTAATTTGTCAACTCAGTGTAAAATTCCAATCATTGGACTAGATTCCTCATTTCGAAAGGACTAAAATTGACCTTTGAAGCACTGGATTCAGATAAGGGAAAGTCTATTTTTGAAGTGAAAGTCCACAATGTCACATTTGATCAAGTCGGCCTAAAGGTCATATTAGCCTTCCAACGCCTATAAATTCAAGTCACCTCAAGCTCATTTGGACATCCATCATCACACATCTCTCTTCTCTATTTGGTTCGATACATTTGAAAATAGCATGTCATCTGTTCACACGTGTGAGCAAGAGGAAGGAGAGATTTCATGAGGCCGAATTCTATTTTGACCAACACTTTTACTTGGGTTGACATTTGGAGATTAGACATGGTTTGACCAATTTTGACTTGGATTTTTGGACTGTTTTGGGGGGCTGAATTTCTTGGCACACAAGTTGAGATTTTTTGGGCACTTTGATTGTGGTTGACTTAAGTCTTGCAACTAGGGTTTCAACTGCCCTTGACTTTGAATTTGGCCGAGATTTAAGGAGAATTTTGAGGCACTTTGACTAGTGGATCAGGCCACATTTTTTGACTGTTGACCGATTTCATTTGGAAGACAATTGACTATTGACCATTTGCTGCTACTACGGCTGTTGACTTTGACCAGCGTTGACTTTGACTAGATCTGACTGTTGGCTCTATTTTTGATATTGGTTGGCTGATGACAAGTCAAAACTTTGACTTTGATTTTTGTATATGTAAATGTGTTCATTGTACTCTCTGCTAAGCATTTGAAGACAATCTAAAGGGTTTCCCCCTTGTGGGGTTTTGCTCTGGTCTTTGACCAAATCAGTGTCTCTTGTTGATGTGTTGATTGTCTCCTACTGTTATTGCATTTATGGTTCTATCTTCAGTTACTGAATTGAATTGGAAGAATTAATTGTCACTGAAATTGCTTATTGAAGAATTGAATTGGGCTTAAAGTAATTGAAATAACATAGAGCAGTGGAAAAATGAATATGGCGGAGGGCCATCCAAAGTTCACATATTGTCAAGAGAAACACTTGTTTTTTATGGTGTAGGAGGTAATGGTAGGTTTTTATGGAGGTGAGAGAAAGATGGGAGGGTGGGGGTTCATGTGTGAAGGTGAAGTGGAGGTGTCGATGGAGAGTTTTGCGTTCCTCGTTTAATCACTGGTTCATGGGGCAGGAGCTAGTGATATGTGTATGGATGTGTTTTTGGATGGAGTGGAGGTAGGAATCAAGGGCCATCTCCTCTTAACACCTTGGAAATAGTCTCATACTTGGTTGTTGATATGCCAAGTGACATGGGTGAGGAGGACGGGGGTGGGATAGGCTCCTTAAGTGAGTGGTGTAGATATTTATGTGGTCTTCAATGAAAGATAGTTGTGGCAATGGGGTGGGACAAGGGGGATGTAGAGAGGTAGAAGATGAGAAATGCATGGTCTAGTAGAGGGAAGGGGGGCTACAAAGAAGCCACAGATGCAAGAGGAGGTTTTGGTTGACCAAGACCTTCTTTACCACATTGGGCCCAACATTGTAGGCAAAGGAAGTGAAGCCTTTGACCCTGGCATAGGGGAGATAATTTAGGGGTAGAAAGTTGTGGTTTTCCCCAAGTTGTAGAATGTATCTTCCATATATTGTGAGTTATCCAATACTCATGTGAAGGCCCGTGGTCTTTGATTCTATCTCTTGGAGGCCAGGTGGATCCACAATTTTGTCACATAGTTTGGTATGAGTGTTGAAGTCCCCCAAAATAATAACTTCCTTGAGAGTGGATTGATAGGAGATGTTAATGTTGAATTTCAGGAAGCATCCCCCATTAGTCTATATGAAGTGTGAGGTGAGATGAAATTGGGGGATAATAGCAACTGTAATATAAACGTCCTAAGGTAGGAAGCCATTCTTGTGAATTTGGACCCATAAGCACCTGTAATGCTCATTTGAGGTTACTAGGTAGACCTTGATTTGAAGAGTTAAGAATGAGACATGTGACCCCTCTAGAACATTTGACATGGTTAAAAAATGTTTCGAAAGGTGACTCATGTCATCAAGCTCAAACTTAATGGTTCTTGTGGATTTGGGGTGGTGTCCAAAGTGGGCTTAAGTGCATCTCTATGAGATAAAGGAGATCATGAGATCCCACCATGTCATGAAGTATGTTGTTGAAGAATGTAACTAGGTTCGGTCTTCATAATTGTACTTGAAGTCAAGATGTAATATATTTGTCAAAAGAAAGCAAAAATAATTTTATTATTAAATTAAATTGACTTGTTAAAGCATGGGTTTCATGCTTGGGTCAATTGTTATAGGTCAAGCCTCCATTGTAGGCTTTAGGATTATTTATTTGGGTCAAAGTCAATTTATTTATTGGTCAAAGACTCCTCCATCAAAGTCTCCTTGATCATCATCATGTCAGCCTCCTCAAAGTCTCCTTGAAGTTGGCCTCAAAGGAATAATCATCAAATGAACTCATATCGGCCTAAAACAAAGACACATATCTTCATGATTCATGTCAGCTCATTTAGGATGGACATACCACTATATATACAAGCCTATGATCTTCGAAATAGACTATTACAGAAGCTCAGATTTGAGACTTGTTTTTGGTGATGAAGTTTTGGTGATCACAGTGGATGGTTTCGGTGTTATTACAGTCCCATTGCTATTTCAATGCTATTATATTTCGGTGCAAACACAGAGATGAAGTCTCGCCACAGTGCCATAGTTTCGGTGAAATCTCAGTAAAGGATTTCGGTGCCATGTTATCATAGGTCTCGATGTAATTACAGTGGTGAAGATCTCGGTATTTTACAGTGATGAAATCATGAGGAGGTCTTGGTGCATTATAGTGATGGGGTCTCGATGCATCTATAATGGTGAGATCTCAATATAATTACAATGATGAGATCTTGGTACTATCTCAGTCAATTAGGTTCGGTATAAGGTCTTGATGCTGTAACAGTGATAAGGCTTCATTGCTGCCACATAGACAAGAATTTGGTACCCTCTCAGTGACAAGGACATGGTGCTCACATATTGACATGGATGACAAACTAAAGGAGATAAAACACAAAGATGAAGGATGACTTGATGGAGGGAGTCTAGTCTAGTTTGTAAGGGTCTTGGTTGTCTCATCTTGAATCTACTGAAAGAAGAATTTTGACCTGGTTTTGCCCTAGAGTGGGGTTTTTCCCTGGCAGTGTGCCTACATCTTGTGTTCTCCTTTTATTTGTTTGGCATTAGTCTTGATGAGAAGAAAAGATAATTCGAAAAGAACAAGTAATAATAATGAAAAACATCACAAGTTAATGTCAAGATAATCAGAGAAATTGTTTAACAACCTCACCATTGGATTTCTCAACATATGCATGACGTGGGTGGGGGAGGAAGAGGGTGGCAATACGCTCCTTAAAATGAATGGTGTACTAGTTGTCGAAAGATAGTGGTGGTGGTGGGGTGAGGCGAGGGGGATGTAGAGAGCAAGAAGATGAGAAGTGCATGGTCTGCTAGAGGGAAGGGGGCAACAAAGAATCTCATACTTGGTTGTTGATATGCCAAGTGACATGGGTGGAGAGGAGGGGGGGTGGAGATAAGCTCCTTAATATGAGCGGTGTAGGTATTGGTGTACTCT
The DNA here is from genome assembly GCA_000404065.3 of Pinus taeda. Lineage (NCBI taxonomy): Eukaryota > Viridiplantae > Streptophyta > Pinopsida > Pinales > Pinaceae > Pinus > Pinus taeda. Next base: position 266,586 of record APFE030028589.1, read on the forward strand.
TTGCCAAAATATAATGGTGGTAGTGGGGTGGGGATAAGCTCCTTAATATGAGTGGTGTAGATATTGGTGTACTCCTTGTCAAAAAATAATGGTGGCAATAGGTTGAGGTGAAGGGCATGTACAAAGAGTGATGATAAGAAGTGGATGGTCTACTAGAGGGAAGGGGGCTACAAAGAAGTACCACAGATGCAGGAGGAGGTCCTTGTTGGTCAAGACCCAATCTACCACTTTGGTCCCACCATTGTGGGCGAAATAAGTGAAGCTCCTTGACCTTGGCATAGGGGAGATCATTTAGGAGAAGAATGTTATGGGATTACCCAAGTTGTAAAAGATATACTCCATATTTTGTGAGTGGTCCAATTTTGTGATTAGAACTCATGTGAAGGCCCATGGTCTTCGATTCTATCTCTTGGAGGCAAAGTGGATTCACAATTATGTCATGTAGTTTGGTATGAGCATTGAAATCTCCCAAAAGGGTGACCTCTCGAGAGTGGAGTAGTGGAAAATGTTAATCTAGAGTTTCAAGAAGCTCCCCTCATCATAGTTTCTATGAAGTCCGAAATGAGATGAAATTGCGGGAAAATAGCAATTGCAATATAAATGTCCCAAGGTAGGAGGGAATTCCGGTGAACTTGGACACATAAGAACCTGACATGTGACCCATCCAAAACATTTGACTTTGTCGAAAAATGTCTTGAAATGTGTCTCATGTCATTAACCCCAAGTTCAATGGTACTTGTGGATTTGGTGTGGTGTCTAAAGGGGGCTTAAGTGCATCTCTGTGAGATAAAGGAGATCACGAGATTCCACCATGTCATGAAGTATGCATGAGATGGGTGGGGAGGAAGGGGATGGGGATAAAGTGCTTAAAATGAGTGGTATAGGTATATCGTATTAGTGTACTCTTTGTCGAAATATAGTTGTGGCAATGGGTTGGAGCAAGGGGGATGTAGAGAGGGAGAAGATGAGAAGTGCATGGTTTGCTAGAGGGAAGGGATCTACAAAGAGTCTTATACTTGGCTGTTGATATGCCAAGTGACATGGGTGGGGAGGAGGGGGGTCTGGATAAGCTCCTTAATATGAGTGGTGTAGGTATTGGTGTACTTTTTGTCAAAATATAGTGGTGGTGGTGGGGTGGGGTGAGGGGGATGTAGCGGAGGCGAAGATGAGAAGCACATGGTCTGCTAAAGGGAAGGGGGCTACAAAGAAGTGCCATAGATGCAAGAGGAGGTCCTAGTTGGCCAAGACCCAATTCACAACATTTAGCTTGTTGATAAATCTAGGGCATAACAATTAGGTGATTTCTCTTGTAATGATACCTGCTTGTGAATGCTTTTTACTTCTTTCGATTAGGATATTCTCTTTACTTAGATTATTATGGTGTTCTTCTTCTTCAAACAACTACCAAAGCATAAACAATAAAGAGACAAGAGACATAGAATGTAGGCGATCAACCAGGGCCAAAACCTCTCCAACTTGAGAGGAAAACCCAAAACGAATTCCTCTTCTTATAGAGATTTCAATTGACGAATACCAAGACCAAGACGCTTCACACAACAACCTCTCCAAGACCAAGTAAAAAGAATTCTTAGTTTCATCTCTTCTTCCTGCTTGCTTCTCACTCCTTCTTGGCTATCCTTCAGATCTCGTTTTCTTGGATTAGACTTGCAACCCTCGGCGTCTTCAGAAACCCTAGTTGCAACACATGTGATGGATGCTAACCAACTTTTGCAGCTTGTTACCACTTTGCTTCGATGAATGCTATGTCTTCTCCTTTGATTCGACTTCTAGAGTGAGCTTACTAACCTCGACCCTTCTCTGCAACAGACAGTACTAGATTCTCACATGCGTGGAGGCAATAGCCCAGAAAACAAATAAAAATGAACTCGGTGATGATCCTTCTCTTTTCACTTGGTAATAGGACTTCTCTTGAGACCTTTCGCACTTATTTTTCTCACTTGCTTGTTCGAATTGTGTCCTCTATTGAAGGCCAAGCTACCTTATATATAGAGTTTTGTCCATCAAATAAGCCGACTTAAACTAGAGCATAGGCTGACATGTCATACTAGAATCGTCTTCATCCTTTTAGAAGGTTGGCATGAGGAATAGCTTGTATCAAGGTCGTGGAGGGTTTGTTGACACATTTAACTTCTCTTTTTACATTGTATAATATGCCCAAATGGGTCTTCAACCCTTGGCATTGACTCACTAGACTTAATGACATGATGACCAACCCTAAAGGCTCACAATGGGAGCCTTAACTATAAAATAAAATTCCTTGATCATGAAACCCATGATTCAAGCATTACAAAAAAATATTTTTATTTTCTTCTTTACATCAATTACATAAAATGATAATTACACATGTCATTATGAAGAGCGAACCTAGTTACACTTTTCAACACAGCCCACCATTGTGGGTGAAGCAAATGAAGTGCCCTGACATTGGCATAGGGAAGATTGGTCAGGAGCACTCGCTTGCATAGGGGAGAGGATTCCCCAAGCTATAGAACGTATATTCCATATATTGTGAGTGATCTAATTATGTGATTAGAATTTGTGAGGGCCCATGGCCTTCCGATTCTATCTCTTGGAGGCAAAGTGGATTTGTAATTCTGTTACATAGTTTGGTATGAGTGTTGAGGTCCCATAAAAGAATGACTTCTCAATTGTGGAGTCGTGGGAGATGTTAATGTAGACTATGTTAATGTCTCTATGGAGTGCAAAGCGAGATGAAATTGGGGGAAAATGGCAACTACAATAAACATGTCCTAAGTTAGGAGGGCATTCCTGTGAATTTGGACCCATAATAACCTGGCATGCTTGTTTGAGGTTACCAGGGAGACCTTGATTTGGAGAGTTAGGAATGAGACATGTAACCCGTCCAAAACATTTGACATTGTTGAAAAATATCTCAAAATGTGTTTCATGTCATCAAATTCAAACTCAATAGTACTTTTGGATTTGAGGTGGTGTCCAAAGGGGGCTTAAGTGCATCTCTGTGAGATGAAGGGGATGACAATCCACTTCCCATCTTTTATGGTTGCTATGACTTGGTCCTTAGATTAGTCGAGCTTTGCAATCTAGGTTCTAGTGAGATTAGCATCAAGGAATATCCTATGTGGGAGTGAAGTTAGTCATCTTTTAGCTTGAAGGGCTTTGAGCCAAATTTCATGTGTTCAGAAATGGGGGAAGAGTGTTGTTTCATGCTCTTGCAAGGTTCAGAGCTTTTAGGTTTAGAGTATCATAAAGGAAGGAGGTTCCTTGCTATATGGGTTCCAGTGGGATTGGGGGGTGAGCCCACACACTCTAATGATCTGTTGCTCAGTTCGATGGTGTTAGTGTTTGTATCTTAGACAAGTATTTTCATGAGGGTGTCTACTTATGGAGTTTGCCATTAAATGTATCTTATGCTTTTTCTAGAAGCTCACTTAATTAATTAATTAATAAAGTGAACCTTTCTTTATTAAAGTGACTAAAGTGGGTCACTTAATGATTTAATTAAAAGAGAGCTATTGATTTCACTATTAGATCTTAGCCGTCGAAGATTAGGTTTTTGGCTCATGTCAAAGTTATAGAAGGAGAGGGCAAAGGACAAAGACACATAGAGAGCATTCATTTCGCAAGTCATGAGAGTGAAGGAGAAAATCAAAGATCTGATTTTCAGCCATTAGTGAGGATTTCAACAGTAGTTTAACAAGGAGAAGGCAACCGATCTTTAGCAAGGATAGGCAGTTAGTCAGTAGCAAGGAAAAGAACAGCCATACAACCCAACAAAGCAGGCCATACAACCATCCATATAGATTCCCTACAGCCATACAGATTGGGGGGTAGGCTACTTCAATTCCTGTGCAGACTGAGATCTTCAGGTTTGCTATTTGTTTGATTAATTTCTCAGAGCCATTTTCCTGTAAGGGAGCTCTTGTAAGTTCGAAAGATAAATTTAAATGATGAACTAATCTAGAAGAGAAAATATAATTGTGCACTATGTGTGATTGTTTTTCTCGTTTTCTGTTGCATGCAAGAGTTAATAATTTCAGCAAGTAACCAAATTTGATCTATTTGCTTAAATCAATAGTTTTAGGATAATTTAACAGGTGGAGGTATTCCTTGTTTATCTTGGCTTGTACAACTTCCTCCTCTTCGACAAGTTGCGGGAGGGTGTTGTTCCCCCTTCTGGACCAAGTGGACCGAAGAATTAAGAGTTTGTTGTTGTGTCTCATTTTCTTGTCTAAACAAGGTTTGCTGTGATCTCAACTCCTCTTGTTGATTTTATCATTTGAGGTTTCAGATTGTAGGGCAAGAGGATCACCAAGTGGGTTTGAAGATTAGTTGTTTGAGGTTCAATTGTAGATTCCAAGTGGGTTTGAAGGTTCATGTTTCTTGGTGTTTCATTTTGAAGTTTAGTTGTTTGAGGTTCATGGCTTCTGCTTGAAGCTTGTTGTTTTCAGTTTTAAGAGATTCCATCCTATGCAACAAATTTTTTATTTGTTGTGTTCACTATGGGAAGTCCATTTCCATTGCTTTATATGTGGGATTGTAGATTCCTTGTTTTTTGTAGTTTTCTATCTCTTGTTACAACTTTCAACCTTTGCTTGTTTTCTATAATAATCTCTTAACCATTGTCTCTAGGAATTTGGTCTACTCACCATTGGGAATGAGCTAAAAGTGGGTGAGGGTTGTAGATAGGGTCAAGCTCAAGTCAGGTAGGGGTGATGAGGGTGCTAAGGCTGAGGGTTGGATGGTAGCATTTAGCGGTGGTGGGTTAGGGGTGAGGGGAATGAGAGGGAGGATGAGTTCTAGTAGGGCAAGAGGGGGAATGATAGAGACGGTGAGTTCTAGGAGGGAAAGAGTGGGAATAATAGAGAGGAGGTGGATGAGGGCGAGAGGAGGAGGAGGTGGAAGGAAGGGAAGAAGGGGCCAATGAAAAGGAGGTTGATGGGGAGGGTTTTTGGGTTATAAAATGGTCTGTCATGGAGGTGGGAGTGAGGGTCGTTTTGGTGGAGAGACTTGATGTGGGAGAGGCAAGTGGAGGCATGGGGTTATGGGTGGCAAGTGGAGGTGTAGGGGTTATGGGTGACAAGTGGAGGCATAGTGGTTGTGGGTGACAAGTGGGAGGAAATGTGGATAGGCAAGCAAGATATTGGTGGGACAACTGGGAGAAGGGTAGATATAGTTTACGTGGGCTTGGAAAGAGATAGTAATGTTGTTGCTTTGGGAGGGGAGATGGTGTGTGCTCATAACATCACAAGCAACACTCACATTTAGCATTGGGACGTGCAGGGAATAGTTCATGATGATAGACGACAACAAGAACTGCTGGTAGGATCTCAACACATGGTTGCCGCTATGCACAACATCCTCCTTGAAGGTGGATATAAGGCTAGTAAATGAAAGCGTTAGATAACACCTTCCTCCTTGTAATGTTGAATGTGGGCCATCTGAACATACAACCTCGCCAAAACAATATAGTATCAATACCTATATGATTCACTAGCTAAGCAAAGGGGGGGCCTTTGGTGAATATTTAAAAGGAACTGTTGAAGTGTGTTGTGTTACCCCCTCATATGGCATGAGGGTAATTTTTGTAATTTTCATCATATGGCAGGATTTTCAAGAAAACATATAGGCTTGTTGATGGACTTGAGGTATACACCTCTTTTGACTTAGAGGTAATACTTTCTTTCTTGAGTTGATGTTTTGGATTGTAAGAGATACATTGCTCCTTTGAGATGGATTGTCATGGCTTGCCTCTTTCTTCATTGTTGCAGATCTTTGGTTGGTGGAGATTTATGGTTATGAGTTTATGTTTTCAATTGACGCCTCAATGGATGGTTGTGAGATGCTTTTTGGCACTACGATATATCATTGGTGGATGTCTCATGATTATGTTGCTCATTCTAACTCTCATAAATCTCACTTGTGAAACACCCTAGTAATCATTGATGGATCAAGAGTGATATTGTGTGGTTATACTTCATCATGTTGTTAGTCACTAAGAAGAGTATAACACATGGTTCCCTTTTATTATGACTTTGGCTTATGGCGAGGTTTATTAGAAGATGCCGCTTCTATTTTCATGGGACAAACCTTTATGGAGTATACTCTCGGAACTTATATGGAATAAATTTATTATTATTTTATTTGCTAATGGGTTCGTCCCCTCTATCTGTTGAGAAACCCAGTGGAAGAGAATTTCTGAACTATTGGGAATTACTTGTGAATGTATTAGGTCTTCTTTACAATTTAATTCACTTCATCAAGTAATTACACTTCAGAAATTGAATGAACAGTAAGGAGAAAGAAGAAATCACAATGCACAACAAGAGACACTGGAATTAGGTCAAAGACTAGGGCAAAACCCCACAAGGGGGAAACCCAACCAAATGTTTTTTAGAGAGATCCTTCAACAATACATCAAGACAAATATTATACTGACCCAAGAAGGCTTCCACAAGTGGTAAGTCTCCACAACTGAATGTTCAACAAAGATCACCAAGTTGAGGCTGATCCTCTCATCATATCACAAAAGACAATCAGACTAGAAATAATATCTAGGCTCAGATCTCAGACCCAGACTTAGATCGCTATAATAATAAGGAGATATCAGACACCGGATTTCAGATATCAGTGATAATAAGTAGATCTCAAATATCAGACTTTAGATATCGATGATAATAAGAAGATCTCGAATACCAGACTTCAGATCTCAATGATAATAAGCAGATCTTGAATATTAGTCTTCAAATATCAATGATAATAAGCAGATCTCGAATATCAGACTTCAAATATCAATGGTAATAAGCAGATCTCAAATATGAGACTTCAGATGTCAATGATAATAAGTAGATCTTGAATACCAGACTCTTCAGATCTCAATGATAATAAGCAGATCTCGAACCTATGGCTTCAGATCATAAGTATAATGAGCAGATCTCGAACCTCTAACTTCAGATCATAAGTATAATGAGCAGATCTCAAATCACTGATTTCAGATCATAAGTGTAATGAGCAGATCTACAGATCTCAGATCACTTCATACGAGAGCCGATGAGTAAGGTATGTGTTCCAATAGCATACAGAGTCGAGCAAGTTAACCTTTGTATATAGCCATCATATGATATGAATGAGTGAGTTTCTAGGCAAGTGCACTAGCCTTCATGTGATCCGAATGAGAGTTTCAAGGCAAGCCAACTAGCCATCATGTGATCCGACTTAGCACTTGTGGAGCCACTTGAAAATATAAATAAAATAATAATTTTCTTCTTTCCAAAAATACATTTTGACCAAATCAAAAGCATGAAGAACATGTCAGAAACAATAATAATTTTGTTCTTCTCAAGTACAATGATAATTATGAAGACCGACCATAGCTACACATTCTTCAACACTTCCTCTTAGCTAGGGAGGCATTTATAATTAGTGAAGATGCCATAAATGTTGAAAAGGTTCTCTAAGAAAAGGCCAAGATTAGATGAACATCATTAAATGATTACCAACATCACTACCCAGTACCAAATCACCATGGTACTCTTCATGCATACTCTCCCCAAGAGACAACAATCAATTAGTGTCTCATAAGTTCATAGCCATGGTACCATACAAATCAATCAACTAGTACTGCAAAACTAGAGTACTGTCTTATCAATGCATGGTAATAATAATAAGCTTTTTAGAGCCAGATGCTATCCAGGTCACTGTACTTGACTCGGGGACTATAGCCCTATCCAGGTCATAGTACAAGGTTCAGGATAATGGTTATTTTCCTTTAGGTTACTGGTCCCAGTGCCAGTTACAGGAAAATGTCCATCTTCCTGTCCTGGTCAATGTATTGACACAAGGATGTTAAGCCCTATACAGGTCAAATACATGACTTAGTAAGATGCCCATCTTTCTATACAAGTCAGTGTACTTGACACAGGGATGGTAAGCCCTATACAGGTCAAAGCACAAGACATAAAAAATGCTCACAGGACCATTCTCCCTATATAGGTCACTGTACAAGACTCATGGTAAAAACCCTATACAGGTCATATTACAAGAGAGTCGTCCACAATGCTGATCAATCTATCAAACCATTCAACCTCCTCAGGTCACATTGACTCAGGGACTACAACCCTATCTAGGTCAGTGTGACACAAGAAGAATAAAATGATCTAAGAAGATTGTTGCTCCCTCTCAACTAGAGAGGCAATCTCCACAAGTCCAGCTTATCTCTAAAATATACAACTTCCTCCGGGGAGAGGTTTTTATCAGCTGTTTGCTCATCAATGGGGATATACTGGAGGTTACTGCTTCTTTCTGTAGCATGTCATGAATGTAGTGATACTTGGTCTCAGTCTGTTGGATTCTCTGACAACTTCATGCAGTTTCAATCATCACATAATATCTCTGTGGCCTCCAAACACTTTAACAAGCAATATCACAAGCCAAATTTCTTCTTGAGTCACTGCACATGCTGCTACTCAGTCTGCCTCAGCAGAACTATCCAAGAACCATAGCAGTCAAAAACCACCGTAAGTTGTATCATAAGTACTTTCAACTCAGTCAGAGAATCCATGCAACCTAATCATCATCAGCAATAGGCAATAGTCAACATTACCATGAAGGTGTTGGCTATTCTTGAAATTTGGGGCAGCTATGGGATGAATTTCCCATGAGAAACCCATCTACCCCAAAAGAAGCCCATGTTGCCCCAAAGATGAATTTAAGTTGGAGAAAAGAAATATTATTACTATTGATGTGTTTGACACTCCTCTTATTATCATTTGATGTGACAAATTTACTTTGGCTAACAATCATCAAGGCAATTTTGGTAAATATATTTAAAAGAGTTTTTATTAATTTATAGTGGGCTAAATGGTGAAGAGTTCAGGTCGGCCTCACTTAATAAAGGGTCCCATTGGCACTTTAAGAGACCCTTGTCTCATCCATTGATTAATATAAATGGACCACCTTGGAACTCATTTAGGAGACACACAACTGCTATCTTTGTGGAGCAAAAATATTTGATCTGGCCGCAGGAGTGAGGGATGGTCAAGTTTATTGGTTCCTCTCTATGATCTGTCTAGGCCGAAATGAATATCTATTAGGATGAGTTAATGGAGGACTGTTTTATGATTATTCTGGTCTTATTTTGTTCCATATTTCTATGTTAATCTCTGTGTCAAGGACCAGTACATATCTGAGCATGAAGGAGGGCCAAGTCCCTTATTTATGGTGGAAGAAAAAGGCCGAGCCCTGTTGAAGTTATTTGCAATAGGTCACAAGATTGTTTTTGGGAGGGCTGATTGGCCTAGGAAGAAGCTAGGCTAAGGCCATAGTACCGTAGTCACATAATGCATATGTTGAATGGTTTGGAGGCCTAATCTGTGAGCCTGTCTTGGACTGCACATATGTCCTAACTAGAGCCTAGCCACCTCAAAGAAAAGGCATAGATTATGACCTACAAAGGCTGGAAGAGTCAGTTGATTGAGGTTGCATTATCCTAGGATATGTGTGCAAGGATTGAAGTTGTTTGGAGGTCAAAATAAAGGGTTGAAGTACTGTTGTACAAATACCCTAACCAGTACCAAGGAACTTCAGAAATAAGGTTTAGGACTGTGATCAAAAGTAGCAGAAAGGAGACAATCATTTGAGGTATGTTTCATGTTCTTCTATTACTGTATTATTTGATTGTTGGATAAAGAACAACTTGGCTCAGGATTGTTCATAAGGGTTGACCTTGTTGGTTTGGAAGCTTAGGGACAAATTCCCTCCATTGGACTAGATTCCTCTTTCCGAGAGGACCAAAATTGTCCTTTGAAGCACTAAATTTGGATAAGGAAAAGTGTATTTTTGAAGTGAAGCCCACATGTACACAAATTGTCAAGGTCGGTTCAAAGACAAATTGCCCCTCCAAAGTTGCATATAAATACAAGTGACCCCAAGCTCATTTGGACATTATCATCACACACTTTTCTTCTCTTCTTGGGTTTGATACATCTGAAAATTGCTGGAGTTTCTTCACATGTGCGAGGAGGAAGGAAGATAGAATTGCAGGTGGCTGAAAATATGATCTAGCCAACACTTTGACCAATTTTGACCAACGTTGACTTGGGTGTTTTGGGTTGAATTTCAGTTCTATCTTTTGGGCATATCTCTGTTCTGCTAGGCCGCATCCATTGGCACAAAAATAGAGTAAATATGGGCAATTTGACTTGTGTTGTCAATAGGGTTTTACCGCAGATTTTGACTAGCGTTGAGTGCAGTGTCTTCTCCCTCCTTTGATCAGCATTGGAGGCCGAGTTTGTGGACAATTGACTGAGCTCCCGGAAGGCTGATTTGACATTTGACTTTGACTGGATAGGGCACAATTTGACTGCTGTTGACTTGGGCAAAAGTTGCAGACTGACAATTGACTAGAATTGACTTTGGAGGCTCATTTGTGGTTTGTCTATATTGATAGTCAAAGGTTGACTTTGACTCATTATTGAAATTGGATTATTGTACTCTCTGCTGTACATTTTATGACAATCGAATAAAAAGAAGAATTTGATTGGTGTCTCTTGTTTATGCTCTTGATTGTCTCCTATTGTCATTGTATTTAATGTTCTATTCTCAATCACTGTTGATTATTGGAAGAATTAATTGTTACTGAAAAAATTGCTTATTGAAGAATTGATTTGGGCTAAATTAATTGACATAACTTAGAACAGTGGAAAGTTAACATGGTATCAGAGCTAAGGTGAAGGACAAGCCCAAAGAAGACAAGAGTTAGAGAAATCATTTTTGGAGGAGTTGAAGGAATCTATTTGAATAGGTCAAGATGTCTACCTCATACTTCAAGGAAGCTGAGAAGTTGGGAGACTCATCAAATTTTGCTTCTTGAAAGATAAGATTGGAGATCATATCAGATGACAATGATGTCTTGGAGTACACTCAAGGAAAAGTTCCTAAGCCCCTGGAAAATGCTCCCGTTGTTGCCAAGAACTTGTACAAGAAAGGTGAGTTAAAAGCAAAGAAAATTATTGCTGATGGTTTGCAAGATCATTTACTTGTCTATGTTGGAAATTTGAAGAAATCTAACGATATGTATGATAAGGTAGTTGACATGTATGAAGTCAACAATTTGAATGAAATCATCTCCTTGAAAGATCAACTCAAAGATATGAAATGAATAAAGGAGAATCGGTGCAATGCTATGTCATGAGGATATCTCGTCTTAGAGATCAATTGTGGAGAGTTGGGGAAGTTGTACCTGACAGAAGTTGGTGTTGGTAACCCTTAGAGGTCTCCCTCCTATCTAGGAAACCTTCGTTAACACCATAAGCAATAATAATAGTTTTTCGTCATTTGATGAGCTTGTTGGAAAATGCACTGAAGAAGAATCCAAGATGATGTCAAGAGGCAGGATTCAAAAGCAAGAATAAGGAGAGCCATCATCATTTGTCACTCAAGGAAAGAAAATGAACGAAAGAGGAGGTCCATCTAATTTAAGAAAGTCTGCTCCAACTCCCCAAGACTCCAATAGAAGGAAATAAAAAAGGAAAAAGGACATGTCAAAGATTGAGTGTTACAATTGTCACAAGTTTGACCACTATGCTCAAGATTGTCGAGCGAGGATGGATGCTCCAAGGTCAAGGAATAACAACAATCGTGGCTTCAACAATAGCAAGTTCAATAAAAGAAGAGATGATTGAAGAGGAAGAGATGATAGAAGAAGGATAGATTCCCTAGATGATCGAGAAGAAGAAGGCCATTGTCCTCAAAAGAGGTCAAGGAATTCCAGGTCTGAAAGTAATGCAACTGCTTGTCAATCTAAATATATTCTCATTTTTTCTCTCTCTAGTTCTTCCCCTCTAGATTCATATGATAGTTAGCTGGTAGATAGTGGGGCCTCTAGACATTTCTTCGAACACAAGGAGGTCCTCTCAAATCTAGTTGAGAGGGAGACAAGTTTAAAGATTATTCTTGGAGACAATACTGAATATCGTATAATGGGCTTTGGATCTGTCAAATTTGATTTGAACTTTGGGGAATCTGTTATTCTTCATGAAGTGATGTATGTTCCGGAACTAGAGAAGAACTTGGTATCTATTTCTGCTTTGGAAGGCAAATGAATGAGAGTAGCCTTTATCAAAGGAAAAGTTCTCACTTGGCCAAAGGAATCCTAAATGAAAATGCCTTCACATTGGGATCTAGAGTGTAAAGACTTTATAGAGTCACTGGAAGACCTCTTCTAGAAATGGTCCATGGCACTAATCATGAAAGCGAGCTACGGCATCGAAGATTGGCACAACTACATTATGAAGCACTTCCAAAATTGAAGAAGTTGGTCTCTAGGACCCCTGATGTTCAAGCTCAACATGATGGAGTATGTCCAAGGTGTGCCAGTGGAAAGAAGACAAGGGGATCATTCCCTTCTAGCAAGAATAAGACAAATGACATCCTCCAACTCATTCATTCTAACATATGTGGACCGATGCTCGTGGATTCTCTTGGTGGCCATCTCTACTACATAACATTCATTGATGATTTCTCCAGGAAGACATGGATATATTTCTTGAAGCATAAGGATGAGGCGTTTGATATGTTCAAGGACTTCAAGGCTTTGATAGAAAATCAAACAGGGAAGAAAATTAAGGTCTCCAGGTCCGAAAACGGAGGAGAGTACATCTCAAATGTGTTCATAGACTTTTGCAAGAAGGAAGGTATCAAGAAGGAGACTGTTGTGCCCTATAATCCCGAATAAAATGGAGTGGCTGAGAGAAAGAACAGGTCTATTGTGGAAGCTGCCTGTGCTATGCTCCATGATCAAAAGCTGCTAAAGTTCCTTTGGGGAGAAGCAACCAATCAATGGTATGTGTTCAAAACAGTGTTCCTCGTCAAGCATTGGACAACAAGACTCTCAAAGAAGTATTCACCGGTGTCGAGCCCAACATTGGGCATCTCAGGATATTTGGCTTCCCCGTATATTTTTGTGTGCCGAAAGACAAAAGGAACAAGCTGTAAGCCACTGGAAGAAAAAGTATGTTTGTTGCATATTGTGAAGATTCTAAAGCATTTAGAATATATATTCCTGGTCAAAGGAAGGTTGAAATTAGTAGGGGTGTAACATTTGATGAAGATGTTTTCCTTGGAAAAGCAAGGGACCTTCCTCCACCTCCTCCTCCTCGGAAGAAGAATGATGATATGGATATTCTAGAATGTCCTTCAACATTAGAATCTAAAGAGACACTGTTGATGATCCCATGGAGCCCATGGACCCCTTGGATCCTCCTACCAAGAAAAGACCATTTTGGCTTCGAGATACATTACAAGATGTTGAGAGATACATTCTCGCTAGAGGGACTTTTAGAGAGAGCAAGATGCCATGTCGATATCAAGGATACCTTGTTGCCATGAGTACAATCGTTCAAGCTAAGCACCTACCTTTGAAGAAGCTATGGAAGAACAAGTTTGGAAAGATGCTATGGTTGAAGAATATGAATCTATTATGAATAATGATGTATGGGATGTCGTTCCTAGACCAAAAGGGAAATCAATGGTGGCTTCAAAATGGCTATATCAAATCAAGCATGGGGCTGATGGAAGCATCGAAAAACACAAGGCAAGTTTCGTGGCTTGAGGGTTCTCCTAGAAAGAGGGAGAAGATTATTATGACATATTTGCTCCCGTTGCTCATTATACAACCATTAGATGTCTCATTTCCTTGTTGCTAGTCAAGGATGGTCTCTTTGTCAGATGGACGTGAACTCTGCATTCCTTCATGGCATGTTAGAAGAAGAAGTTTACGTTGAGAAGCGACAGGGATTTGAAGTGAAGGATTGAAAGATACATGTTTGCAGGTTGAAGAAGGCATTATATGGCCTAAAGAAGGTCCCTAGGGCATGGTATGCCCATATTGACAGTTACCTGGTGAAGCTTGGATTCACAAGAAGTAGCATTGATCCCAACCTCTACTTCAAAGTGGTCCAAGGTATGCCTTTGATTTTAGTTCTACATGTTGATGATCTATTCTTGACAGGTAGTGAGCCCCTGATGATTGAGTGTAAGAGGGAGTTGGCCTCTAAGTTCGAAATGATCTCGATACGATGCACTATTTCTTGGCACTAGAAGTCTGGCAGAATCCTAGAGAGCTTTTGTGAAAATTTCTGAATCTTTACAAACATAAATCCTACTGAAGTCACTGGTTTAACATCTCCTACTTGTTATTTCATTCAACAAGTTATTTAATTAGATAAACAGTGATGTAAACACCATTGCAGACTACATTGACATATAGATCATACACTGAAACAATAGATGAGATAAACACACAAGGGACATGTTATTGTTGGTCAACACGTCCCCAGAAAAACCCAACTTGGGAAAATCAGTGTAGCAGATAGAGGGTCTGTATTATTAAGCAAGCAAAATCTGAGTACAACAGGTTGCATCTAACACCGTTTAACCTTTCAGAGAAATCTCGGCAGCAAGAAATACATACGAGGGTTTACCTCGTTCTCCAAGTCACCATTGATCCACTGGGTGGCTTGACTCTGACAAACACTGCGAAATCCTAGCGCAATCACTGCTTGGGCCAGCATCTTGCCTCTAGGAGACTGTGTCACCCCTTCTGCTGGATCGATTTGATGGAGGAAGACTGCTATTCAACCCTCCCGACTCAGAACCTTGCTTCTTCGGCAAAATATCGGACTTTTGACAAATACTCTGCACTGTCACTGCAAGAGACCCTCCTGGCCTACGTCAGCACTGTATGAGCCCCTTCCTGGGCTGTGTAGGCCTCTGTGCTGCCTCTTTGCCATGTACACTTTGGGTGTGCTGCCTCTTTGCCACGTACACTTTGGGTCAGAACTCCTTTTCGATCCAAATCTCTGCTTTTGTCCCTCCTCACTATAACTCAGGTCACTTGTTCGATTTTCTCAGCAAACCACACCCTAGAAAAATCGAATTGACTGATCACTTGGTGTATCTCCAACTTACCCTCAAGCCTCCTCTTATACTTTTCCTATTGATGAATCAACGACTGAGATTAAGCCCCTAATCAACGACTAAGATTAAAACAGAGTTGGTCGTCAGTCTCTTAGAAGCTTCTCACCCATATTTTTATTAATATGCATTAATATTTTTGTTTTCCTAAGTTTAGACATAGGAACCCCATTAAAAATATTAATTATTTTAATAAGTCACAATCCGGGTGGAATTTATCCAAACGATTTCTGGATCTTGGAGACCTTATGTATTCTAGCCCCTCCACAAATTTTCGGAGCTAGAGCACATCTGATGCTACCCAAAATCAACACTCCATCTTAGCAATGAATGTGCTCTAGCAATACTTCCAATAGAAGCATCACTCTGATCCACAACATCGGTCCTCTGTGCTACTGATGCTTGGCTTGCTGCCCTTCATCCACTACATTGCTGCATCATGTATTGCTGCCCATGACACTGCTAATGTCACTGCTACATCTATACTGCAACTCCCTCTCAATATGTTGCATCATGCTACCCATAACACTGCCACTGCTAACTGCTGCACTGCAACTTTGTTGCTAAGAAGTAGGCAACTGAAAAGCCACACAAAAGGTGACATGCTGGTCAGTCTAGATGCCTTGTGATGTTGAAGCTACCTCTGTTGCTAATTTGTGCTGACCCTTTGGTGCTACTGCGTTGCTGCAATCTGCTTTGTGCCTCTCGCACTGCTGCAACCAACACTGCGCTACTTCAAACTTTGGCACTCTAGCTCTGCCACTGTTGCTCCATCATCGCTCTCACCAACTAACTCTCGTCATTCTGCTGCTGTCATTAAGGGCTACTGTAGTTGTATGTGATCCAAGAGTTTGGGCACCTCAAGGATCCTGCCCTTTTGTGTAGTCCTCCCGACTACAACTCGATGTCGCCCCACATCTTCTCTACAGGTGCCTGAGCACTCATGGCACAATCGTCATCCTCGCCTTATGTGTCAGCGTTCGCTGGAGCAGCGTTCGAGTCAAAATTCTCTTCCTTGCCTTCTTCCGAGGACATTGTGTGGCGAAATGTCCTAGTTCCCCACACCTGAAGCATCTGACTTTGGATACATCCTTTTTCTTCCTCTTTTGCTGCCCTTCTTGTCCCGATGATGCAAGAGCTGCGTCATCCTCTTCCTCCTTTTTGACTCCTTTGCCGCTACTTCCTGCCTTGGTTAATTGCCTAATCTCTTCCTGTTGAAGAGCTGCCCACATCTCCTCCCAATTGGGGAGAGAAGCCCTGCCCAAGATGCTCTGGACAAAGGTCTCCTAGTCTTTAGTGACTGCATTCAGGGCAATCTTGAGCATGAACTCAGGATCTGGTGTAGACCCCACGGAAGTCATGTGGTCTCGAATCCCTTGCAACTTGAGAAGGAAGGGATCAATTTCTTCTCCCTTCTGCATCTGATACTGTCTGAGCTGGTTCTCAAGCAACATCTTCCGTTAGACGAAAGTTCCCTCATACAAGGTGGTCAAGGCCTCGCACATTTCCCTTGCTGTTTCCTTTTCAACAATATGTGGGACCACAAGATCCTTGACCCCGTCTAAGATCATGCACTTCGCCTTTGCCTGAGCCTGCTTGTATTTCTTGAGAGGATGAGCATTGACTGGAACAACAACTACTTTCAAGGCATAATGCTTGATGCGATTCTTGTCCAAGATTGCCAGGATCCTGGCCTTCCAGATGACAAAGTTGGATGCTCCATCCAATCTGTCTTGATCCCTCAGTGCATTAACTGCCATCTCTGCGTAAACAAGTGTAAAATAGGTTCTCTTCTCCCTCTCTTGCTGCTGCCCCAACAAGACTCAGATTTGGATTTGTTTGGTGCTAGAAATCCTCTAAGGAACAAGTTCTTTTTAGACTCCCGCTGAGTTGTGATTTCCTTCACGGAAATCCTCCTGCCATGTTGATTTTGGGTAGCATCAGATGTGCTCTAGCCACGAAAATTGGTGGAGAGGCTAAAGCACATGAGATCTCCAATACCCAGAAAGGGTTTGGGCATAATCTAACCAGTTTGGGAAATATTAAAATAATTAATATTTTTAATGGAGTCCCTAAACCTAAACTTAGGGAAAATAAAATATTAATGTGAATTAATATAAAATTGAGTTAGAATGGTCCAAAAGTCATGGATCAAGCCAAATCTAATCTTAGCCATTGATTAGGGACTTAATCTCGGCCGTTGAATCGTCAACGAGAAAAGTATAAGAGGAGGCTTGAGGGTCACTTGGAGAACACACCGAGTTGATCAAGATTTTGATTTTCTGGGGCAGGGTTTGCTGAGGAAGTTGAAAGAGTGATTAGAGTTGCAGCTAAGGGGCAGCGAATACAGAAGCAGAGAGGTAGAGAGGGTACCGGGAGAATCAATGCAGACGTCGGGAGTGAGGGACGCAGAGCTAGTTAGAGGCCACTCAAAGCTAGCTAGGGCCCACGCAGAGGCAACCAGGAGCTACGTAGTGCCTCAAAGAGCCAGCGTGGGTGACGCAGAGGTTCTAGTGGCTGACGTAGTGCCTCCAGAGGCTGACACGAGGGTTATTGGGCTGATGGTGGGCCAGGAAGGGCTGACGCAATCCCTAGAGGCAGACACTGGGGTTTTCGTTGGGCAGATTGGAGGTGGGAGTTGTCAGAGTGTTTATCCGTGGTTTCAGTCAGAATATCTGCTTCTGAGTATAGAGGTACTACTGCCGAGATTATTCTCTGTTGGGTGAGCCTGTTCTGGCACCCAGATTGTATTCAGAAACTGCATAATAATAAAACCCTCAAATCGCTGCATCGATTTTCCCGCATTGGATTTTTCCAGGGACATTGGTCCAAAAACAACGGTGTCACTTGTGTGCTTGTTTTGTTTCCTTTAGTTGATGATCTGTAATGTGTTGAGCATGTACTTGTATTTATTTTCAGTATTTACATGGTAAATAACTTGTTAATTAATCAGAACAAGTAGGCATAAATAAATCAGAAAAGTACATGAAGGGTTTCTAACGGGTTAGACTTAGAAGTTCCAACATGGTATCAGAGCAGGGTTACAAATCACAGGAGAACTGAGGACATCAACCGGGCAGAGCAGCAGCAGCAGAAAACAACTGTCTCGAGTGACAAAAGCTGTTCCTAGCAGAGAAGCAACAAGGAAGGGGTGACACAGTGCCTGTGTCATGAAGTTTGAGCTGGGAAGAGGGTCAGTGCAGTGGAAAAGGGGAGTAGACTCGACCTATGCAGTGCTCGGTCATCTTTCTCAGTCAGGAAGGATTGACACTTGTGGCCAGGAGGTGCGGATTTTGCTGGTGTCGGGATTGCGCAGAGCCTAGAAGTTCTAAACTTCAGTTCGCTGGGGCTTAGGAGGTTGTGGGTAAGTTGTAGAGTGAAGCTAGTGGAGTACTGTAGTCAGAACAATACCTAACAAGGCGAAACAAGGAGGAGGGAGTTGCTATTGAGGATTTCTAGCCAAGAAATCCGGATCAGTGGTCAGTTGCACTAAGGATTGGAGTGGGGGCATCTCGACATTGGTAGAGGGGTTTCAAGGAGGGAAATCGAGGCTCAGAGGGAGTCACACCGAGAACTTCCAGAAGGGAAGTAGAGGAGCAGCGAGATGGTAGTGAACAGCGTAAGAGACCAAGACAGACTGGACGAAGCCTCCAAATTCGTAGTCTGGAAGGCCAAAATCTTATCCGTTCTAGACAGGAACCGTCTCAAGCACTTCGCCTTGAGGACAATAGCGGTCCTAGTTGGCCCGGCTGATAACGATAAGTACGAGGATGCAGTGGTGAGGGCTAAGAGCATCATCCTTGACAGGGTTAAGGACCATGTACTACCACACATTGTTGAGAAGAATACAACAAATGAGATGTGGGAGGCCCTAAAGAAGTTGTATCAGCATACTTTCGTGCAGAGGAAGATGCTACATTAACTGCGGTCATACTAGATGCAGAAGGGAGAACAGGTCGACATCTTCCTTGGTTGATTGAAGAAGATCTGAGATTAGTTGACTTCCATAGGGGCCACGCTGGATCAAGAATTGATGGTGAGAACAACCCTAAACGCAGTCTCAAAAGACTGGGAGGTGTTTGTCTAGAGCACACTGAGCAGGGTGACCCTTCCAGATTGGGAGGAAATGTGGGTGGCTCTTCGCTAAGAAGAGATCAGAAGGCTAAGCAAGGCGAGAAGGAGCGACAATGGGATCAGAATCAAGGAGGAAGAGGAGGATGCTGCCCTAGCATCTGAGGGAAAGCAGGAGAAACGGAAAAAGAAGGACCTCTCCAAGGTCAAATGCTTCAACTGTGGGGAATTGGGTCACTATGCGAGCCAATGTTTGAGGAAGAAGAGCAAGAGAGAGGCTTCCGAGACCAAGGCTACGCCAGCAACAGCGGAGAAGGGAGTGGAGACAGATGATGACTGTGCCATGAGTGCTCACATGCCACTTGAGCGGATGTGGGGAGACATTGAGTTGTAGTCAGACGAACTACAGGCGATGAGGGGCAGGATCCTTGAGGTACCTAACCTTTTGGATTATACCTGGCTACAGGAGCCCCGAAGACGAGTAGCAGTGATGGCGGATGTAGGTAGAGACAGATGCAGATGGAGCGACAGAGGGAGCTACTGTGCAAGAGTCCCAGGACATTGTGAGGCAGCAGTGCGAGATGCACAGAGTTGATGCTGTAGCGCAGAGGTCAGAAAGGGAGCACTTGTCAACGACAGAGGGAGTTTCAGCATCAAGGGTGTCTCTAGCCTGACAGATATGTTAGAGTTGGGAGTTCAGTTACTTACTTCTCATTAATTGAGTTACAGTGCAGTAGTTAGTAGTGGCAGTGCTATGGGCAACACGATGCAGCATGATGAGAGGGGCTTGGGCAATCAGTTTGGGAAATATTAAAATAATTAATACTTTTAATGGAGTCCCTAAGTCTAAACTTAGGGAAAATAAAATATTAATGTGAATTAATATAAAGCTGAGTTAGAATGGTCCAAAAGTCATGGATCAAGCCTAATCTAATCTTAGCCGTTGATTAGGGACTTAATCTCAGCCGCTGAATTGTCAACGAGAAAAGTATAAGAGGAGGCTTGAGGGTCACTTGGAGAACACTGAGTTGATCAATATTTTGATTTTCTGGGGCAGGGTTTATTGAGGAAGTCGAAAGAGTGATCGGAGTTGCAGCTGAGGGGCAGTGAATACAAAAGCAGAGACGCAGAGAGGGTATTGGGAGAATCAATGCAGAAGCTGGGAGAGAGGGATGCAGAGCCAACTAGAGGCCACACAAAGCCAGGTAGGGCCCACGTAGAGGCAGCCAGGAGCTGCGCAGTACCTCAGAGAGCCAGCGTGGGTGACATAGAGGTTCTAGAGGCTGACGCAGGGGTTATTAGGCTGACGGTGGGCCAGGAAGGGCTAACGCAATCCCTAGAGGTAGACGCTGGGGTTTTTGTGGGGCAGATTGGAGCTGGGAGCTGTTGGAGTGTATATCCGGGGTTTCAGCCGGAATATCTGTTTTCGAGTAGAGAGGTACTACTACTGAGATTATTCTCTGTTGGGTGAGCCGGTTTTGGCACCCAGATTGTATTTAGAAACTGCATAATAATAAAACTCTTAGATAACTGCGTCGGTTTTCCCACATTGGGTTTTTCCGGGAACATTGGTCCAAAATCAACGATGTCACTTGTGTGCTTGTTTTGTTTCCTTTAGTTGATGATCTGTAATGTGTTGAGCATATACTTGTATTTATTTTCAGTATTTACATGGTAAATAACTTGTTAATTAATTCGAACAAGTAGGTAGAAATAAATTAGAAAAGTACATGAAAGGTTTCTAACGGGTTAGAAATTCCAAGACGCCAAATAATGTCGAAACCCCTTCTCTAATCCTTCTTTGCTGCTACTCAGCAACCCGAACCTAGATTTCTTTTGGCAAGAAATCTGTCAGGGTAGTGACTCTCTCTGCCTTGGTTCAGTCTCCTTAGACACTGTTTTGCACCAGCAACAACAACGTCCCACCAACACCTCAGATCGAATCTGCATTGCTCCTACTGCCCCGATAATCGAATAATTTGAGCTCCTCTAGCTCTGCACAATCACTGCGTGAGCTAGATCAATGCCTCTTGGCCACTGCGTCACTCCTTCCTAGTCCAGAAAGATGTGTGGCTTTGTGTGAGCTTGATCTGCCCCTCTTTGCTTCTGCGTCGGCCTAGATAGTTGACGCAATTACTGCGTGAGCTCCTCCCAGCTACTGCGTCACCCTCACCTGGCTCAGAATGCTAATGCAGGCACTGCGTGAGCCTCTACGTCACTCTCCCTCTATGTCTTTGGCTTTGGAACAAAGCTGTCACTCGGGACAACTGCCTCTCTGCTGCAGATTTGTTGGATCTCCTGGCTAATGGCTTCAGTATCCTATGATTTGCAATGCTTTGGTACCATGTGAAAATTTCCGAATCTTTATAAACATGAATCCTATTGCAATCACTGGTTTAACATATCCTACTTGTTATTTCATTCAACAAGTTATTTAATTAGATAAATAGCGATGTAAACACTACTGCAGGCTACACTGACATACATATCATAAACTGAAACAATAGATCAGACAAACACATAAGGGACACCGTTAATTTTGGACAACACCTCCCCGGAAACACCCAACTTGGGAAAACTGATGCAACAGATAGAGGGTTTATATTATTAAGCAAGCAAAATCTGAGTACAACAGGTTGCCTCTCACATCGGCTAACCTTTCAGGGAAATCTCGGCAGCAAGAAATACATACGAGGGTTTACCTCGTTCTCCAAGTCACAATTGATCCATTGAGTGGCCTGACTCCGGTAAACACTGCGAAATCCCAGCACAATCACTGCTTGGGCTAGCTCCTTGCCTCTAGGAGACTATGTCACCCCTTTTGCTAGATCGATTTGCTGGAGGAAGACTGCTGTTCAGACCTCCCGGCTTAGAACCTTGCTTCTTCGGCAAAATCTCGAAGTTCTGACGAATACTCTGCACTGTCACTGCAAGAGACCCTCCTGGCCTGTGTCAGCACTGCGTGAGCCCCTTCTTGGGCTGCATAGGCCTTTGCGTTGCTTATCTGCCACGTACGCTTTGGCTCAAAACTCCTTTCCAATGCAACTCTCTGCTTATGCCGCTCTCACTGCAACTCAGATCACTTGTTAGATTTTCTCAGCAAACCACACCGCAGAAAAATCGAATTCACTGATCACTTGGTGTATCTCCAACTGACCCTCAAGCCTCCTCTTATACTTTTCCCGTTGGTTAATCAATGGTCGAGATTGAGTCCCTAATCAACGACTAAGATTAAAACAGACTTGATCCTTGTCTCTTAGAAGCTTCTCTCCCATATTTTTTATTTTCCTAATTTTAGACTTACGAACCCCATTAAAAATATTAATTATTTCAATAACTCACAATCCGGGTGGAATTTCTCCAAACTATTTCTGGGTCTTGGAGATCTTATGTATTCTAGCCCCTCCACAAATTTTTGGAGCTAGAGCACATTCGATGCTACCCAAAATCAATAGATTTTTCTATCTCAAGGAAAATATGTTGTGACACTGTTGGAGAGATTTGGAATGACAAAGTGTAAATCCTTGGCCACCTTGATGGAGATGAATTTCAAGAAGTTGTGTGGAGATGTCGTCGACCTGACCTAGCTAATCCTTTTGAGTATAGACAACTAATTGGGGCAATGATGCTCCTTGTGAACACTCGTGCAGACATATGCTTTGCAGTGAACAACTTGAGTCAATTTATGACTGAGCCCTTCACATTGGGTCATTGCCAAATAGATTCTAAGATACTTGCATGGGACTTTTAACCTTGGTTGAAGATATTCTGTCAGAGATGTACGACTACATGGATATACTGATGTTGATTAGGATGTAAATGTTCTTGACAGGAAGAGCACATCAGGGTGTTGCTTTAGCTTGGGATCTGCTATGATAACATGGTTGAGTAGGAAATGAAAATTCATAGGCTTAAGCATGACTGAGGAAGAATACATGCTACTAGCATGGCTGGCTGTGAGGCAGTCTGGTTGAGGAAGCTCTTTAAGAGCTATTTGAGCAGGTCCTAGATACTACTATGATATATTGCAACAACAAAAGTGGGATCTGATTAGTAGAGAATCTCGTATTTCATGACATGTCCAAGCATGTTGAGATCATGTACCACTACATTCGAGACATGGTACAGAGAGGAGTCATAAGACTCCATCATATATCGACAGATGAGAAGATAACATATATTCTCACCAAGGCTTTACCGAAAGGGAAGTTTTTGGTATTCAGAGAGTGACTTGGACTGATGGATGTGATCCTCTAGGGTAAGGGTCCCGACTGATCGAGAACATTGAGCATAACTCTTCACCTTGTTTGAGCTCCCAAGGAGGGAATTGAACACCGAGGGCTCCTGGGGTTGAGGTATCTCTGGACAATAGGATTGGTGTGATCCTTACCCTTTGTGGCAAGTGGATCTAGCCTATTGTCACCATAGGGTGTGTGTGATTCTTGTCATTCATGACAAGTTGAGTATCTCCCCTATCATGATTGACAAAGTATACCCTAGTATGCATCCTACCCACAAGTTGGGCTTGTTGGGATTTCCTCCCCATTTGGCCAATGGGTTGAGAAGACTTGAGTAGGTGTGATCCTTGCATAGCAAGTGGATCTCCCCCAAGTATAGAAGATGTAGGTGTTCTACCACTTGACTCTTCAGGGTCAACTTGGGAAGATCAATAGACATTGGGACTAGTGTGATCTCTACCCTTGTTAGTAGATGAATCTCGCCCAATTGTCACCGGACATTGGGATTGGTGTGATCTCTACCTTTGTTGGTAGATGGATCTCGCCTAATTGTCGCCAGACATTGGGATTGGTGTGATCTCTACCCTTGTTGGTAGATGGATCTCGCCCAATTGTCACCAGCCATTAGGTTTGGTGTGATCTCTACGCTCGCTGGTAGATGGATTTTGCCCAATTGTCATTGGACGATAATATTGGTGTGATCTCTACCTTTGGTGGTAGATGGATCTCGCCTATTGTCATTGGATAGAGGGTTGTAGCTTGAGCTCCCCTATGATGTCAAATTCTTCTTCTTTTAGATTCTCGAATGTTCAACAGATGAAGTATAGATAAGCAGAGATGAGTATAGATGACATTTGATGATGATGACGAGACATTTGTGATGGGATATTCTTGCAGTTGGAAATTTCCCCCTAGCTGAGAGGGAGTGTTAATTTGGCAGCTCAGGGACAAATTTCCTCCATTGGACTAGATTCCTCTTTTCGAGATAACCAAAATTGACCTTTGAAGCACTAAATTCGGATAAGGAAAAGTGTATTTTTGAAGTCAAGCCCACATGTACACAAATTGTCAAGGTTGGCTCAAAGACAAATTGCCCCTCCAAAGTTGCATACAAATAGAAGTGACCCCAAGATCATTTGGACATCATCATTGCACACTTTTCTTCTCTTCTTGGTTTCGATATATCCGAAAATTTCAGGAGTTCATTCACACGTGCGAGGAGGAAGGAAGACAAAATTGCAAGTGGCCGAAAATATGATTTGACCAACACTTTGACCAACATTGACTTGGGTATTTTGGGTTGATTTTCTATTTGATCTTTTGGGCATATCTTTGCTCTGCTAGGATGCATTCGCTGGCACAAAATCCAAGGAAATTTGGCACTTTGACCTATGTTGACCATAGTGTTTTACTATAGAATTTGACTAGCGTTGACTACAGTTTCTTCTCTCTCCTTCGACCAAGATTTGTTGACTATTTTGGGCTGACTTTTGCCAGCGTTAGAGGTTGAGTTTGTGGACAGTTGACTGAGCTCCTGGAAGGCTGACCGTTGACTTTGAATGGTTAGGACACACTTTGACTGCTGTTGACTTTGATAGATGACTAGAATTGACTTTGGGGGCTCATCTTTGGTTGGTTTTGGTTTGTGTATATTGATATTCAAAGGTTGAATTTGACTCATTATTGAAATTGGATTGTTGTACTCTTTGCTGAACATTATGACAATCTGATAAGAAGAAGAATTTCAAAGGGTCTTCCCCCTTGTGGGGTTTTTCCCTGGTCTTTGCCCAAATTGGTGTCTCTTGTTGATTCTCTTGATTGTCTCCTATTGTCATTGCATTTACTCTTCTATCTTCAATTACTATTGATTATTGGGAGAATTAATTGTTATCGAAAAGATTGCTTGTTGAAGAATTGATTTGGGCTAAAGTAATTGACATAACATAAAACAATGGAAAATTAACAGACGATTGGAGAAGCCAAAGGGATGATGTCAAGAGGACTCATCATCAAGCCAAAGTTCATCAAGTTACAAAGAAGTTATCTTCTTTTGTTTGGACAATAATGTATGGATATAGATGGGATGAATGACAGTCATCGCGTGACAATGATGACAGTGACTTATATTATTATATATTATATATTAATATATATTGATGTGACAACGTCCGAATGAATGGTAATGACAGTGTATGGCAATGTTACTTATATATGATAGTGATATGACATTGAAGGCATTGATACTGTATGGCAAAACCTTATGACAATGGTATTGCATGGCAAAACTCTATGATAGTGATTTTGATGTATGGCAGTGTCTTTATGCCAATGATGTATGGATGGCTTGACAATGATGTATAACAATGACCTTATAACAGTGTGATATGACTAAGTTGTATGGAAATGTCCTTATTACAACGACAGTGAAGTATGCTGTGCTCTTATGACAGTGTGATATGGAGGCCTGTGCATGCCTCTCTAATATACTTGTCTATTGCTGGGTTGGCCCTAGATGGCCTATTGTGATTGACGATGAAAGGCATATGTCTCATTCTTATTGTACTTTGTATCTCAGTTGAACATTGATGAATATCTAATAGAAGAAGAAGAATTGATTTATGGGTTTTCCCCTTGTGGGGATTTTCCCTAGTCTCTGACCGAAATCTTATTGTCTTTATTGTGTATGCTTTTCTTCTGTTATTCCTTACTATTACACTGCATTGTTGATGTCATTGTTCTCTCTACGTAATTGCTAATGATGATGTGATGCTATGGGGTGAATGTACTATTAAAATGTTGAAAAAGTTAAAAAATGCAATTATCTCAGCAGAGAACAATCTAGCCTTAAAAATTAACAACTATAATCCAACACAACAAATACATTATAGAGTTAGTCAACTGCTTGTACAAAAATGGATTAACAAAGTGAGAGTTAGATCTCTCAGTTTCATTATCATGGAAGTTGTCATGAGCTTGCATTCCAGCAACCCAAGCCTTTGCAAGATTTTGATAACAACATTCCCTTGCTCAAGGGAGACTTCATCAGAATTATAACCTAAGATCCTTCATATCTAGTTTAGCACCTGATTTCCTCTTTCATTGAAGAACTAGGTCTTCAAAACCTTGATAGATAGGCATCAAATGTTTTGATGAGCCAATTGAAAGACTTTATCAATTTAGCAGTGAAGCTTTACCATGTTCCACATCATGCATATGTTCATGGATACACAAAATTTATAATACTAGATCTCATCAAGGAGTCTATTAAGCTTCATAATACTCCCTTTTCTCTTGTTAGAGACGAGTTATGAGCACATAAGAAAGCTTATCTTCAGCGACATTCTTTAGAAAGCTTTTGCATATTATGGAAATCACAGTAGACTATACAGTTTTAAATCTGTTGATTCTGCTTGCTCCCTTTGAGTTCATTGCTCATCAATCATAAGTCTTCTTGTCATCCTATTCTTCCATCGATTGCCAAGATTATGACAATCCTTATTATGTTCCTGCAATTCTAATTGAGAGGTCAAGGAATAACAAATAAAGCCAAGCAAGATATACACAAACAAGAGATAAAAAATGAAACAATAGCAGAAATAATCAAGAAGGTACTTATCTCTCGAGTGTGTATCAACTCCCTCTTGATCTTGGTCTTCTTGTCTCCAATCATCAAATCTACGTTGTTCACCTCATCATCCAATAGCTAAGGTTTCTTCTTTCAAGTGGAAGCAATCATTCCTAGGGTTCATTCCACAAACCGTAGGCCTTCTTTTCCAACCCTATTGATTGGTCGGGCTTTACAATTGTATGGCTAGGGCTTTCATTTCAAACCTATATTTTAACAATTCCTCAAATTTTGGCTAGGGTTTAGAAACCCTGAATATGTGACACTCGTCCTTGCATTAGCATAATGAAATGGTCAATCTAGGGTTTGTCCACAAATTCTAGATCAAACCCTTACTAGGGTTTTCAAACCCTAAACACTTACAACCCTAATAACAACCCAAGACTTGCTTCCACATCTTAGGTCTTTTTCAAATGTACGGATGCCATTAGATAACAATTTCATATAGAGATACCTTGGTGTTAATACTTGAAACATTATCATACCAATACTTCAATCATCTTGCTGGGGTTTTAAAAAAATGTTTAGTCATAAGATGTTAGAAGTTTAGTATTGCGAAAATCGTGATTTTTTGAAAAAATAGTGTTTTTTTGTTGAAACGATTAAATCGGTGATTTTTTCATTTTGAAAAAATTGTGATTTAATCCCCTTTTTTTTGAAAAAATCACAATATTTTGGGAAAAAATCTTGATTTTTGTAATTTTGCCGATTTTATCTCGATTTCAGATCCTTGCCGATTTAATCCTGATTGCGATGTTCCCAACATTGTGATGCACCGGACGCCTGTTTTAAATCTGCTTTTATCCTTTAATCGATTCAATTAGAAAACCTCTGTTTATTTAAAATGCGGAATATCAAAAAAATGGAAAAGTCTGTTTACATTCAAATGAAGACCTAAATTCTTGCATTTGTTATACAGTGCGCAGCCCATCGCATGACAATTACATTCTTGTTCGACACCAACAAAGCATTTATAAACATCACCTTTATCCCAACGCAATTAAAATAATGTGATTGAATATCATTCAATCTAAAACTGGTTTCTTTTCCAATTCCGATATACACCATGAATATATATCATCTCCGGAGGCATAGGCCTACAAACCTTGTATTATATACCAAAGGAAATTAATCAACCGAACTGAAAGCCCCTCGGGCAACACCGATGCGCAACAATTCACACACTCATCAAAGGTCACGCAACATACACAATACCTCTGTTTTTTTAATTATGGACGACGCCAGTTCTCTAATTTTCATTGTCATCTGAATAAAATGAACAGCAAATAAATACTAAAACCAGAGAACGTTGGTTCAACGCCCAGCCTCTCGCATCTGAGGCCACAACTAAAACAACAAAACAGGAAACAAAATCTCAACACCTGTTATACAAACCAGAGGCGTGAATTTCCGCCTACGCCATCTTATCCCCCCTGAAGATTACGGATCCATTTTTATTTGAAAACGCAGGCCATATTTTGCATGAAATCTGTAAAAAAGAATGACTAAAAGAAACGCTGGTTTAACACACAGCTTTAGGTATGTAAAGACACTGATATCTAATTAAAAAATCACACTATCGACCTCTGAGCCGATTCTTTATTTTTCCTTTACATACAATTACAAAGTAATATATATCAATCCGATTTTATGAGCCTTGAACGCTCTAATACTACCCTACTAAAAACGAGAGCGAGCCTCCTTATTTGGATCCCCTTCATGAAATGAGTAACTACTTAACAAAATGAGAAGAATGCGGACCACGAAGTCGCCAGCATGGCTGGTCTAGCATTGGAATAGGTAGTATTTCAGAAGGTTCTTCGGATTCTCCACAATAAACGCTATTTTCATTCCCACGTTGCGTATACTTCCAGATGAGAACGCCTGAACCAACACCTGGACCAACACCTGGACTGTCAGTTCTGCAACGGATTGCCGTCCAGCTGCCCGTGGCATGCCGCGATTCCGGGGATTGACATTTATAAGTTTTCGGCGCTCTGAGCTAACAGAAGATTACACACAGTAATAACTAATTATTAAAGAAATCGAACTCTTTAGTAACTGGACATTTAACACTCAGAAATAAATTTCACCCTGTCAGACCACAACATGTGGGCAATTTCCCACATTGCTGGCCCGTTCCGATGCTCCTGCATCAGACTCCCGGAGAAGAAAACTGATCTTGTAGTTGTTTGGAGTTGATCCCTATTCTCTGTAGCTTCGCTGACGTCCTCTACTGGTTTTTCTTTCCACTTGGTCAAATATTGATAATGAGCCTGAGTCCTGGTTCGCTTTAGCGCTTTCTTTTTCCTTTTTCCTGCTTCGGGCGTTTGTCTGTTATGGCGTCTCTTTGTGGTTCTTCTTCTGGCTTTTAGTATAGGTAACATTCTGCAATACATGACTAAGTCACCTGTTTGGAATTCCTTTTTCCGCCTCCTCATATCTGCCCGCTGCTTGTCTTTGCTACTGCATTCCCGCCATCTGCTTTTGACATCTCCCTCAAATATGCTTCTAGGAGTTAGCCAATTCTCATCTGCTTGGATTTTCTTCGGATCCAATTTCAGCTCTTCTTTAGAGACTGCATATTCCTTCAAATCTTCATTCATTGGACTGAGTGCTATTGGCACAGCACATGGATTAAGGCTTTCACTGATTAGCCATTTATCCATCGACTCTTCCA
This sequence comes from Pinus taeda, assembly GCA_000404065.3. Classification (NCBI taxonomy): domain Eukaryota; kingdom Viridiplantae; phylum Streptophyta; class Pinopsida; order Pinales; family Pinaceae; genus Pinus; species Pinus taeda. The sequence continues at coordinate 296,173 of APFE030028589.1, forward strand.
CTTGTGTTCCAGCTTCAACATTTTCCTGCATTACCTTGTAGGCTACTTTATTCGGCAAACTGACTCCAGGTATTAGATCATTATGGTCACTAATACCCCTGATGGGTAACAACTCATCCACAACAATATCAGCGCAATCATTCAAGAAATTCTGAATTTCTTCATGTAAATCTTCTAAATTTGTAGAAGTTAAAATTACCTTGGGTTTGCCAACACCAGCAAAATGCATCTCCTTACCCTTTTCATCTTCATGCAACAGGGTCTTCTCATTCATCAACGTAACGCTGTTTCCAAGTGCTTCTTTATTATCTTCAGCTTTCAATGGCAGTAGTGTATGCTTGTTCCCCTCTTTCTCCAAAGTATAAGTATTTCGTCTGCCATCATGTATGGCATTTCGGTCAAACTGCCAGGGCCTCCCTAGCAATACGTGGCAGACATCCATCGGCATTATATCACATAAAATAACATCTTGATAAGTGCCAATCTGAAAGTCAACTTTACATTGTTCAGTCACAAAAATTTGATGACCTTTCTGGAGCCACGATACTTTATAAGGAGTGGGGTGTACTGTCCTTTCCAACTTCAGCTTATCCACCATCTCTGTAGAAACAAGGTTGTCAGTACTACCGCTATCAATTATCAACTTGCAACACTTACCCTTGGACTTACATACAGTTCTGAATAAAGTCCTTCTTTGAACTGGTTCTTTGGCTTCCTTAGCTCCTTCCAGTAATACCCGCTTCATTAATAGGGACTCTCCGTCTTCTGGTGGTTCCTCTTTAGTTTCAGGTTGAGGAATCTCTTCCTTGGCTTCTGCAACATTCACGTTGCGCTGGTTTGTTAATCTCTGATGAGGACAATCCCATTGTACATGTCCCCATTCACCACATGCAAAGCACCGAACATCTCTTCCTTGGCCTCTGCCTCTGGGCACAAACCTTCCACGGCCAAAATCTCCTCTTTGTGGTGCTCTATTGCTCGCACTCCCTGCCTCATTCTGAGAGTGTTGAACTTTGGATTCAAGTATCCTTCCTTCGTTTGCTGGATTCTTACCTCTGTTCCTCTGATTTTGTTTGCGCAACAGTTTTTCCTCTGCCTTCAAGGCTGCTTGATAGGCATCCTCAACAGTGTTCAAACTCAACAGGCTAATCTCATCTTGGATCTCATACCTTAGCCCATTAATATACCTGGCTACTTTCTCCAAATCATCTTCTACATGCCCTGTTCTAATATTTAACCTGTAAAATTCTTCAGTATATTCTTTAACAGACATTCCCTTCTGCTTCAAATTTTGCATCTGCTTAAAAAGATTCAAATGATAGTCTTTAGGCAAAAACTTAGCTTTGAGATTGCTTACCATTTTATCCCACTGCTTGATCTTAGATTTCCCCTTTCGCGTTCTTGATGTCTGTAACTCGTCCCACCATATGGCTGCATGGCCCTTCAGTCTGGTGACTGCAAACTTCACCCTCTTATTCTCCTCAACCTCTTCATAATCGAAATACTGATCTATGGATCTGATCCAATCCATGAGCTCCTCGGCATTTAAACTCCCATCATACATAGGAATTTCTATCTTTGGCTTGCTTCCAACTTTTGCCAGCATCTTGAGGACTTTTGCAGTTTCATTTTCTTCTCTTGCTCCCACCTCTTCGTCAGATTCTTCTGAAGAACTCTCAGTTTTTACATCTGGTGCTCTTCTCTGGGCTGTTTCCATTGTCTCCATTCGTTCACGCAGTCTTCGCACTTCGTCTATCAGGACTGCATTTGGTTCTGGTCTTCCTCGACCAATCCCTCGCCTTGGCGGCATCTTAGCTACAATCACCTGGATCTTTTGGCTCTGATACCAAAATTGATGCACCGAACGCCTGTTTTAAATCTGCTTTTATCCTTTAATCGATTCAATTAGAAAACCTCTGTTTATTTAAAATGCGGAATATCAAAAAAATGGAAAAGTCTGTTTACATTCAAATGAAGACCTAAATTCTTGCATTTGTTATACAGTGCGCAGCCCATCGCATGACAATTACATTCTTGTTCGACACCAACAAAGCATTTATAAACATCACCTTTATCCCAACGCAATTAAAATAATGTGATCGAATATCATTCAATCTAAAACTGGTTTCTTTTCCAATTCCGATATACACCATGAATATATATCATCTCCGGAGGCATAGGCCTACAAACCTTGTATTATATACCAAAGGAAATTAATCAACCGAACTGAAAGCCCCTCGGGCAACACCGATGCACAACAATTCACACACTCATCAAAGGTCACGCAACATACACAATACCTCTGTTTTTTTAATTATGGACGACGCCAGTTCTCTAATTTTCATTGTCATCTGAATGAACAGAAAATAAATACTAAAACCAGAGAACGCTGGTTCAACGCCCAGCCTCTCGCATCTGAGGCCACAACTAAAACAACAAAACAGGAAACAAAATCTCAACACCTGTTATACAAACCAGAGGCGTGAATTTCTGCCTACGCCATCTTATCCCCCCTGAAGATTACGGATCCATTTTTATTTGAAAACGCAGGCCATATTTTGCATGAAATCTGTAAAAAAGAATGACTAAAAGAAACGTTGGTTTAACACACAGCTTTAGGTATGTAAAGACACTGATATCTAATTAAAAAATCACACTATCGACCTCTGAGCCGATTCTTTATTTTTTTCCTTTACATACAATTACAAAGTAATATATATCAATCCGATTTTATGAGCCTTGAACGCTCTAATACTACCCTACTAAAAACGAGAGCGAGCCTCCTTATTTGGATCCCCTTCATGAAATGAGTAACTACTTAACAAAATGAGAAGAATGCGGACCACGAAGTCACCAGCATGGCTGGTCTAGCATTGGAATAGGTAGTATTTCAGAAGGTTCTTCGGATTCTCCACAATAAACGCTATTTTCATTCCCACGTTACGTATACTTCCAGATGAGAACGCCTGAACCAACACCTGGACCAACACCTGGACTGTCAGTTCTGCAACGGATTGCCGTCCAGCTGCCCGTGGCATGCCGCGATTCTGGGGATTGACATTTATAAGTTTTCGACGCTCTGAGCTAACAGAAGATTACACACAGTAATAACTAATTATTAAAGAAATCGAACTCTTTAGTAACTGGACATTTAACACTCAGAAATAAATTTCACCCTGTCAGACCACAACATGTGGGCAATTTCCCACATTGTTGGCCCGTTCCGATGCTCCTGCATCAGACTCCTGGAGAAGAAAACTGATCTTGTAGTTGTTTGGAGTTTATCCCTATTCTCTGTAGCTTCGCTGACGTCCTCTACTGGTTTTTCTTTCCACTTGGTCAAATATTGATAATGAGCCTGAGTCCTGGTTCGCTTTAGCGCTTTCTTTTTCCTTTTTCCTGCTTCGGGCGTTTGTCTGTTATGACGTCTCTTTGTGGTTCTTCTTCTGGCTTTTAGTATAGGTACCATTCTGCAATACATGACTAAGTCACCTGTTTGGAATTCCTTTTTCCGCCTCCTCATATCTGCCCGCTGCTTGTCTTTGCTACTGCATTCCCGCCATCTGCTTTTGACATCTCCCTCAAATATGCTTCTAGGAGTTAGCCAATTCTCATCTGCTTGGATTTTCTTCGGATCCAATTTCAGCTCTTCTTTAGAGACTGCATATTCCTTCAAATCTTCATTCTTTGGACTGAGTGCTATTGGCACAGCACATGGATTAAGGCTTTCACTGATTAGCCATTTATCCATCAACTCTTCCACTTGTGTTCCAACTTCAACATTTTCCTGCATTACCTTGTAGGCTACTTTATTTGGCAAACTGACTCCAGGCATTAGATCATTATGGCTGCTAATACTCCTGATGGCTAACAACTCATCCACAACAATATCAGCATACTCATTCAAGAAATTTTGAATTTCTTCAGGTAAATCTTCTAAATTTGTAGAAGTTAAAATTACCTTGGGTTTGCCAATACCAGCAAAATGCATCTCCTTACCCTTTTCATCTTCCTGCAACAGGGTCTTCTCATTCATCAACATAACGCTGTTTCCAAGTGCTTCTTTATTATCTTCAGTTTTCAACGGCAGTAGTGTATGCTTGTTCCCATCTTTCTCCAAAGTATAAGTATTTCTTATGCCATCATGAATGGCATTTCGGTCAAACTGCCAGGGCCTCCCTAGCAATACGTGGCAGACATCCATCGGCATTATATCACGTAAAATAACATCCTGATAAGTGCCAATCTGAAAGTCAACTTTACATTGTTCAGTCACAAAAATTTGATGGCCTTTCTGGAGCCACAATACTTTATAAGGAGTGGGGTGTACTGTCCTTTCCAACTTCAGCTTATCCACCATCTCTGTAGAAACAAGGTTGTCAGTACTACCGCTATCAATTATCAACTTGCAACACTTACCCTTGGACTTACATATAGTTCTAAATAAAGTCCTTCTTTGAACTGGTTCTTTGGCTTCCTTAGCTCCTTCCAGTAATACCCGCTTCATTAATAGGGACTCTCCGTCTTCTGGTGGTTCCTCTTTAGCTTCAGGTTGAGGAATCTCTTCCTTGGCTTCTGCAACATTCACGTTGCACTGGTTTGTTGATCTCTGATGAGGACAATCCCATTGTACATGTCCCCATTCACCACATGCAAAGCACCGAACATCTCTTCCTCGGCCTCTGCCTCTGGGCACAAACCTTCCACGGCCAAAATCTCCTCTTTGTGGTGCTCTATTGCTCGCACTCCCTGCCTCATTCTGAGAGTGTTGAACTTTGGATTCAAGTATCCTTTCTTCGTTTGCTGGATTCTTACCTCTGTTCCTCTGATTTTGTTTGCGCAAGAGTTTTTCCTCTGCCTTCAAGGCTGCTTGATAGGCATCCTCAACAGTGTTCAAACTTAACAGGCTAATCTCATCTTGGATCTCAAACCTTAGCCCATTAGTATACCTGGCTACTTTCTCCAAATCATCTTCTACATGCCCTGTTCTAATATTTAACCTGTAAAATTCTTCAGTATATTCTTTAACAGACATTCCCTTCTGCTTCAAATTTTGCATCTGCTTAAAAAGATTCAAATGATAGTCTTTAGGCAAAAACTTGGCTTTGAGGTTGCTTACCATTTTATCCCACTGCTTGATCTTAGACTTCCCCTTTCGCGTTCTTGATGTCTGTAACTCGTCCCACCATATCGCTGCATGGCCCTTCAGTCTGGTGACTGCAAACTTCACCCTCTTATTCTCCTCAACCTCTTCATAATCGAAATACTGATCTATGGATCTGATCCAATCCATGAGCTCCTCGGCATTTAAACTCCCATCATACATAGGAATTTCTATCTTGGGCTTGCTTCCAACTTTTGCCAGCATCTTGAGGACTTTGGCAGTTTCATTTTCTTCTCCTGCTCCCACCTCTTCGTCAGATTCTTCTGAAGAACTCTCAGTTTTTACATCTGGTGCTCTTCTTTGCGCTGTTTCCATTGTCTCCATTCGTTCACGCAATCTCCGCACTTCTTCTATCAGGACTGCATTAGGTTCTGGTCTTCCTCAACCAATTCCTCGCCTTGGCAGCATCTTAGCTACAATCACCTGGATCTTTTGGCTCTGATACCAAAATTGATGCACCGGACGCCTGTTTTAAATCTGCTTTTATCCTTTAATCGATTCAATTAGAAAACCTCTGTTTATTTAAAATGCGGAATATCAAAAAAATGGAAAAGTCTGTTTACATTCAAATGAAGACCTAAATTCTTGCATTTGTTATACAGTGCGCAGCCCATCGCATGACAATTACATTCTTGTTCAACACCAACAAAGCATTTATAAACATCACCTTTATCCCAACGCAATTAAAATAATGTGATTGAATATCATTCAATCTAAAACTGGTTTCTTTTCCAATTCCGATATACACCATGAATATATATCATCTCCGGAGGCATAGGCCTACAAACCTTGTATTATATAACAAAGGAAATTAATCAACCGAACTGAAAGCCCCTCGGGCAACACCGATGCACAACAATTCACACACTCATCAAAGGTCACGCAACATACACAATACCTCTGTTTTTTTAATTATGGACGACGCCAGTTCTCTAATTTTCATTGTCATCTGAATAAAATGAACAGCAAATAAATACTAAAACCAGAGAACGCTGGTTCAACGCCCAGCCTCTCGCATCTGAGGCCACAACTAAAACAACAAAACAGGAAACAAAATCTCAACACCTGTTATACAAACCAGAGGCGTGAATTTCCGCCTACACCATCTTATCCCCCCTGAAGATTACGGATCCATTTTTATTTGAAAACGCAGGCCATATTTTGCATGAAATCTGTAAAAAAGAATGACTAAAAGAAACGCTGGTTTAACACACAGCTTTAGGTATGTAAAGACACTGATATCTAATTAAAAAATCACACTATCGACCTCTGAGCCGATTCTTTATTTTTTTCCTTTACATACAATTACAAAGTAATATATATCAATCCGATTTTATGAGCCTTGAACGCTCTAATACTACCCTACTAAAAACGAGAGCGAGCCTCCTTATTTGGATCCCCTTCATGAAATGAGTAACTACTTAACAAAATGAGAAGAATGCGGACCACGAAGTCGCCAGCATGGCTGGTCTAGCATTGGAATAGGTAGTATTTCAGAAGGTTCTTCGGATTCTCCATAATAAACGCTATTTTCATTCCCACGTTCGTATACTTCCAGATGAGAACGCCTGAACCAACACCTGGACCAACACCTGGACTGTCAGTTCTGCAACGGATTGCCGTCCAGCTGCCCGTGGCATGCCGCGATTCCGGGGATTGACATTTATAAGTTTTCGGCGCTCTGAGCTAACAGAAGATTACACACAGTAATAACTAATTATTAAAGAAATCGAACTCTTTAGTAACTGGACAGTTACCACTCAGAAATAAATTTCACCTTGTCAGACCACAACATGTGGGCAATTTGCCACATTGCTGGCCCGTTCCGATGCTCCTGCATCAGACTCCCGGAGAAGAAAACTGATCTTGTAGTTGTTTGGAGTTGATCCCTATTCTCTGTAGCTTCGCTGACGTCCTCTACTGGTTTTTCTTTCCACTTGGTCAAATATTGATAATGAGCCTGAGTCCTGGTTCGCTTTAGCGCTTTCTTTTTCCTTTTTCCTGCTTCGGGCGTTTGTCTGTTATGGCGTCTCTTTGTGGTTCTTCTTCTGGCTTTTAGTATAGGTAACATTCTGCAATACATGACTAAGTCACCTGTTTGGAATTCCTTTTTCCGCCTCCTCATATCTGCCCGCTGCTTGTCTTTGGGGCAAGGTAGGAGTTTGTGCTGATGCTTTTAGCTGAGATGGATGATCAAGGAAGAAAGAGGAGAAGCTAAAGAGGGCAAACAATGACTTTGAATCCTCTCTAGACAGTGGAAAACATAAACATTAAACAAATTTGAAAGCTGAGCATGGCAAGCATGAATTCAAACTTTATCACTTCATTTGTTTAATAAGATGCAGTAAAGAAAGAGATGGAACACATAAACACACTTACAATTACAATAAGAGAACACACCATCAACACAAGAGTCCACAAGAATCCCAATGATGTTTGCAAAACCCTGGTCTTCCTTTTCCTCAAATTGCAGAGATACAAGTGAAATATACAATAGGAGCTTCTCCCTCAAGAGTCCAACCATGAAAATGAGTAAGAGAAGGCATAATATAGAAGATCAAACTCCTTTCCCCACCTCTAGGGGTCGAGCTCAGCTTCCTAGGAGCTGTTGCAACTAATTCTAAATTAATCACTAGATAATAGGCAGTCAAAACAACTTGCGTCTAAAACTTAGGAAACCTATCCATGCATTAAATATTTACCATTTACATCAAAGAAACTTCTAGAAGTGTTCAAAGAGAGTAAAAGTATCTAAGTACCATGAAAATTACATAAAAATCCATCATTTACATGCCTCAAAAGTCAACCAAGGTAAAAACAGTGTTTTGCTAGCCGAACTGGTCAAAACAGGAAATTTCCCTGAGTGGTCGCGCCCCTCACTTTGACTGGTCGCGCGCATTGACAGCTCTGTTTGAGGGCCTTCCCGATGTCCAAATCAGGTGCAAGATAGCTCATTGGAAAGGTCTGTGAGTATACTTTCCAACCCCACTGGAATTGCTGAAGTTGGAGTTGATTTGACCCCTAAAAAGTCATTTCTCCCAAGGCAGCTTTCTGCAACTCAAAAAAGGGGCAGAAAGTCAAAATTTGCATGTATTTTGAGCTTTTGGGAGCCCAAATCTTCATAAAATCTGAAACCCATCCATAGGCAAGTGTATGTTTGCATGAAAATTCAAAAAATGTAGAGTTTTCCCCGTTCTGAGCTGTCCCCATGACTGGTCGCGCGCGGGGTGAGACCACTCAAATGGCCAAAACCTATAAAATTCTCAAAAATGCCAAAAATGCCTCAAAACTCTCAAAATTTCTTGGGTTTTCTGCTAGGAGGAGGCTAATGAGTATAATGATGAGTGAGAGAAGCCTCGGCCAAGATACGGAGTGGGTTGGTCTTCTTCTTCCGTTTTTGTGCTTTGGCCAACCACCTTGGATCCGGCGATTGTAATTTTGAGATTTCTCTAAAACCATGACACCTGTGAAAAAAGTGAAAGAGGTTTTTCTTCTTTGGCATGTTATGGACAAAAAACTCTCTTAGTTTCCCAAAATTCATCTTTGACTGATCTAAAACATCATTTGAGTGAAACTTGCCCCGATGTGTGAAACAAGGAATTTTGTCGAAATGAAGCGAAATGAAGGGGATAGGGGGCTTCTAAATTCTTGGGGAAATTTTTGGGAGTGGGGAGGGATGTTAGGAAGCAGGGGAAAGTGGAATATCAGAGATTGAGCGAGGGGAAGGGGTCCAAAAGGGCAAATCACAGGCCAAACCTAGAAAATTGCCAGGTTGTAGCTAGAAACTAGGGTTTGTGCAAAAATGATGAATTTGGCGGATCTAAGGGATGGGAAGTGTTTTATAAGGTACATGAAGTATAGGCGAAGGTGTATGAACATCAGGAAACAAGTTTTTCTGATGATTTGACCATCCAAGAGAAAATGGATTCAAAACCCTAGGAGAGGGAAATGACCTTGCCTAGGCGCAACTGAAGCATGAACAAGACGTAAAATGACTCATTAGACACTGACATGATAATGAAAACCCTATGAATGATGATAGAATCAGCTAAATGATGACATAGATCCGCTTTGGACAACTTTAATAGAAGCAGTGAAAGCAAAACCCTAATGACCTAATGCCCTAGTGGACCAAATTTTGCCTTGAAAACTCTTTGAAATGACAAAATTTGACCTTGACACTTCAAAATAACTTTGTAAGAGCATGTTTGATCACTGGAGGAAGGCTGGAAAGACTGACACTAACACTAGGGACCCCTTAGGCCCTCTTATCACCTTCCTAACCTTCTGCAAGAGCCTACTCCAATTTATTTCATCAAACAATCTCTCCATAGCCAAAACAGTTAAAACACATGCATAATAATTCTACAAGATTACTAAAAAGTACAAAAAGATATTCCTTTCCAGATTTCACTTCAGAAGTAGCTTAGAAACATGCACTTAACCTTCTTAAGAATCAATGACATCCCTTTCTGCAACTTTCATCCTTTTTCTTGCATCAATAGGGTTAGTTGGTAAAGCCAGGTTTTGCATTTCCTTTCAGCTTTTAGTTTCTTTCTGTAAGTAGATTAGTCTCCTTTGAGTTAGCTTTCGTATATCACAGTTAAAATCTTCTTCTAAGAGCTCATAGAAGTTGGCTTAAGCTCCTAGAGGACTTGTGCCAGCTGATCAAGTGACAGCTGCGACAAGAGCTAGTACTTGTGCATATAGCACCGTCGCTTCCAAGTTTGTTACGAACTACCGGGTTGATAAAAGTAAAGAAGGGAGTCCCAGGAGTTGCAACATTATTGCTGCAATATTGAGGCCCACCATATTTTTGGTGCCGTTGCTAGGAAAGAATCAGAGTATTGGTGATTGTTGTTTTTCTTCTATTTTCTACTACAAGCTTCTGTTAAGTAGTTTATTTTAGCAAGAGTAGAGTAGTTGTTTCATTTCCATTCTATAGATTAGGCATTTCCTACTTTCATTTCATCTGAGCAAGCATAGATTAGATATTTCCCGCTTTCATAGATTAGCATTTCAATTCGGCAATTTCAATTCTGCAAGCATAGATTAGCATTTCAATTCCGCAATTTCAATTCTGCAAGCGTAGATTAGCATTTCATTTCTACAACATAGATTAGTCATTTCCTGATTTCATTTAAATTCCACATTTTCATTTCAATAACATAGACTTTAGTTAGTTGCAGTTCAATCTATTTCAGTTTTGTAGGTACAAGCAGAAAAAAGCAAAAATCAACCAAAAAGATTTCCTTTCACACAGCCCCACTACTTCACACAGCCAACCTTCTCTCTTCTTCAATGATTGTGATTAAGAAGAACCCTTAGGCGAACAGTAAGACATATTTGAAGAACCTCTATGGGAGAAGAAGAAGAAAACATTCTTCTGGAGCAAATGGCTACAAGCAGAAATGTTAGGAGCAGTACCTTGTCCAAAAACGAATTTGGAAATCAGATGGAAGATTTCAAGAGCGAGGTGAGGCAGTTTCCTGCCGTGCAAATGGATACCTTACGGATCCAAAGGAAGCAAAAGGAAGTCGAGAGGGCTTTGGCCATACTTTTTCCTAGGTGCACTAGAAAGCATTATAGGAACGAATGTCCATTGCACTCCATAGAAGTGTGTTTTGTCTGTGAAAGAGACCATCCTACGAATCAGTGCTCCTCCTTGCCCGGACTTAAAGCTACATATCAAAGGGCCAAAGGAGGCACTGCACCACTCTATTATATGAACCAAAGGAGGTCACATGGACCCATACCTTACCAGCAGGGAATACAAGGGACATCCCAAGCCTATTACGACCCCTATCAAGCCACTTCCATGCCTTCTTGGGGTCCCCTCCACATATCCATATTATGCCCAACCAGCTGCTCATTCATTTCACTCTTATGCTCAGCCACAGCCTCAGTGAAATGCACCTCATCAGGGGTGGAGTCCCCATTACAACACTCCTCTTTCTCCTTTTCCTCCACCACCTCCTCAACCGCAACTATCACCTCTTGCTCCACCAAGGCAACCCCAAATGCCTGCCCAACCAAACTCAAACCCAAACAACAGGCAGGCTTAGCAAGTATACAGTGGGAAACCACCTGCCCATCCACAAACCCATCCACATCCATCTGAAATATACACCCCAACTCAACTACTCATACCACCATTTCCAAACCTACACATTTGAGTAGCTCAACTTGATTGCAATGCTAAGGCACAACATGTCCAAACAACTCCTCTTGAGCTCAATGATATTCGCCATAGCTCAAGAAGAGTATTGCAAAAAAGAGATTATATTGAAAGCATTGAGGGACCACATCCAACAAAAGAAGATTAAAAACAGGATATCAAAGGACCATGGGCTGCACTTGATAAAGCGAAGACAACAAAGTCAGAGATGGAAAGAGCTCCCACATGGTTACCATCAAATCCTCCATGTATTCAAGAGAAAAATGAGCAAAAAGAGGAAGATGTGAACGTCATGATAGAAGAAGATATGGAGAATTATCCAGATCAATAAAAGGACCAAGGATATCAAAGCTATATTGAGATATGGTTCTAGAGGGTCACTAAGTTGCAGCAGTATTCTCTTCCTCAACTATGTTTGATTCCTTCAAATTCAAATCATTTGCTCTCTAAAATTTGGATAGCTGTCAAAGCATGCATTTCAAGCCTCCACATCATTTTGTCTCTCATCTCGATGTGCACATGGCTCCATTGGAAGTATTTTTATACTTGAAAATGATTTTTTTTTTCAAGTAGGGTAGGGTAAAAAAAAAAGAAAAAAAGGAAAAAGAAAAAAATGAAAAATAAGAGGAAAATAAAAATCTAAGGTGAAAACCTCCTTGGAGGCGCCTCAGATTGGCTCATTGATTGAAAACCTCCATGAGGTGGTCAATAGGTTAGAAAGAAGAAAAAAGAAAAAAGAATAAGATCCCTGGGTGAAAACCTCCCTTGGAGGCGCCCAGGGCAGGCAATTAGGGTGAAAACCTCCATGAGGTGCCCTAGTTGTTTTCAAAAAAAAGAAGAAAAAGAAAGAAGAAAAGAGAAAAAGAAAAAAATAAACCTAATTTCTGTTGAATAATTGTAGGTTGCAAGAAGGACATTTCATGTTAGGAGGATCGCACAAAACAAGGACAGAGGTCAGCACCAGGCTGCCAGCATCCCTCACAATCCATTCCTCCATAACCACCACCCTTTCCCAAGATTTGGTCCCATTCGGACTGAGATTTCACCTTCTACAGGAAGTTCTATGTCTTCTACAAGAAGCCTTCAAACAAGCCAAAATCGATCTCAGAAGAGGACCCGAAGGTTGAGAATATGTCCATGAGGCTTGTAAACATCCCTGTTTCCATCCCTCACCCGTCTCCATCATTTTTTCCACCTCATTGTGCTTTTTTTATGAAAATTGTGTTTTTTACAGGAAGTTCCTATAGAAATTACAGAAAGCTAGAAATGGATTTTAAAAAGCAGTGTGGCAAACATGATAGCTTCGTAAAGGGTTCATAGATCCTCCTGCAATCTTCAAACCCCTCTTCCATCACTTCCATGCATGCATCACAGCCCAAGTTCATTTTTCTTACTATGCAAAAAAACCTGTAGAATGCTTTGAAACAAAAATACATAGAGAAGAAATTTGTTTTTTCCCTAACTTGAAAACCATGCATCGATTTACAAAATTGTTTTATGCGGAGTTATTTAGGGATGATGGCAACATGTCCGAGCAATTTCATATAATTCCAGTGCATGGCTTCCAAGAAATCAGCCTTCATCACCTTGAGCCATTTTTGCATTTTCTCCATATTTGTGCATCCATTTCAAAACCTGTTTCATTGGGAGATGCATATAGGTGATAGTAACCTGCCCAAGCAGTTTCAGCCAATTCCACCGCACAGTTTCTGAGGAATTGACCTTTGTCTCCTTTAGCCATTTTTAATTTTTCTCGAAATATGTACATCCATTGACCACAATTTTACTATGGGAGGTGCATAATGATGATAGAAACATGCTCAAAAAGTTTCAAGTCAATCCAATCAATCGTTTGGGAGCTATGGAGAAAACAAGTCGCCGCCCTGCAAAAATCTAGCATCAGCAGCATGAGGGTGCAAATCTGAAGGATGAAACAGAGTTCTGCAGCTTAGATCCAGCCAGAGGATACCTGCACAAGAACAATAGCCACACATCAGACAACAAAAAGCATATAGCATAAGGGATCCAGGCATGCAACAATGGAATATGAGCATGCAGCAGCAAAAAGAACGAAGCAGCACATTGACTTATAGGTAAGTGTCTAAACCAGTTCCTCTATTTGCATCTGTATGATTTGAAAGTGCATGAATGAATGAAATGGTTAGATTAAGCCAAAAAGGTAGCCAGTTAACCTGACACCCTCAGCTAGTTCGATTGTACTCATCTGGAGATCACCCAGTGCATGTGTCTAGTCAAAACAGGCAGTGGCAAATTTTTTGAACTCCACCGCACATGATGTCAAGTGATTAATAGGTAGAAAACATGAAGTTTCGTGACAGCACTGCAGTCTGCATGGGTCCAACGCACATTTCTGCCACCTCATCTCCTCACCATGAATCATGCTAGAAGTTAAAAGATAGTGCAGTTAACGCATTCACGACTTTTTGTTCATTGTGCCTTTACAATGTCCCCAACTGGAGTATGCATCCACCACTTCCAGAGCAGCTAACCAATGGTCCTCTGCAAGATTTTTGCCTGATTTTTTGAGATATCTGCCTATTTGTTAAATCTCCCACCTATTGGCATTCTATAGGAAGCAAAGTTTCGTACTATAACAAACGAGAGCCTTCTACAGGAAGGGTTCTTCAGGAAAGACTACATAGCTTTTTGGAGCGGGAAAACCTGTGATTTTTCATCAAATTTGGAGCTCCAAATGAGGTAGGCTCAAAATACTCCTCTATGCATGATGTTTTTGTGCAAGGTGGTGAATTGAACGGCATCAAATTGGAAAATTAGAGAAAAATCTGCATGTGTATTGGAAGTAAAATGTTTGCCTTTGTATTGCACTGAGTGTCCCAGTTTTTCTGCATCAAAATTCTCCTCCACGTTTCCTTTAAAAAAAAAAAAAAATCTCCGTAGGGAAGATATATGCAGCTATGGAGGCCAACCTGTGTGTGTAAAAATTTTTTGAATTTGCATATCTGTCTGTGTACTGAGAAGAAAACTTGATCTCTATGCTCTGCCTGTAAAAACAAAATTCTTCCTTTCATAAGCAAACAGTCGAGTTCTAGGTGACAGTAGTCTTAAAACAAAGGAATTGTTGCTAGTTGATATTGGACACATAAGAAATTCCTTCTTGGGTTCAGGGAAAACCAAATTCAACTATCCTCTATTTCATATTGACTGTTTGGTTGCTTGAGCATTTCCCTTTCTGATTAAAACATAAAAAGAGCACTTTCACCATGCCAGGAGGATTCATAAGGGGATAACACACTGAAGAAGGTGAGAAAACCAATGGTGAAGGAACACAGGACATTCAAGCACAGAAAGAACAGAAAGAAAAAGGGGAAATGGGCCATATTGCTGAGACTAAACCAGAGGAAGAAACAATAGCAACAATACCAAGGGAAAAGAGGACGCACAGTAGGACAGAGAAGGTCTAAAAAGCCCAAATGAAGGCTGCCATAGCCAAAGCAGGCACACAAAAACAAAAGGAAAAGACACACCTTGATATCTTAGCAACACACACAAAAACAATTCACACATGGATTTCTACAGGAAGCAAGGAAAAAGAACAGCAAGAGGAGAAATCACTTGAGATATTGGCAAGAGAGGCAGTAGCTGTGCTTGCTACATTAAGCATGCCTACAAAACAAAAAGAAAAAAGAAAAAAAGGTAGGCATCCATGTATTTCAAGGCCAGGAAAAACACAAGAATTCAAGCAAGCAGAATAAGGGGATCAGTGGAAGGACATGGAAAGAAGGAAAAATTTTAATACACACATGAGTAAACAACATCAGAAGCTTGGGATGATAAGGAGGCCACCAAGGATATGAAAGATGAAGAGATAGATTAGTTTCTCAGAGGATGAGCAACACTTTCAGTAGGGGTGATGATGAGCTCCAAAAATGGGTAATTATATGGGCTCATTTAGCCTCCTAATTCGACTCAATCCACCATTCTCATTAGTTTATTGCATGTTTTTGATTATATTTATGCTAGTAGAGTGAATTGGGTTAGTCATTATGCCAACAAGTCTAATGTGTGCTTTATGAAGACTTTTGGTCAATTTTGAGACAAAATCAAAGGTTTAAATGAGAACTTGGTAGCCAAATTCGTGGAGAGGATTTGTAGGAAGGTGTCCCCTTCATTTATGAGCCTCTACCTTGAATTCTCCATGAAAAACTCGGAGCACAAGGGGCAGCCAAGCAAGTCAAGTAGGACTGTTGTTAACTGCGAGTTTTGGTAGCCGAGTCCCTAAATTTTAGGAGGACCGTTGGGGTCCTCAATTTGTATAAATAAGAAGGATTAGGGCCTCATTTTGGTTAGTCAATGTTAGTCGGCTTTAAGTTAGGGGTTAGTCAGATTTTAGTTAAATTGTAGTTAGATTTTAGTCATTAGGTTAGCACTTTAGTGCAACCCGGTATCAGCATATTTTCGAGCTTTTCCTTGTAAACAATTTTTCGGATGTAACTATTATTTTTTGATCAATAAAGATGAATCCAGCCCTGCACCAGCTCTAACATTTCTTAGGAGGTTGTAGCTCTTGGGGTTGGGCCCAACCCAAGTGCCCAGTACGTCCTATGTGTACTTTTATGTGTCTTTGTTGCATTCTTAGAATAAAATATGTTATTTAGGTTAAAATCTTGTTTTGTTACTTAGGTTGTTTTTGATGATTAAAATAGCTTTTCATGTTTCAGATTGATTTGACACTTTGAGTACAGAAAAGGTCTTTAGAAAAGGCCCTCAAGCAACCCTTGATCTCACCTCTCCCTCCTTGGGACCATGAGCTGAGACCAAGGCATACTTACTGCCACAAAAACATTGTTTTTCTTTTCAATGCAATTGCAAGTGTTGGATTTTTGGATGGAAACGTTGATACCAGTTATGCTTGCATATTTAGATCTGTTCTTGCTTAGGTTTACATAATTGTCTTGCATGATTTACTGTTCACAACTTGCTGTTCATCATGATTCTTGTTTCTAGGTCAGATTAGGTCACAATAGATAGATCTCTGATTTTTTTAGTCTTTCTTTGATTAGCTTTGAGAGATTGAGAGATTGTGTGCAAATTACTCATCTATCCCTGCCTACCCTTCCTCCATCATACAACTTGCTCCAACCCCTAATCCAATATTCCTTCCCCTCATTTTCTCATTTTCCCACTCTGCCCTAATTTCTACATTCTTGTGCATCATTGCTCCCTCCATCCTTGAACAAATCCAATCACCTTAATCACTCCTTAGCCTCATTTACCATGTACTAGACCCCTTAACATCCTTATCTACCCTCCATTTCCACTTTCCCAACTTTTTTCCACCATCAAACCTCCAAAATCCTCTTTCAAATCTTCCTGTAGAACATCCTATAGAACCCCTGCAGACTTCGTGTAGAAGTACACATGAGCGGTTTTTTGAGATCCAATCACTGTGAAACTCTCTATAAGGGTGTTAGGGACCCCTTAGGCCCTCTTCAGACCCTCATTGAACCTCCATTCCCACTTCTCCACCTTCCTTCCACCATTAGCCCTTCAAAATTCCCTTTCAGAACATCTTGTAGAACATCCTGTAGAAGCTAGAGAACATCCAGTAGAACCCCTGCAGACTTCCTGTAGAAGCTCACAAAAGCCGGTTTCTTGAGATCCGAACACAGTGAAACTCTTTGGAAGGGTGCTAGGGACCCCTTAGGCCCTCTTCCCACCTTCCCAACCTTCTACAAGAGCCTACTCCATTTCCTTTCATCAAACAACCTCTACACAGTCAAAACAGTTAAAACACATGCATAATAATTCTACAAGATTACTCAAAAGTACAAAAAGATATTCCTTTATAGATTTCACTTCAGAAGTAGCTTAGACACATGCACTTAACTTTCCTAAGAATCAATGCCATCCCTTTCTGTAGCTTTCATCCTTTTTCTTTCATTAGTAGGGTTAGTTGGTAAAGCTAGGGTTTGCATTTCCTTTCAGCTTTTAGTTTCTTTCTGCAAGTAGATTAGCCTCCTTTGAGTTAGCTTTCGTCCATCACAGTTAGAAGCTTCTTCTAAGAGCTCATAAAAGTTGGCTTAAGCTCCTAGCGGACTTGTTCCAGCTGATCAAGTGATAGCTGCGGAAAGAGCTAGTACTTGTGCATATAGCACCATCGCTTCCAAGTTTGTTACGAACTACCCGGTTGATAAAAGTAATGAAGGGAGTCCCAGGAGTTGCAACATTATTGCTACAATATTGGGGCCCACCGGATATGAGTAATGTAATTAAAACTTTGTCAGATAAGTTAAATAAATTAGAGTTAGAAAATAAGAGTTCTCAGAGACAAAAATAGTATAATAAGAACTTTAATCCCCAATACAAAAGACAACCTTTGCAAATGTTGCAAAGGGAAAGAAAAGATCAAGATCATATTCAAGCACCATTATATATAGAAGCAGATCCTGGTGAAGAACACTTTGAAGATAAAATTTCTACGTTATATGCAATAGATGAAGATGAACTTTGTAGCGAAGGAGAAGAATATGTATATGATGAAACAGATGACACTCATGATGAAAATGAAATTGATGAATATTGGAAACAATTTTATGATTTTATGCAGGCTAAACTACATAATACGTATGACTTGAGATCGAGGAAAAGATCAAGAAATCAAGAAAATGACAGTAAGTAGTAAGTTTTAACTTCCTCACCAAAGGTGAATCCACAAGAATCTCAACCTGCAAAACAAGTAAATAAAGGAAAGCATCAACAAAACACAAGTGGCAAGACACAGATACTTCAAGGCAAGTATTTTCAAGATCAAACTGAAAAATTCCTTTGGAGAAACTTGTTTCAATTCCTCAAGTAATTATAGTCATGAAGAAAGGTGAAGATGAGAATGAAAGGACTGCTAAACAGGGTCACTTGTTTAGTCTTACTAAGGACTTGGAAAAGGTAAGAATAGAAGTTCCCCTTACAAAGTTGGAAAAAACACCTATTTATCAAAAGGATATTGCTGAGTTTATTAATTTAAAAAAAAATGAGAATATAAATGACACTGTAAATTTGCAAGAAGATAAATCAATAGTGGTTTCTGGTCCACATGTAGAGGAAGTAGATTCTTCAATACCTCGTTTTTATATTTCATTATTGTTCCATAATTTCCTCCTACATAATTGTATGTTTGATTCGGGAGCTTCACATAATCTTATGCCTTTATCAGTGTTAAAGCAACCAAATCTACAAGTTACCAAACCTTATAGGGACTTGTATTCTTTTGATTCGAACAAAGTCTAGTGTCCGGGGGTTATTAAGGATCTGGCAATGTCACTAGCCCACATTCCAGCTAGAAGTTTGGTCATAGATATAGTAGTAGTAGTAGATATTCATGTTGGATTCAGAATGCTTCTATCTAGTTCTGCTATAGGATAAAATGCACGGTGTATGTAGAATGAAGATACCCTCAAAGGTATTCCCAGGACCTTCAACAAACTATAATATTATCTGCAACCATCACAAATTTACATGTATGTTCATAAACAATAACTAACTATCAAATTAGGATAAATAGATTACCTCAAGCCTTCGTGTAGATTTGCCAGAGAGTGCAATGCAGCTAGGTGGAAGTCCCCTGAGCCAGCTCCAGATCAAGTCCTGCACATAGAAGAGACAAGCATAATCACAACATACAACTCTAATAACTAATACATGAATGCATAAAAGAACATCTAGTTACATATAACTAAGCTACTCATGCTAAAAGGTATTTGACAAACAAATGAATGAATGATAGTGCCAACACCACGAAGTAGACAGTATGATTGCGGTCCTATATTAATGTTGGAAGAGTTATTACAACCATTTGTTGCAGCGGCCTTCCCTTACCCCTACAACTTCTCTCTCTCTCCCCCTTCTTACCAACTTCTTATAATTTAAGACAATGTTCAACAGTCAAGTATGCTATCCTTTAAAATTCTCCGACCTCTATCACCATAGCCCTAGCTTTGCTTATGTAGCAATTGAGTTAGGGTTGCCAAGTTCCTCCTTGAGTTCCCTAGGGTAAAAGCAATGAAGTTGCCATGCTTTTTAGCTCTTGCCCATTTGCCTCCTTCATTAGGATTAGAAATCCTCCAAATAGGTTGAATTTTGATGTTTCCTTGCTTTTCTTGAGTGATTTTAGGAACAAATATCTAGATATTTATGAGTCAATTCATTCCTTTGACCCTTAGAACTTCATTAGGATTCACTAACACTGTTCCCATACCAGCAACTTGAGTTAGTTGGGTCACTAATACACCCTTAGGCTTGCAGAGAAGTCTTATAAAGCATGTTGTCAGTGCATAGCCAACATTAGTGTGGAATCAAGGCATGTGATTTTGGTCTTCGCTTCAGCTATCATGTCTTTCCCCTCTGAGTTGATAAGGGGGTCAATTTGCTGTATAACATATGCCCCCTAAAGTATGAGATCAGAGGCTATGGTCATGGCCAAAATACTTTACTTAACTGTAATTTTCCTTCTTCAACAAAAGAAGAGAGGGGATCGAAGCTTCGGGTGGTACTGGAAACCTGATACAACACACATATATATATATAACTACTAAAATCATGTCCTGAGTCAAGTATTCCCATGCTCAATAGCTATGTCAGAGTGATTTTCTCCAAAGAGATATGACGATATTGGCCATCGATAAGCATAATGCGGAGCTGGTTTCATAATAGAATCATCCAGAAAAGTTGTCTCCAAAAACCAATATATGCAATTTGGGAGAGGAAATAAGGCTAAGTGATGCAAGCCTCTACCGAAGGTCTTGATTTCTGCTTCATCGAACAACATAGATCGAAACATGTGAATATATGTGTTGATGTCGAACATGCACGAAATCATCTGATTACCAGTCAACAATGGAGACCATTAACAGACGCGAGGAAGGCCACCAATAATGGTGATGGTCTCCAAGATGCACACTACAATCTAACGAGTGTGAAAGATGCTTATGTCATCAAACACTTGTAGAATCGCTTAATCAGGAGCCAATAATGAGAATCCTTGATCAAACACAAGGCAACCTACCACTAATTTTTGCAAGTACAAAGGCACTGAATGTGTTTCTGGGTTGTCTTTCTAGATAGAGTGTTGAAGTCGATAGGAAGATAGCTGTCGAAAGGTAGGTAATAATGTGTCCTGCATCAATCGACATGAAATGGGACAAGAATGATTTTGTTTTTTGAGGAATATTTGACCATTGGATCTAAACAACAAACGGCATGATGAAAGGATATACTTGATTGGTTGATGGAGGAAACAAAAGGTTAACCCTTGAACAATAGAAGGCACAACAATGGTTTTAACCATGCAGCACTAGACTCGTGAACACCAAAGAGTGTTGGGATACAAAGATGAAAAAACATCGGGGTATATAGGCTAAACTCATATGATGGTAGGATTCATATTGAGAGGCCGTCACAAGGAAGGTTTATCTAAGGGAGTGCCATGTTCAAGGGAATGATTGTTTCCAAAGCACGCTTTCTAATACTAAATGCAGTTGTATTGTCCACTTTCCTTGTCTGATTAGTTTAATGAGTCCAGACGAGTAAACTTATCGATCGTTTCATATTTTAAGATTCTAAAAAGGACTGGAAAAAGAGAGACTCTATGCCCTATCTGATTAGCTTAATGAGTCTAGATAGGAAACCTCGTCGACCTTTTCATGTTTTGAGAGTCTCAAAAGGATCATAGAAAGAGCAACTCTATATCTTGTCTGTGTAATTTAAAGAGTCCATACTAGACAACTTAGTGGCCTTTTCATATTTAGAGAGTTTGAAAAGATCGTAAAGAATGATTCCATGGTGGTCCCTTTGTCATAGATGTTAACCGGGTGCGACAAAAGGTTAATAGAATACCTGGATCGATTACTTTTCCATGAGTTAATCTATTAAATACGAATAAAGAGAAACCTATGTTCAATAGATGTTGACCTCATTTTGTTATGAGTATGAGGAGACGGACTAAACTCATTTTTTGTCGTGGATTTTTAATGAGTCACGCAACGACAAACTCAATACCTTCATCAAATTTTAATGAGTCAAATGAAAAAAACTCAAGGTATCTTTTTTAGTTTAGTGAGCGAGGAAAAAGAGGTAAAATAACTGCTCATTCCTTCTTCATAGATTTAATGAGCCCGAAGGAGGGGAAAAAATCAGGGATTTTTCGATTTTAAGAGCGAGAAATGTTCCAAAAAAGCAAGTGCTCTTGTTGCTGCTGTATATTTTTAACGAGCCAGATGACAAAAACTGAGGATTTTTCAGTTTAACGAGTGATAAAAATACCGAAAAGAATGCTCGGTTCATCTTTATAAATGTTTAATGAGCCAAAAGACAAAACTTGGGATTTTTTCGGTTTTGTAGGCGAGAAAAAAGAGCCTAAAAAGAATGCTCTAATGGTCTTTTTCAGTTTAATGAGCTAGAAAAAGAGAGAAAAATGGTTGCTCAGACTATCGTCGTATATGTTTAATGAGCCCAACGATGACAAACTCGAATATTTTTCAATTTTTTAGGGCAAGAAAATGTCCCATAAAAGAAAAGTGCTCGTTGAGAATTGCATGCAGTTTTTACTGCTTTTCATTCGTGAAGGTACTTTCATCAAAGGTGGACAAAAGTATAAAAGGCAGCAATTCCTATCCTATGGGTTCATGCATGATAAAAAATCATGGAGAATGGACTAATTCCTCTTTAATGATTTCAAAAAATCATGTCTCCAAAAATAAATATAAGGAAATGTTTTGAGCTTTCACATTCACCATTTTTACTATTTGAGAATTGTGAGAGCATTTTGGAGCTAAAGAGGAGCAGATTTTTCTTGAACCATTGCAGGAGATCCGGGAGACCATTCGATGTGCCACCAATACTAGGTAGAGGCTAAAACCTTTCTCTACGCATTTCTTAACCTTTGATGACAGTTTTAGGGGTGGAATTTTGCAGCTCTGAGGTGCCCTAAAGCCTTGTTCGCGCACTAACGCCGTGTAGATGGCCTGTAGGGAGTAATAAACACTCTGTATGAGCTACTGGAGGGTGTTAATCCTCCTTGTGTACCACTAGGGGGAGCATTAGAGGTGAAGGGCATAGTTAAAAACCTCATGTAAGGATTCTTGAAGCTATTTTGACCCTTTTTGACTGTTTTTAGGGTTATTTTGTGCAGGTTTCAAGCCATAATGACTAGCCTATGGAGAGAACGGGCCCATGATAGACAGGAATTACTGATGCAAAATGATCTAGCATGCATACTTGCATTGTGCAACTATTTTTAATGAAGTATGCAAAGTTGGAGCTGATGAAAGGGAAGGAGGATTTATTGAGATGGATTATATAGCGCTAGGATGAACATGAGCAAGTGTTCAAGATTGGAGATTAGTAGTTGGTTATTGACCATGATGACATATCTTTTTGACTGGTTTGTCGTGCCATGGGGCATAGGAAAACCTCACCGGTGGTAGGCTAGATCCACGATCTACCCCAGAGTTGGTGCAATTCTACTGCATCCTTGAGAGCTGACTAGTTAGCAACAGAGTCCCCATAGAGAGGATAAGTTCCATGTCTATGAGGGAAATTTTATGGTTGATTGTGTGGTTGGAGGGGCCAAAGAGTCCCCACATTGTGACAAAGGCCCAACTGTTGCTTGCATGACTATGTCCATCCATAGATATTTAACTGGTGTGAAGCAGTGCTTTGCCAACTGAAGGTAGAGTTAATGGCATGCAAGACTCGTACCCAACATAGTTTTGGGTATGGTACTATCATAGTTTAATTCTTTCTTGAGAGGGTACCTGTTATGCGTCCAAGGATGAGCTTAGGTCCCCTTGATCTAAGGGAGATGAGGCAGGGTTGTTGGTCATCACTCGATGCTCACATAGGAGGAGGACCGATTCGGCATTTCATCGAGGAAGATTTCTTCTAGTTTCTTTCTGGCGAAATTGTGATGATTGATGACTATTCATATGAGGACATGGACTTTATCGGTGGCCCGGACTTGATGCTACTATCCGGGACCAACTGGGGTCCTCAAGGTGAGAATGATTTTTTATAGTACTTCTAGTATTTTTTAGCTTTTGAATGTTTATGTAATGTTTTTATAGGTGAAATAAGTAATGACATAAAGTTTTATGCTTAACAAAGATGTGGTGCCATTACGACCTGTAGGCGAACCCCGCCATCTGTGATGAGCAGGCCAACTACCTGCTGCAGGGGGCGATGCTAACAGTCTTCGTGAGGTTCTGAGGAACCTAGAAGGCTTGACCATAGTTGTCCCCTCCCCTTCCTATGAGGGAGATTCCCACCCATATGTAGAGGCACACAGTTGGTGTACCTGAGCGGTTTCTTGTTCCTCTTCGGAGGATAGCTAGAGAAGTTTTAGCATTTCAGGAGCAATAGGCTCTTTTTAGTAGGTGTTTTGGCGTAGCCAATGAGAGTTTGTAGGTGGGCTTAGTAGCCATTTTGTACTTAAAACATCCAAGATTGGAATATTTCGATGTAAAAGACTATATTTTGATATATATATAATATATATATATATATATATATATATATACATAGTATTTTGGTATTTTGATGGTGTAAATGTTTTTTAAATGTTTTTGTAAATTTTTTAACTCAACGAATTTTTACTTTTCATGCATGCTTCTATCAAGAATGAGATAGATGCCAATCCAATACATAGTTAGCTAATGAATCAGCAACCATATTAAATACTTGAGGAATGTGTTTATATGTGATTATTTAAAATTGACGTTCCAGGAGTCGTACCCTTAGGTAATGACTTAACAAGGTTAGATTACGAATGTGATAACGATTTTTCAATTGCATAACGAATAGTTGGGAGTCTAACCTAACCACTAGATTAGAGATGTCCCTTGATGACACTTTCGTGAGAAGTGAAATTACAGACATGTACTCGGCAATATTGTTGGTGGAGGTACCAAGAATGACCCCTCTGGAACAAAATAGTTATGACTCAGGTGTGTATATGACCCAAGCAGCTGATAAAATGTGCTGTGTGTGACAACTGGCACCATCCGCATATCCTACTTATGCTAAGGGTAATGAAGACATCTGCATTTATGAGAAGAATGTATGAGACAAGTACTCCAATAAATATCAAAACAATCCAATCACACCAAAAAGGAAAGCAAAACTTATGAATACATAAAATTACAAAGCACATGCCTAGTGCAATACTAGGCATAATACGTTTTCAGATAGAGCCCATTTCTAGGCTTAGCGAGCGGACTCCTTTCCAGTCCTGATTGTGGTTCGGGAAATTGAGTAATTGCCTTTGCGTTATCGAGATCAACCATAATCCCATACTTGGAGACAATGAATCCAAGTAAGCATCTAGACTCGATGAAGAAAACACATTTATGCAGATTTAGGCAGATCTTGTAAATCTGACACCTTAGAAAGATCTCTCTTAAATGGTTTAGGTGCTGCATTCATTGCTTGGAATGGGCTGGAAGGTCATCCAAGTAAGCTTGAACAATATGCCTGATATCGTGAAATGCATAGTCCATGGCTCTTTGAAAAGTTTCTCCAACATTATTTAAATCGAATGGGAGTTTTCGATAGGCAAAGACGCCCCATGGGTAGACGAAGGTGGTTTTATGCTAGTCTTTGTGTTTTATAGCAATCTGGTTGTAACCTAAGAATCCATCAATGAATGAAAATGATTCACAACTAGCGCAGTTGATGATGGTTTTGTCAATGAGCGGTGTCGGATAATTATGCTTAGACCATGTGGCATTCAAGTCTCGATAGTCGAGACATACATGGATGGTTCCTTGTTTTTTATTGATGGGAACTATGTTGGAAACCCATTCCATTAAAGTAATAGGATAGATGAAACCAACATGTAACAATTTTTCCACTT
Organism: Pinus taeda; assembly: GCA_000404065.3. Classification (NCBI taxonomy): domain Eukaryota; kingdom Viridiplantae; phylum Streptophyta; class Pinopsida; order Pinales; family Pinaceae; genus Pinus; species Pinus taeda. Next base: position 321,400 of record APFE030028589.1, read on the forward strand.
CATTTTTCATGGCTGCCGTTTTGTGGGGATGGACCGGTCGAAGTCTTTGACAGATGGGTTTTGCATTGTCGTAAAGCTTGATCTCATGCTTGACAATAGATGGATCTATGGAAGGAATTTCCTCATAAGACTAGGTGAATACATCACGGAATTCATTAAATAGGTAGACGAAGCTTGTAATTTCCTCAGGATTGCAATTGGCTCCAATGTGGATGTTTTCCATGATGCTTGTCTTGACAAAAATATCGGTGAGCAATGTCTTTGAAATATTGCCCATGTTTCCTTCCACCTCAAAGTTTGGATGGTCGTATAGGGCGAAGAAACGATTTTTGGTATGTCAGGAGATAGGATTTGAGGAGGCATCATGTCCAAATTAGATATTGAAACACGATGGTGCCAATCCTTCCAAGACCACACTTCTAAACTCATGATTTCTCGAATAGCTTCGTCCATGGGTAGGACCTCATGGAGTAGATCTAAAGAAGGAGTGTTTATGGGAGGGGTAGTGGTACCATTGGCTACAACCAAAGTGACCGGAGATGGGGATGCAGATTGAATGGCTTGGTAGGCCAATTCGGTTGGTGACAATGGCATTTGTTCTCCGTATGTGTCAAGGTCTGAAGGAGCTGGCAGGATCCATGGATCGGTTAGTTCATGAGGAATAGATGAAAGCGTGTTAACCCTTTATGAAACCTTGGGTGGCTAATGATGAAAACAATCCATGAGGGAAGAAGCCTTGAATAGACCGGTACTGAGACTGACGTAAGTGTCATGTACACCACCTACTAGGGGTACAAAGCCACTTGGTAATGGGGAATAATTAGTGGTGTAGAAAGACAACTGATCTACTGTAAATACCTTCCCATCCAATGAAAATAGGATGATGCAAAATATAGTAGATACGATGGTCGTCATGGCATATGTCCAACTGTAAGCCAGTAAGAGATTATAGTCGAGCTTTTTATCTACGACTTCTATGTCCACCGTTACTGTTTCCCCATACAAAGCGATAGTGTAGCTAGCTAGGTAACCTTTTGGAATGAAAGTGTGGCCGTCGAAAGCTTTAAGGGAGTTCGACATGACAACATGAAGCCGACATGACATAGGTTGAAGCACCTTCGTCAATGACAGTTCTGTGTAGACTTTTACCTTTCGAAAAAATTTGCACTTGAAATGCAAGCTAGTGAGAAAGTGGAGGTTTACACTTTTCCATGTAAAAAATTGCAAGCACGGAATCCTATGGGTCAATACCAACAATAGCCGAAAGCAAAGCTTTCCTTTGTGCTGGTCATGTTTGTAATACTTTGAGCGCCAAGATAGCAGATGGTGCTTGCACCAAGTCTTCTACAATGTTGTAGTTTTGGGCGGCACACGCAGATGTATTATGGGTTGTGCGTCGAAGTGCCCCTTTGGATGGGTGAATTACAAGGTCAGCAACCAGCCTTTTGATATGCAAACTATTGGGTGGTAGTGGGTTTTGACTTGAGGAAGGTTCCTCTCCATGAGCAACATGAGCTCCATAAGATTTGGCTCATGTTTGTAGATCTATTGTTTCAAAAGTGTAAATGATAGAAGATCCCTCACCAACTAAAGGATGTTGCAAACCATCATTGCCCCCTTGTGAGGGTTGGGTTTGTTTTGTAATAAGGTTTTACTACTACTGAGTGGGAAAAGGATTTTTGAGGACAGCAGGGGTCTGGCTAGTATCCTTTTTAGCAATTTATTTTGTGCATTCTTGCAGACAAGAACAATGATAGGTCATGTGGTCTTTAGCATAGATTTTGCAGGGAAATCTGGAAGGTTTATCCTTTTCATCGTTAGGAGGTGCAGTAGCCTTCTCTTTTGGGTTTGGTTTCTTTGTTGACTGCTCCTCAGAAGGAGTAGTCTTTTTCTTATTCTTATTATTCTTACCACTGGGTTTTTGTGTGGATTGCACAGAGCTCATCATGGTGGTAGGAAGAGCAGTTGATTTGGTAGAGGGGTCCAATGACATATGGGCAATGTAACCACTGAGTTTTTTTATAGCAGCCCTAGAGGTTGCACCGACAATCCCATCGGCGTGCACTCCAGGGTGCTCAGTAGCGGAGATATTGGAGTTCTGAGGGGCATTGGGTATTACGTCATAAATAGTGCAAGATATGAATATATCAAATCTAAGTGTTGGGCACGACATATGGATTGGTCTTCTGTGACTGCGTCACCTAAAGAGACATCTTTAGTGATTTACGGGAGAAAGGACTTGCAGAACCATTCTGCTAAGAGATAGTTTGAGAGGGGGACTTTGACTAACCTCTGCCTACATCTCCATTCATGTATATGATCAGAGATGTGGGTGGTGGTATCCTAACATACTGAGGTGAGGAGCTCTGTCCCAGTCTCATAGTGGATGGGTAGCTGGAAGTGCTTTAGAAATTCCATCACTGAAGCGTCAAAGGTGTTTACTGATGCACGTGGTAACTCAATATACCATTTAGCTGTGTTGCTAGTGAGGGTGTGAGAAAAAAGGCTTAACTAGACACTATCATCCAGCATGGAGTTTGAAATAGACCAAAGATGGTAGGTGGTGATACGAGTGCTCAGATCCTCCCCTTGCTTTCCTTCAAACTGGGAGATGTCCATTGGTATCTTATGCCGGATCAGTGGCCAAAGTAAGTTGTGGTAGATGGGGTCATCTGCGAGTTTGTACAAGTCAGGTATATCCAACATTGCAAGGAAAGGCAGAGAGTGTGGTGCCCCCGACTTGGACCAAGGCGATGAAATATAACTTGAGGAGCCTTGCACTCCTCCCATCATTTGAGTCCCAATACTATACATGGGCTATGTGGTATAGTAGTTTCCATGAGGTATGGCATTGTAGTGTGGATTTCCATGGGGATTTGGATACTGGGTTATAGAATTTCCCTGAGGATAAGCAGTGCCCCCTTGATTCATTTGAATTTGTGAGTAGGGTGCCCCCATGGACTGGTTCAGACCTCCTTGAGGATTCCCACCCATCACAGAACTAACTATTTGTCCTTGATTGACATAAGGAACTCTCATGTCAATCAATGATTGGCCATACGTGCCTGAGAATAGAGGTGGAACTATTACATTCCCTACCAGCATGTGCATATCGGGAATGCCCCCAAATACTTGAATCTTGGGGTTTGAATTGTTCAATGGAAGCTAACCATATTTTTGGTGGATGAGAACCACTCCCATATTGCTATATTGAGAGTTATAGGGAGTGTTGTATGTAGCACTTGTTGAAGGTATGAATTTTGACCTTAAAGGGGTGGAACCCGACATCGGTTTGGTTCCACTCGTAGAGGGTGTCATGTGAGTGGTTGTACCTGGGACAAATTGGATAGCAGGGTTCACCATCGATGGTGTTGTGGTGACTATCAACTAGGGGAGTGGTGGAGGACCAAAAGTGTCCCTAAAGTCCCACGACCCATTAGTCATCGACGGGATAGATGGAAATGTTCGAACTACAGAAGCAGTAAGTACAGGTACCGCGGGAGCCAAGAGTGGGTCCAACAGATTCATGAGTGGAGGGTTAAATGGAGGAAGGAATCCTTCGGTAAAGAAATTCTCTGGAAAACTTAAATTGTCAATTGTCCAAACAGATCCCGTGTGAGATCTAGGAGATTGATTGCCTGAAGATGGGGAATCTGGTTGATTGGAGCTCGGCGGATCTTCCACAATGAGTGGAGGAAGTCCTAGAAATCATCTAGATTGATGATGAGGGCCAGATGTAGCCACAGTGGCTGTTAATTTTTATCAATAAATTTTATCGTGATATTTTTTAAAGTCTCAAATGATAACACTCAGGTGCCTAAAAAATATAAAAAATATGCTAAGTTGATCAATCAGCAAATAGAGGGAAATGACCATGTCTGATAAGCACCGATCACTAGAGATGAAACCTAGTATCTCAATGAATAACAGAGAAGGTTGACCAGATGTATAGTTACGGTTACTCTAGAGCTTCGCCCGAACCTTGGATTGAGGGGCCAATTACTCTCATGAAGACAATCACCCTCCCAAAAATTGAAGACAGAGTAGGTCTGTCTATGTTAGGTACCAGGATAGCCCGCCCCATTCACCTTGTGTAAGTCCCTAAAAGTTTGGCCACTAAGGATACCTCAGATCACAGACACCATTGGGGGGGACATAGTTGCAGTTAGTAAGCTGGGTGGGCAGGATACGTGAGTCCCTGATTCAGCTCTAAAATCCATGAAGGGATCCCCAATACACATAATACCCAAAGGAGTTGTAAGAGAAGGTGGGCTACCTTCACTTACAGTCTGATGTGGTCTCATATTTAGCTCCGCTTTTATTGGAGTGGTCCCAGTAGTATGAGTGAAGAAGGAATTTTCTCTCTTTTAATGACACTAGTCTTGGTTTTTGATCTTGGGTAGTCTACTCACACTCCCTATCCCAAGATCCTAGCCTGAGCTAATGTTTGTTTGCTCAATACAGAGTTACTGATTTATTTTAGGTAAATTTTATGTGTACTTTTTTATTTTCTTTGGTAGGGGAGTTGACGCATCAATGTGATGAGACTCTGACTCAAAAATCATGCACAAGACAATGCTTTAAAAAAATTTATATTCAATGAAAACAAGTTATATTCTACCGGTGAGATTTTTTCACATATTCATATTCTTTCCATGCATCTTAGTCATTTAACACATGCATAACCAAAATACGTCTTTCCAATACTTTCTTAACAACTACTTGAAACCAAAAATAGAGTAGCTTTTAACCAGCTAAACAAAAGAGTGAATAAAAAATGTGGATCTTTCTTGCATAAAAAATTCTTTTAGGAGTGTAAAACAAAACTTATTTCCCAAAAAAAAAACTTTTAGGACACCTATTTTGCTAACAAAATGTAATAATGGATCCTCTTTCAGTCCATGAGTAGGCTTCCTATCCCTTTTTGTTTGCAGACACAACTGGGAATCAAGGTTTTAGGAGACTAATGCTCTGTAGTAGTGGCCAGAGAGAATTACTAGGTCCACTAACACTTTCTGTATGCAGACACAGAGATTTATAAAGCACTGTGTATTCTACTAACCTATGTTAGTGTGGGGGAACAACTCAAAACAGGGCTTCTCAGATAAGATTCAATTATGAATATATGTAGGCAAGATGCAGCAATGTTTTGGTGGGTTAGAAAGGGAATGCAGAAGTATAGGGAGCTCTTAGGAGGAGAAAATTGAGAACTGTCTGGGTAAACCAGGAGCTAGATGTATAGTCCCTAGTGAAGTCACGAATTTTGCTATAAGATAAAATGCACGGTGTATGGAGAATGAAGATACCCTCAAAGGTCTTCCAGGGACCTTCGGCAAACTGTAAGATTATCTGCAACCGTCACAAACTTACATGCATGTTCATAAACAATAACTAACTATCAAAGTAGTATAAATAGATTGCCTCAAGGCTCAATGTAGATTTGCTGGAGAGCGCAATGTAGGTAGGTGGAAGTCCCCTGAGCTAGCTCCAAATCAAGTGCTACACATAGAAGAGATAAGCATAATCGCATCATCCAAATCTGATAACTAATACATGAATACATAAAAGAAGACCTAGTTACACATAACTAAGCTACTCATGCTAGAAGGTATTGGGCAAACAAATGAATGAATGATAGTGCCAACACCGCAGGGTAGACAGTACAATTGCAGTTCTATATTAATGTTGGAAGAGTGATTACAACCATCTATTGCATTAGCCTTCCCTTACCCCTCCAGCTTCTCTCTCCCTTCTTACCAACTTGTTATGATTTGAGAAAATGCTCAACAGTCAAGTATGTTATCCTTTCAAATTCTTTGACCTTTATTACCATAGCCCTAGCTTTGCTTATGTAGCAATTGAGTTAGGGTTGCCAAGTTCCTCCTTGAGTTCCCTAGGGTAAAAGCAATGAAGTTGCGATGCTTTTCAGCTTTTTCCCATTTTCCTCCTTCATTAGGATTAGAAATCCTCCAAATACGTTGAATTTGGATGTTTCCTTGCTTTTCTTGAGATATTTTAGGAACAAATATCTAGATATTTATGAGTCAATTCACTGCTTTGACCCTTAGAAACTCACTAGGATTCACTAACGCTATTCCCAGACTAGAAACTTGAGTTAGTTAGGTCACTAACACACCCTTAGGCTTGCATAGAAGCTTTATAAAGCAGGTTGTCAGTGCATATCTAGCGTTCGTGTGGAAACAAGGCATGTGATTTTGGTCTTTGCTTCAACTATCATGTCTTTCCCCTTTGATTTGATGAGGGGGTCAATTTGCTGTATAACAAGGTCCTGGGGGGCTAAATTGGGTGGTGTTTTGAAACTAGATTTTACATATGTTGTTATACTGATTTTTGGTGGGTAAGAAAGGAGATTGTATAGAGAAAGTAGATTTGTAAAAACAATTACAAAAAATGGAGCAAGTAATTCACTTGTATATAGCCAGGAAAAGGATGATTTTACTTGTTTCACATTGCATGATAATGCAGAGCTGGTTGAAGATAATCAGAAGCAACTTACTTCAGCCAATGTAATTACAGAGCTGCAAACCAAAGGAGTATGGAAATGCTTCTTTGATGGAGCTTATTCCAAGGAAGGAACAGATGCTAGTTTTCTTCTAATTTCACCTAGAGGTAATATGTTCCCTTTTTATTTCAACTTAGAGTTCAAGGCAACAAACAATGTGGTGAAATATGAGTCCTCAATTATTTCTCTACAAATAGCTAAATAGATGGGAGTTAAGTCAATTTCTACTTTCGGAGATTGAGAGTTGATCATTAAGAAAATAAAATATCACTTCCAAACAAAGCGCCATATGGTTAGGGCATACAGAAATGAGGTATGGAATTTGATTGAGAAATTTTTTGAAGCTTTTAACATTCGATTTATTCCAAGAGATGAGAATAGATTAGCAGATTCATTGGCTGTAGCTGCTAGTACTTTCAAGCCTCCTATTAATCCAAGACTAAGATATGAGGTAGAAATGAGACACAAACATTCTATTCTTGAGAATGTTAAAAATTGGAAAGTTTTTGAAGATGATCAACAGATTAAAGAGTTTTTGACTATGGTTGAAGAGTTTGAGGACACAGAAATTGATTAGGGTGAAGAAGGGACAAGAAAAATTGCAGAAGTCAGTGGTTTAAAACATTCAATAGCAAATCAAAAAATATTTCAACTGAAAGATAATATTCTTCCAAAGGGACTTGTTCCTCTTGAAAGGCTTTTAATTCCAGTGATGTGGTTGTTGACTTAGGGAAAATTTCATAAGATGAACATATTCAGGATCATAACATTGGAACTCAGGAGAAACCCAGGTTAGGAAAATTATACGGTGGAGTTTCACCTAATTTTTAAGAGAGATATATTAAACTTTTCAAGAATTATGTTGATGTCTTAGCATGGTCCTATGAAGATCTCAAAACTTATGATTTAAATATTATTCAGCATAAAATTCCTTTGAAGGAGGGAATTAAACCCTTCAAAAAGAAGCTTACACAGATAAATCTGTTGCTTCTACCAACAATTGAAAAGGAGGTCAAAACGTTTCTTGATGCCAAAATAATAATTCCACTCAAGTATTCTGATTGGGTGGCTAATTTAGTGCCTATGAGAAAGAGAAATGGAGAAATAAGGTTATGCATGGACTTCAGAAATATCAATAGGGCTTCTTTAAAAGATAACTATCCATTGCCTAAAATGGATCATGTATTGCAAAAGGTAATAGGATCTTTTAGAATTTCAACGTTGGATGGATTTTCTGGGTATGATTAGGTGGTTGTGAATAAGGATGATCATAAAAAGATGAAATTTACAATCCCCTTAGGAACATTTATGTCCCAGAATGCCTTTTGTATTGATGAACGCATGTGCTACGTTTCAGAGGGCTATGGACATTACTTTTGTGGGAGATAAATTTTTAGTAATATATTTGGATGATATTACTACTTTCTCAAAGTCTGATGAAGAACATTTGGACCATTTGAAAAAGGCTTTTGGTAAATGTAGAAGATTTGGGCTTTCCTTGAATCCCAAGAAATCCATTTTTGCTCTGGAATAAGGAAAGATATTGGGGCATATTGTTTCCAGTTATGGAGTAATGATAGATCCAACCAGAGTACAAGCCATGCAAAAAAATACCACTACCTAGAAGTAAAAAGAATATCCGAAAATTTCTGGGAAAGATAAACATCCTAAGACGATTTGTGTCCAACTATGTGGAAATCGTAAAAGAAGTTATTGATATGCTGAAGAAAGATAATGAAGTGTGTTGGACCAAAGAATCTAGATAATCATTTTCCATGATTAAAGAAGCATTGCAGGTAGCTCCGGTCCTAATCAGCCCTAATTATCAAAAGTCTTTCCAAGTTTTCTCATTTGCATTATCAAATTCAATAGTCGTTGTCTTGTTGCAGAAAAATGATGAAGAGAAAGAACATTTAGTTGCATTCTTCAATAAGATTCTTAGGGATGTTGAGCTTAAATATAATATTCTTGAGAAACAGGTATAAGCTTTGGTAAAAGTCCTGAGAGCTTTTAGAATTTATGTGCTGCATTCACAGATCATTGCTTATGTGCCAAATGCTGCAGTAAACGATGTGTTAGTACAGGGTGACATTGAAGGCAGAAGAGGATAGCCAAGATCCAAGAATATGATTTGGACATAAAACCCACAAAGTTGGTGAGAGGGCAAGGATTGGCAAAAATGTTGACAGAATCAAACTTTCAGGCATTGGGAATCAACCTGCTGACACTTGTGGATGAAGGAGCAACTGAAGAAAATGGAGGAAAGAAAGACCCAGATATGAAGATCAAGCATAAGTTTTTGTGTTTAGAATGGTATACGCATATAATTCATTATTTGTGCTTTTTTTCCTGCCCCCAATCTCTAGATAGAACAAAGTATAGAGCATTAGAGATCAAAGCGCAATCGTATATGATTGTGGAAGGCAGTTTATACTGGAAGGATCCTATTGGAATTTTATTACTATGTTTAACAGAGGATGACTTTACAGGAACAATCAAAGATTATCATGAAGGGTTATGTGGAGGACATTATAGTTGGAAAATGACTGCACATAAAATCCTTTAGGCAGGATTTTATTGGCCTACTTTATTCGGTGATACATATAATTTTGTTAGAAGCTACCAGAAGTGTCATATTTTTGCTGAAAAGAAGAGATTAGTCCCTTTACCTTTGATCCAAGTCTTCATAGAGGAACTATTCAGACAATGGGGATTGGACTTTTTCAGAGAGATCAATCCACCTTCAAGTGGACAACACAAGTGGGTTCTCACAGTAACTAATTACTTCACCAAATGGGTAGAGTCTATGCCTACTAAGAAAGCAAATGATCAGATAGTAATGAAGTTCTTGGAGGAGAATTTTTTCAGCAGATTTGGATGCCCCATAAAAATTATAGTAGACAATGCTGAAGTCTTCAATTCAAGTAAATTCATTTCTTTTTGTCACAAGTATAATGTTATTTTGTCCCATTCAACAGCTTACCATCCACATGTAAATGGATTAGCTAAATCTACTAACAAAACTTTGATGAAGATCATTAAGAAAACCATTGCAGAAAATCAAAGAGACTGGGATTCTAAGTTAAAGTTTTCTCTATGGGCTGCTAGAGTAACTTCAAGAAGATCTACAGGTAAATCACCTTTTGAATTAGTATATGGGACTCAAGCTCTATTTTCAAGTCAACTTTTGAAGCTGGTGATTGCAATGATTCAGGAGGCGAAAGAATAACCAAATGCTTTGATAAGAAGAATGAATAAAGTAGTTGAGCTAAGCGAGAACAGGGACAAGGTAAGAGACAAATTGATTATGTATCAGTCCAAGATGAAAATTATTTTTGATAGAAAAGCCAAGGAAATTGAGTTTAGAGTTGCAGATTTAGTATTACAATGGGATACCAGAACGATAGATAAGGGTAAGCATAGGAAGTTTGATCCTCTCTAGTGTGGTCCTTTTAGAATTGTTGAAGCAAGATCCAATAACACTTTCATTCTTGAGAATCTTGATGGTGAAATTCTACAGTTGCCTATCAATGGGCAGTACCTCAAGCATTACTTCCAGTTCTGAAGAATAATAGTCTTTCAGTGTAAATACTGGAGTGAAATCAGTATACAAATGCCATAGAATTTAAATGTATGCAAAGCAATATATGACTCCATGCACGAGGTGAAGGCACTAATCTGCGGTTCTTAGTGCTTCTATGGCACAAGAATTATCCCCAGGAGGAGCTAGATGTTGTAACATGCATTTTTGTTACCTGTAGTATTCATTTTTCATTCAAGAATCACTTAAAAATATTTCAAAAAATATATAAAAGCAAGAGGAAGAAGTGATAATGGCATATCGGAAATCGCTAAAGGAACAAGTAAGAATGAAAGAATCAACCCCAGTATATCCAAGGATCAAATCAAATCATAATATAAATGGTTATATGTAGCCATAACCAATATATATATATATATATATATATATATATTATATATATATATATAATATATATATTATATATATATATATATATATACACATATTACGTATGCATATACACATACATATATAGATATAGATATATATATATATATATATATTATATATATATATATATATTATATATATATTATATATATATATATATATAATATATATATATATATATATAGTCTGTGTGTGTGTGTGTTTGTTAGTGATGTGATTAAATCACAATCGCAAATCATAGTGGGCAATTATAACATAGCACCTCAACTTTCGCCGATTGCAATTCACGATAGCCGAACCCAAAACACATATATATTATGTTTTAAAGCCCCGGTGGGTCCGTGATATCGCATAACACTTTATATATGTGTATATGGCTATGTCGATTGTGATATGTGACGGGTCGGACCTTAAAAACTTTATGTTACGTTTTATAATGTCAGTGGGTCCGCCGTATCGCAAAGTGCCTTATGCATACATCATGGTCCCACCGATTGCGATATGTGATGGTCGGACCCGATATGGTATATATTATGTTTAATTCTTTCGGTGTGTCCGTTATGTTGCATATCGTTAAGTTTTGTATTGATATATCAATTAAAGGTGACAATTGTGATTTGCGGTACGAAGTCAATGGAGTAATGAATGGACGGATCCGATGGATTTATGAAGCAGAATTAATTCTTTTTGAGTTCCATAATAATCAAAGGTTGCATTGATTTTGCTGTGCAAAGGGGGAAAATTAGTGTTAGAGGAAAATTCAAAGGAAGGTAATTAGTGCGGTTCAGTTGCGTTTTGGCCAATTAAAGCATGCCTGATACATGCGTAAGCACAAATTTATGCACAAGTCAAAGTCAAACACTGTTTATTATGGTTAAAGTGGATTAATCATTATTGAGGCATCTACAGAAGAACTCAAGAGCTGATTAACAGAGCCGAAAAGCCAACAGTCATTGTCATCTTCTATGTTTAGTTATTTTCCATTATTTTATGTTCTTTGAGATGTCCTTACCCTCTTTGTAATATTTTGTAATAATTCTTACTTCGAATAGTTAGAGAAACGATTTTAGTAGTTTGACAATTTCAGAGATCAGCAACTGTTTCAGAATGTATAAAAAGAGGAAAATTTACAGATAAGGGGTTGTTCAAATTTTGGAGAATGTGGAGACTAAGGCACTATATTCCTGATATGGTTGTTGAATAATGAAAGAATTAGAAGTTTCCATGAATTTTTGGGTATAATTTTGTAACTTCTCTATCATGTGTCATCTTATGCTTTCTTGTTTCAAGTATATTAATGAAGTTGCAAGTCTTTATTTGCTTATGTAGATAAAGTTAAAATCCCTTAAAAGAGTGCTCCTATACTTCAAGTTTTCACCTTCCTTTCTAAGTTATAGATAATAGTTTTTGTGTAAGGCGGTATATTATCTTTAACTTCTCCAAGGGTCGCAGATAATAGTTTCTGTGTCAAGCAACATATTGTCTATGATTCAGTTCTCATTTTCATAATTCTTCTAAGTGACAGATAGTAGGTTCTGTGTTAAGTAGCATATTATCTTTAACATCTCCTTCAAGCTTTCTTCATTCATCATTTATATCTAGCAACAAATGACATTCTGAGATTTTTGGGTCACATGTATTAAGGGTTAAAGACCAAGTTGTCCAGGTCCTCCATTTAAGAATACAACAAACAATAAAGTGACAAATAAGTGGAAACAAACAATAATAATTATAAGAAGAGCTTCGGCGTAAATCACATGAAATAGACCTTTGTCGACGCGTTTCAAACCAACTAGTGCGGTTCATCGTCAGGACAAGTTGAAGAAATAGATCTGGCCAAGCAAGTTAAATAGACTGAGTAGAGACTCTAACGGCTATATCCGTTATATAGCCGTTAGAGTCTCTGCTCAGTCTATTTAACTTGCTTGGCCAGATCTGTTTCTTCAACTTGTCCTGACGATGAACCACACTAGTTGGTTCGAAACGCGTCGACAAAGGTTTCTTTCATGTGATTTACGCCGAAGCTCTTCTTATAACTATGATGAATCACAGAAGCCTCAATTCTACAATAATAATTAATGTCTTAAGCACAATTTCTCCACAACCAGGAAATTGGTTTCTTAAGGTACAACACCCCTCATAGTGAGACCCTATAGTTGTGTCCTATAATATTAATCATATTATACTATTTAAGTATAAATTATGACTATTAGATAATTATTAGTTTGAAGAATTAGTCTGAAATTCCACTTTTAGTATTTCTATATAATTGAAAATATTCGAGAAAAAAGGTAGTTTTGTGACTAATTAATTTAAACCGAATATAAATACACAAGAAATTATGTTCCCTCACTATTTCTCTAGCAGTTATCCACTCATTGTAACAATTTCTCCCATGTCCTCTATTGCTTTTGGTGAATTCCTCTTTGATGATGTCCAATGCCAATGTAATGGACATTTATCCTCAATGTTTTTCTAAGCCAAAGGGAAGATCCACAGGTAACGACAAGAAAGTAGCCTCAAATGTATTATTAGGGGTAAAAATGTAGTAATTATATGACAAGCCAAGAAACATTGGATGTAAATCATCTTCCCTTTAACACTGATTAATAATTTCTTTGCATGATCATGTAAAAATAAGCTTCAAGTAGGTAAATTTAAAATTAGTCATCCACCAATATCACCTTTGGGAGTTCTTAGTAGTTAATACTTCCTATTACACACACAGTATATCACCAACTTCAAGGATAGAAATATAAACACAACAAAAATGAAATTAAAAGAAATGTTAGGAAGTCAAATGTGACTAATCTTGAGTCAAGAAAATACCAAGCCCTTCACCTTCGCAAGAAATTCTTAGGCACTAAAACATAAAATCCTTCCATTGCATCATTTTCACCTCTTCTTTAATTTCTTTAATTGAGAACATAACTTTAAAAAAAAAAAAAACATTGGAAAAGGTCTGAAAATCCTAACAAATTCTAGAGTGATTGTCGTATCAATTAAACAGAAAGGAAATCCTTCGATATGATTTTAACTTGCAGAATATATTGAAGAATGTAAATATTTCTCATCCCTTGCTCCTAATCAAATTGTAATCCGTGGGTTCCAATGAAGTAATCCATTTCCCTCGAAGATAGTTAAGAGATCACTTTGGAGAAGGACTTCTAGAAGCATTGGGATAGTAGAAGTGGAATTAACTAGGAGGAAAATGAAGCACTTTAGTGGGTGCTCCAAAATATTTGAACACAACTGAAAATCATTTTATACTCCCTCCACACATTTTAGACTAGAAACCATTCAGTTGCATCTCATTTATTTTCCACCTTTCTATAGTATGTAATTATTTGACCAAGAATAGAGAATTCATAAATATTGTCATGAAAGAGGAATCTTCATAATCCTAATAACTTGGGCTCTAACAAACAAACAATTTCATGTAGTGAATAAATATTACATGGTATATTTCAGTGATTAAAATTACAACTTTATTCTTAATCTCATTACAACAAAAATAAATTCAACCCTAACTAGTTGGGATCTAACAAATCAATAATTTCATGTAGTAAAGTAAAATTACATGGTAGTTCCCAATTATTTGTAATGAAAATTTTATTCTTGATCTTATTACAAAATAGATAAATTCAAGAGTACATACATATTTCTTTATCTGAGACAAACTTTGAACACATTCTGAGATTTCATAGAAATATAATGATATGATTTACATGTAGGACATGAAAGAGCTATCTACATCTAGCACCCATCACTACACAATAGTGTTATTAAGAGACCATATCATGGCATTATAATCATGTAGATAGATATTTTTATAGAGATACCTTCCAACACCTATTCAAAACTACCTTGAAGCTTCAAATTCATCAATTGAGTTACACTACCAGCCAATTCTAGTGGGATTTCATCAAATACAACCTGAAAAAAGCCATTTATGATAGTTGTCGTTGCCTTCTTTGGATCTATCCCCCTTTGGGAATAGAATAATTGTTATTCCCCAATTTTTGAGGTACTTGCTTCATTTTCAACATGGGCTATTGTGCTCTTTATGTGGAAAAGGTTACAAATATTAGATGTATAATGGAAACACGCATGCAATTCAAGGTTTCTCCTAAAGTATCTTGGGTGAATTATAAAACATCATCTACTTAAAACATGATATATGGTAGTAACAAAAACCTAGCCAATATCCCACTTAATAATTCAAAATGTTGCAAATAGGATATGTCTTAAAGAATATCAACTATTTAATTACATAATAACACTAAAGTAGACAAATATTTAAAATGTTTAAAAGTGTGAAAAAAATGGAGTTGGAATATTATAGTTATGTCATGGTAGATATGGCTATGTAAAATGTAACTTTTATCTAAAACTCATAAATGTAGCTTCTATAGCTACATGAAATGTAACTTATATATAAACAAATGGAGTTGGAATATTATAGTTATGTTGGGTAGATATAGTTACATGAAATGTAACTTCTAGATAACATTCTAAATATCCATTTCGAGTCATTTAAGAGACTAACATTTTTTTATTTTCGATTAATAACTTAATACTCCACCAAAAATAGCATTTAACTGGTTCTTCACCAACCAAGGGGAATTTTTAAACTACTATGAAAATTCTTACTCATTCCCCTTCCATATCTCTGATATTTTATTTGTGTGTGGATTTAAACTAGTGTAATGTAACTTCTACATATCTGAAAATTTACATGTAAAAAATTACCCATATTGAAGTTATACAATTAACATATTCATAATAAGATACAATATGCATGAGTTATAAGTAATATGCCGTTTACATGTTATATCAAGACAAAAATTTTCTCATCTCATTAACTCTTATTTTATTATTGGTGATGGATATAGCCTTTAAAGTTATGAGCTGTCCTTGTTATATATTATATTTAATGATGGATATAACTTTTAAAAGCATCAACCTTGTTTGTTATTTTATGTACGGTCAATTTAAATGAAAGTGCTCATAATTTTATTCATATTATCTTGTAAAACTAGAAATAAAATGATTGGGGTTGGTGTTTCTAGTGATTTTCAAACATGTTTTAATTACATAAATTTAACCTATTTAAAATAAATAAGGGTGGTGTTGCTAGTGATTTTCAAACTTGTTTTAATTACCTAAATTTAGCCTATTTAAAGTAAATTGTTTCAATAACCATATTATCTTCAAGTCAGTAACTTTGCTTGAGGGCATCTTCATGACATCCACCATCTCTAGAAATGATGATATATTAGTAGTATCTCTCACTAAATAGACAATGCTGGCATATAATATTTTCTTGTGTTTTTTACTCTATGTGACAAATTTATTGATGTTTTATGATTCTTGGTTTTGATTTCCATGCTAATATTAGATTCATCTTTCCTGCTAGGATTTTTAGTTGTTCACACATCATACTCCTCACTTCTAATTGTATCAAAAATAGAGAGTATGCACAATGACATGTAGTGACGTGTGGGTCTCTATACTCAATGATATGCTTGGTTTTTTAACCCATTCCAATCCCACCACAATGAAATTGAGAGAGATAGGGACACTTGAAGGACTATCAATAAATGAAATTAGAGACTTTAGAATGCAACTCAAATGGTAGCTGAATGTAATGATAAGTATTTGTAGCTGCCTAGTCACCGATGAGCATCGAATCACACTATGAAAAATGCCTTGCATTATGAGAACTTGGTTGAACCTGTACTAATTGTTAGGTCCCTATAATACTAGTGATTTTCCCATTACTATTGTAGCTGTATCCCTTATTATTATTATTGTGCCCCTATTGTCCCCATATTGTTATTATTGTGCCCCATAGAATCCCTCTATTGTTATTTTTGTGCCTTTATATTATTATTGTTAGGTCGGCTTGGTTATACTGTGCCTCCTTAGACTCCTATATATAGAAAGAAGGTTTTTTCATTTGAATCATCTAGGAAATGTTCATTTGTGTAATGTAAAGGAGGTTACCCCCTCGAAGAGGCTTGTTTCTAAGGTGTTGATCTATCTTTTCTATCTTTTTGTGAGCAGGTTTCCTAACATTTGGTAGCCAAGCGCTGGTCTTAGCTACACCCGACTTCACAAAAACCTTTATTGTGGAATGTGATGCTTCAGGAAATGGAATTGTTGCTATTTTAATGCAAGATAAAAGACCCATTACTTTCGAAAGACGTCCAATCAAGGGAAAGTATTTACACAAAGCTCTTTATGAGAAGGAAATGTTGGCAATACTACATGCACTTAAGAAATGGAAACCCTACCTAATGGGAAGACACTTCATGGTAAAAATGGATCATGATAGCCTTCAATAAATTTCAGGACAAAGATTATCGTCTGAAGAGAAACAAAAATGGGTCACAAAGATCTTGGGTTATGACTTTGAAATCATCTACAAAAAAGTGAAGCAAAATGTTGCAGCAGATGCACTCTCAAGAAAGGATGAGGATGTGGAAGCATTCTTGTGTGCCATTTTTATTATCCAACCAAATTGGCTAAATGAACCAAGGGAGGAATGGAAGAATGACAAAGAAGTGTGGGCATGTATTCGAATGTTACAACAAGATTCTAGTACATCTGATACATTTAGCTGGAAAAATGATTCGTTATGGTACAATGATCACTTATACGTCTGTAAAAATTCCCAACTCAAACAAAAGATTCTTATGGAATTGCACACTTCTCCCTTAGGAGGGCACTCATGATTTTTAAAAACTTACCATAGGGTTAAGAAGGAATTTTTTTGGGATGGCCTTAAATCAGATATTCAAAAGTTTGCAGCGAAATGTTTGGTTTGCCAAAAAAATAAAGTTGAAACTATTGAGACCCTAGGCCTATTACAACCTTTATCCATTCCAAGCCAACGTTGATAGGAGGTTTCAATGGATTTTATCACAGGTTTACCCAAGTCTGAAGGAAAGAGTGTCATCATGGTGGTAATTGATAGACTTGCCAAGTATGCACACTTTTGTGAATTATCACATACATTTAAAGCCAGTATAGTTTCTACTACATTTATGGAAACAATTCAAAAGCTACATGGAAACACAAAGATTATTGTAAGTGACATAGATCCCATTTTCATTGGAAATTTTTGGAAAAAATCATTTTCTTGTCTTGGTACTCAGTTAGCTCATAGCTCAGCTTATCATCCTCAATATCATGGGAAAACTGAGATAGTAAACAAATATTTGGAAGGATATCTTTGTTGCTTTGTATCTGATAAACAGACACAATGGGTCAAATGGTTTCCTCTGGATGAATGGTGGTATAACACTTCCATACTGCAACAAAAATGACCCCATTTATGGCACTTCATGGATATCAGCCATCATCCATCACATCATATTTAAGAGAAAATTCTAAAGTTCAAGCAGTGGAGCATCACATCGAGCTTCAACAACAAGTTCTCCAACTCTTAAAGGATAACGTTGTGTTGGCATAGAATAGAATGAAACAACAGGTAGATCAACATCGCAGCGAAAGAAGTTTTGATGTAGGTGATTGGGTATTCATATAGCTACAACGATATGAACAAATGTCCCTCATGCAAGCTAAGAAGGAAAATAAATTATCACCAAAGTATTATGGTCCGTACAAGGTGTTGCAAAAGATTGGTACTATGGCATACAAATTGGAGCTTCCCGCAGCTTCTCGAGTGCACCTAGTTTTCCATGATTCATGTTTAAAGAAGGTTATAGGCAACAAGATCCCAGTTTGACAATATTGCCAGAACTTGAAGAGGAAGGAAAAATTATACTGGAACCGGAAGCAGTCACAGAAACAAGAACTTGACAGCTATGAAATTGATCAATTTTGGAGTATCTCATCAAGTGGAAGAACTTATCCACTGAAGATTCCACATGGGAGGATGAGAATATTATACAAAAGAATCTAGAGCTACTCAAGCATTGAGGACAACACTTTTTTGAAGGAGAGGGGCATGCTAGGTCCCTATAATACTAGTGATTCCCCCATTACTATTGTAGTTGTATCCTTATTAATATTCTTGTGCCCTTATTTCCCCATATTATTATTATTGTGCCCCATAGAATCCCTCTATTCTTATTTTTGTGCCTTTATTTTATTATTGTTAGATCGACTTGGTCATATTGTGACCCCTTAGACTCCTATATATATAAATGAGCTTTTGTCATTTGAATCATCTAAGAATTGTTCAATTGTGTAATGTAAAGTAGGTTGCCCCCTCAAAGAGGCTTATTTCTAAGGCATTGATCTATCCTTTCTATCTTTTTGTGAGTTGGTTTCCTAACACTAATCCTCTCTTGTAATTCCTGGAATTCCCTATAGATATAATTTTAGAAATAATCCTACTCCTACAATTATTCCCTATATGGATCATCTTTTCCCCCCATATTTATAGTTATTTTTCAAGGCAACAGAATAGAAATCTCTAGTTGCATCATTGCCTTTCAAAACAATGCTTGAGTATTTTTAGGTGATTGTCGAACTAGTATCTACTCAGGCCCATGAAATCCTTGATTTGTCTCCATTGTACAAACCTCTTTCCGTAATAAAATTATAAAATATGTGTTTGCATTCCTCATCCTTGACATATCAATTCCTTACAGTGGAATACTTTATCATTTCTCCCTCCATGCAATAGAGATCCACTACTTTGGCATGGAGATGATTGGTGTCATAAAATGGTGTAGTTCATCCTTCGATATATGTCACAAAACTCCTCTCACCTCGTAGAAATCCTCTCATATACAACAATAAGAGTCCTCTGAAACTACCTAGTCTCCATCTCATTCATCTTGAAATAAGTGGATATTTCCATGGGTGACAAAGCATGTTTGGGGATTTAATAGAAGGAGCTATCACTAAAAAAAATATACAATGGAGCATAATAGTTATTAGCGGGAGGAAAAAACTTGTCAAGATACTTCCTAACTAGATCAAGATACTCTTGAATTAGCTCTTCTATCGAAGAAAAGATAACCTTAACTTCCTATAAAGTCTACCTATGCATGGTAACAATGAAAACACTGTCAAAAAAACATCTACAAGAATGTTGGTCAATCTTTTCTTCTAGTCAAGGGCATGCCCAACTTTTGAAAAGTATCAGCAGGTTAGATTCCACCTCACCTAGGCTCCTCTTCTTCTTCTACTCTCTCTACTTAGGTTTAGAATAATAGCAAAGGTCTCGGAAATTGATGGGTGGGTAAAAGTTATCATACCATTTGGGTTCTTCCATTTTTAATCATTGCCTTTAAGCACTGAGTCTAAATTGGAAAATCCATTCAGGTTCCTTCTTTTTAAGTGAAATTAACCTAATATTTGGAGAGTTGTAAGGTTTAATGGATCTATGTATATTATATTTAAAATATAGTAACATAGTTTAAAATTGTAGTCATTGAGATTAGAATCTAAGGATGAAACATAAACTATTTTATGTTCATGATTACAAGAAATTCTAATTTCACGTAACAATGTTTGAGGAAGTTCTAGTATTTGCATCCTACCATAAAATTTTCTTGCATCAGTTGAGCCCTTTGAATTCGGGCATGGTAGAGTCCATTACACAAGCAATCAACCACTAAAAATAGGTGAAAATAAAAGAAAAAAATCATACATTCCGACCTTAGAAAAGTTAGGGAGGAGCGAATTGATTTGTACAATAAGGACATGAAAAATGCTTACTTTTCCATTGCCTTTTGATGACTTGTTGGCCGCAATCAAGATATGCGTTATCATAATCATTAAATCCTCTCTACATGAAATTTATGCTTTGATCTTATAAACCCTAGAATTTTTTTTCCCATAAGAGAAAAAATCATCTTTAGTAAAAAATAATAACTCTCTAGAGTCCAAATTTATACCCATGTACAAATGGGAAAAATCTCCACGCCCAATGACCTTGCCCTTCCTCCATCTAGTCATTGATATTGTCCTAAGGTGTTTCCGAGGCAAACTCTATCTAGGGTTCGAATCCCATGAAATCCATAGATTACGTTCATGGTATTCCTTCTTCTTCCATGCAGATATCAACAAGGTAGAGAAAAATGTAGTGCTACAATGTGATGTGGTAATCTGTGAATATTTTATGTGAATGAAGTGCTAAACTGGAAAAGAAAAAAATATATTTATAATGGAAAAAAGAAAAGAAAAAATTTATAATATAAAAAAATAAAATATATAAATTGTAATTAGGTTAAAAGATTTATTTTTAATAAGAATTTGTTATTTGTTCGTAAGATGCTAAATTAAAAAGAACAAGAAGAAGTTAAAAATGATATTGGGATGAGTGTAAACATTTAAATATGGCCTTAATTAATAATAAAAATTTAAATTAATAAAAATAACGAAATTCAATTTGTTATATTTTGATTTTGTTATTAACTTGTGAATAGGCTTTGTTACAGTACCATGGGCTAATACCATGGCTTATCAATACTACAATTCCAAACTGTAACTTATTTCACAACCAGAATATTTTATAACAATATGAAAAGATTTGCAACTATGGATATTCACCCCCACATTGTGGTAGGTATTATTAACTTGTAAAAATAGCCTTTATTACAATACCATGGGTCAATACCATGGATTATCAATATCACATGCCCAAAAAACATAAATTATTTCACAATCAAAACATTTTATAACAATATGACAAGATTGTTAACCATGGATATTAACCCTCACTTTACCATGGATATTAACCCTCACTTTACCATGGCAATCGGCTTTGTTACAGTACCATGGGTCAATACCATAACTTATTTCATAGTAAAAATATTTTATTTTAATTTAATTTTACAACATTTTTTTTAATGATTCTAAAAGGGAAAATGTTACAATTTGAGATATACCTAAGCCCTCTATCTTCACAACTGCTAAAAATATTCCCATAGAAATTAAATTAAGGTTTTAATAGAATTAAGCCCAGTTCTCTCTCTCTCTCTCTCCTCTCTCTTATATATATATATATATATATATATATAATATATATATATTATATATAATATATATATATTAGATCGGGAGAGAGAGAGAGAGAGCTGGCATAGATCCATCTTACCTAAGGATCCAAGGGATGAGAGGAATAAAATTGACTAATTATCATAGATTAAATATAGTGCATGATTTTTTAAAAGTTTTTCATTATTTTATTTCCTTTGACATGATTGATCCAAAATATAGGTTTAATATTTTACAACAAATTAAGTTTTTTTAATTTAAATAATTTCTTAAACATAATTCATTTTGATAAAATTTAAGAGAGATTTGGGGAGGGGGCGGAGAGAGGGAGAGAGATAGTGAAAATGTTGGATGGCAAAGAGAGAGAAACCGAGAGTGATGGGGGGAGAGAGAGGGAGGGGGGAGAGAGGGAGTGAGAGGAAGGAAGAGAAAGAAGAGAAAGAGAGAGAGAGAGAGAGAGAGAGAGAGAGAGAGAGAGAGAGAGAGAAAGAGTTGGAGTCAGAGAGAGAGGGAGGAAAGAACAAATACATAGAGAGATAGAGGCGGAGAGAGGGAGGAGTGAGAAGGGAGAGATGGAGAGAGAGTGAGGGAGAGAGGAGAGGATAAAGATAGGGATATAAGGGTAAGGGAGATAGATGGATACATAGAGATGTAGAAGGATAGGGAGGGGGTAGATAGTGATAGAGTTGGGTGGAAGAGAGAGAGAGAGAGAGGTAGAGTGATTTGGGGGGGCAATATAAAGGGAGGTGGGAGATAAGGGATAGAGAGGAAGGAAGATAGATATGAAGAGAGGGAGATGGAATTGCAGGGTGTAGGAGAGGGAGGGAACGAGAATTACATAGAGGGAGAAAGGTGTAGAGAGATGGGGTGAGAAGGGATTCATGGAGAGAGAGTGAGGGAGAGAGGAGAGAGGGAGGGAATAAAGAGAAGGATATAGATAGAGAGGGAGAGAAGGGGAAGAGAGAGATAGACAGAGAAAGGGGAAGAAAGGGAGAGAGTGTGTGTATATGTTTAGGGGGTGAGATAGAGATAGGGAATAACAAAGAGACACAAACAAAAATATAGATATTATATAGTATTATATAACCAACCTAGATCCATATTATCCCTATAACTATCAAGTTTTGAGAGGGATCTAATCTCTCAAGGTGCAAACATTTCCTCAAGTTTTGCACTAGAAAAGAAAGTTTGCACTTGGAAAGATTGGATCCCTCTTAGTGCTTGATAGATCCGGGGTTAAGATGGATATAGGTCGGTTGATATGAAATTAGAGTACTTTTTATTTGATACTATAGTCTTAAAAATTAAAATTTCTCTTCAAATTAATTTCAAATTGGAACTAGATCCAATTAGATTCATTTAAAAATACATAAAACAAATTTTTTATTAAAAAAAAAAATTAAAATTACAAATTATTAGAGATAGATAATGCAAAGTTCGCTCACCTATACACCATGTGAGCATGAAGATGTGTTTAAGGAAGGATAACCTTTCAATGAATCTTTAACATCCTTTCAATCCCCTATCACTTGTATGTTTAGATTGCTTGACACAATTAAGATGACTAACCTAAAAAATGGATTCATATTATTGTGGTACATGTTAGGTACTTCCATTTTTGTTCTTAGACTAACTTAGTCATTCATGTTAGTCATTTTTAGTTGTATTACTTATTAGCTAGTCACATATTTTAACCCGCGACTAAATTAGTGATTTATGTTAGTCGTTTTTAGTTCAGTGACTTAACATTGCTCATTTCTGGTAGTATTTTTCTTGGAAAAGTTGTGGTGACTAATTGTTTTAGTCACCTACTCACTAACTTCTCATTTTCTACTAGCGTTTGGATCATCTCACACATTTATCTCGAGATGATGGTGTTAAGCAGTGTTAGTGGGATAGAGATTGCTACCTTCAGGGCACAGGATTATCAGTAGATGTACCACTTGATAAAGCCAGTGATCATAATGGAGACACCCTTCAGCATACCGAGCAGAAGTTCTAAACCCACAGATATCGTGAAGAGCTAGATGAAGGAGCCAACCAAGTTCAGGATGACACCCAACCAGGTTTACAAGATGAAGATACTGGGGAAGTCATATCAATACATGGTCATCTTTACATGCCACTTGTGCGACCAAGAGAGCATGGAGATCTTCCTGCAGATTTGGGTGATCGCATGGTACCAAATGGCTAATGAAGGAAAACCATGCAACTAACCTTACATGTTTGGTCACAGGCTGAAGGGATAGGTAATAGGAGCTTGACACCCTCCCAAAGGTCAGCAAGTAGAAATACACATGTCCTCATACATATTCTATGCAATCTGTTCCCATCAAAAGTTCACAGGATTGAAGTGGGCATGGACATTAGCAGAAGTCTCTGTACATACTTATTGCATACGATTTTTTGAATGCATATTCTACAGAGTCATCACATAGTTTTGAGACCATTTTGTCACCCTAATGTACAATGTGATATTTGAGTAGGATGCACCTTGCATGTCGAAGGCAACAATGAAGGCACTGATCGACATAGTGGATTGATATCCCTCACCTTTTGGCGCCTTCATAGGTATGTAGAACATGAAGAAGCCTCTACATGTTTTACCAAAGTTTTCCATGGATAAGCTCGTCATGCATGAAGTGTCGTACCATATATCAGCAAGATTGTTAGCTAGACTACGTCAGAAGAAGAAGGCACCCTGGCCCACTCTTCCATTGCTGATCAAGTTGTATGAGATACAAAATTTCAATCATCTAAATGTTGAGACAAAAGAATTCAAAACATTTACTTTTGGCACCAAAATCTTCAATCACTATGACCCACATTGCTTTGTGAAGGATCACTATGTGAGAGTGCAATTTCCTTAGATCCACAGGGAATGTCATTGGGTTGAGCAAGACCAATGGATATATTTTCACAACTTCTCAAGTCCCAATGAACCGGTCGACATCTCTATGGAATGGTTAGCAAAGAAACACCTAGGAGAGAACCATCATCAATAGTCACAGAGGGTAATATGCCTGCGTGTGACAAAGGCAAGAGAAAGAATAGCGCAGAGGCAGAACAAAGTTGCGAGTTCAGAGTAGACCCACTTGTGGAGAAATCAGCTTTGGATATAGAGGTGAAGAGGTGATAACATGACAAGAGGAATGTGCAATAGGTAGAGAGATAAATAGAGGATGGAGGAAATGGTGGAGTTGCAAGATTTGAATGAGCATCTCCGGAAAGAACAGGAGCTGCAGAGACAGGAGAAGGAAGAGTAGGAAGGACAGACACAACGGGGGGCACAACATGCACAAATTGGTGAAACTATACCCATGCAGGTAGTAGACTCATCCATGCCACTGAGCTTTGGATATAGAGGTGAAGAGGTGATAACATGACAAGAGGAATGTGCAATAGGTAGAGAGATAAATAGAGGATGGAGGAAATGGTGGAGTTGCAAGATTTGAATGAGCATCTCCGGAAAGAACAGGAGCTGCAGAGACAGGAGAAGGAAGAGTAGGAAGGACAGACACAACGGGGGGCACAACATGCACAAATTGGTGAAACTATACCCATGCAGGTAGTAGACTCATCCATGCCACTGACACAAAGAAGACAATGTGAGTAGCTTGAGGAGCAGGACTTCGTTCAAGAGTTTTAACGAGTACTTGAGCAGATGGATACAGAGATGAAGCAACCAGAGGTAGAGCAAGACATTAACCTCATGCTTTACCACCAAGAGGTCAACCCACCAGCTTCACTGGATCAGGAAGAAGAGTAATTCCTGAGTGACCGAGGAGATACTGAGATCCTTGGAGACAATCTAGAAGAAGAGACACACAACATATCATTCGACAAGTCATAACATTGAGTTGTTTAATCACACAGAGTGCCTACTCTAGATGTCCACATATCTCCTGTGCAGTTGGTGGAACGATTGATCATCTCTGATGTCCTAAACCATCCAACAACATTATTCGATGCTACTAGAGCATATTCCAATGCCACTAGCTCGAGTTTTTGCTTCTTGATAGTAGAGAACAAGTGAATGTCTAAGGAGTTACAGGCAACCAAGCAGAGAGGAGAACTAGTTATAGAATCTGCTAGAGCAAAGGTGAAGAAGGTGATACTGGATGAATTATCATCCATTAAAATAGTCATGTGGATGTTGTATTCCAAATTTGGTACCGTGAATAAGACAATTGTCCATCTCAACGGTTGGCAGCAGCGTTGTGCCAGAAGAGCATGTATCTTGTCAAATATGCATATTGTTGTCGACCAAATGCAAACATGGAAAATGAGATGCAAGGGAGCTCTGTTACACTTTCCTAAGATGATGAAGCCCATGGCAGTTGCGTTGAAGGCACACATCCAGAGTCAGATCCATAAATATGAAGAATGCATGGGTGTTCAAAACAATGGATATTTTTGTGCATGAGAATATTATCCCATCTATTAGGACAATCACCAAGGCAAAGAGAAAGAATTAAGTCCGACTGGAGTTGGACTCGTAATTTGACAAGTTGATGAGCATAGATACTAGCACAGACTTGGCAATCAATGGAGACACTATTCATCAGTATGTCACAGGTCCAACTACAGTCAAGGTAATGATGCACATGCTATTAGATGAGTTGGACAGAGTAGCCAAAGTAGTGTAGCTAGATGCAATAGAGGCAAGAACTCATTTCCCAAAAGATGTCACCACAGAGTACACAGACACCATCACAGATTACAAAGCTTGGCATCAGTTTGTCATCGTCGACCATCGTGAGGATGTCGAAGAGTTGGTATTCCCATAGTTTTCTAAGTTTTAGTGATGTATTGCATGGCTTACTCAAGCCTATTTTGTCTCACATGGGTACATGTGAAGATTTTGTGTAACATCTTGTAAAGTGGAAGTCCAAGTGTCGATAGCTGAATGTAACAGTCATTCAGTAGGTGAACAATCACAAATGGGAATATCAAGGGTCACCCCAATCTTTACAATTTATAGTACCTCATAACCCATTGTAGAGGGTTTTGCGAAGCCAAGCTTCTGATAGGAGTATATGAGAGAAGGCTTGGTGAGTATTGTAACGAGCCTTTGCTTATCCATAATGTAGAGCTAGTACATCTCTTTAGAGGAGTATGCGGTAGTGACTATAATGTTTTGTTATCAAGACTAGCAGTTGGTCATGGTTGTACTATACGATTGGAAGTTTCACTTCTTAATATAACAAAACCATCATGTTTCATGCATATGTTGTTATTGTATTTCAGTTACCTTGATTACTCTAATGATATATGTATCTATTTGCTTACGCATATATGTATAGGCTCTTTCTATATATGTATGTATGAATACTCAGATGTGCTATTCGTTTAAACATCACTTTGGGTTGCTGGTTTTCCTTCCTTCCATTTCATGATGCATATTTTCTCGTGTGTTCCCTTCCAAGATGCGTGTTCCCATAGGTTTCTAAGGGGCACACTCTCTCCACTTTCTATGTGTTAGAGACGTTCATGCACCTTCCTTGGCTTGTTATGCATGTAACATCCTTGCTACCAACAAGGACACCCTACTTACCTCTACTTGCAACAACAGTCAAGGTGATATTGTATGACCCACTACTGGGACTCCTACACTAAACAGTCTAAGGTCTAATTGGGACTTCTTATGGGGATATCCCCTGACATGTTGGAAGGTGTAGCACTATAAACAAAATTGTATTATTTTACATTCCAATATGGTATTGTGCTTAACTACTCATCTAACTACTACCCACATGGAAATGGTCTTTTTGAATCAATGAACACGATCTTATTCACATCATTGAGAAGACCATGTACTCTGAGAAATAGAATTGGCATTGTGCCATGGAAAGTGCATTATGGGCTAACTCAGGTACACCCAAGCCCTCTCTGAAAACATATCCATACTTCCTTGTGTACCGTAAAGAAGCCATCTTTCCACCCAATATCTACTTTCCTCCTCTTCAATTATCATAAGAATCACGAGGAAAGTCGTTTCTATTGAGTCGGCATATGATGGACACATTATACCAATTACAGGAAGAACGAATGAAAGCAAAAGAAAAATTTACACTCCATTAGAAATGTATTGAGATATGGTTCAATCATAAGTCTAAAGGGAATGCTAGCTTCATTTTGGGAAACTTAGTCTTGAAATGGGATAAGCCCCATGAAGACAAAGGAAAACACATGAAGTTGAAGTGTATGTGGATTGGTATGTACATGGTTCACAGAAAACTTGGAAAACAGAAATATCACTTGCAATCACTTCATGCAAGGATTGACAACATTCCTTTCAATGGCCAAGATTTAAAATATTACTTTCAATGATCTAGGGCTGCGCCCCAACCATGTACATAACATGGTTACTATTGCTCTACTACTTTGTTGTTTTTGTTTTTCTACTTTACTTTTATTTTTTTTCTTTGTTTTGGTTGTCTTGTTATTTATATTTTTGTAAATAAGTGTTTTCCTATACTGTTCTAGATTTTCAATAAGTATGTGGCTGAGTTTAAAGAGCCTTGTGACACTGCAAAACCTGGCTAGTCCTGTGCCCGTCTTCTCTATGCTTGGTTGTACTTAGTCTTTTGCTATGTGTTTTCAAGTTTAATCCAACTAGTAGAAATGAAGAAGGGGGAAAATATGAAAAAGAAAACCTAAATCAAAGTTCCTATATGCTTCACTGAAGGAACAATCTCTTATGATATCAATAATTTTGGATCCCTCTTCCTCTCCAAAAATAAATAAGTGCCTATGCACAGTCCTATTTTCAAAAAATACAAAGGCAAAGGAAGAGAAATGCTTCGTGTGCAAAGAGGTGAAGCATGTAACTCCACTTGGGTACTGACCATGCTTGCTGATAGTGGAGCAATTCTTGTGTTCCTGCGTGACTTCACCAGGGTACTGTTTAGGCCAGATGGTAGCAGACAAACACCAGAGATGAAAATTTATACTTTGCAAATCATAAGCTTGCGAACCAAACTACCGTTCCTGATTTTGAAACACTGTGATCTAGCTAAAAATTTTGGTATGTTTCACTGGTTTGGTACAATGTGAACCACATCTATCCATGGGGTAAGTGGGGATGCCAAAGTAACCTGGACAACTAGTCAATACTTCCTAAAATGCCAAGGCCCTGTACTGCAAATGAACCGAAATAGAGAAGTTGGTATTCAACCACTGTGTCACCAAGTGCTATAGTGGCTGAAACACCCATCAAAATTTTGGCATGCATCTGAATTTTAGAGCCTTACATGGTTTTCAACTTGATGGTTGAAAACACTAAAGCTCATCCCATGATCTCTTGCTGAGTTTTCACACCCTCTTTGCTTGATCGATTATTAGTCATCTTTTTGCATCTTGATCACTATGTCCTACTTGTGAGTTTGTTTGGCATTTTGATGGTCTATTTTGGTATGTATAAGTTTTTCTCACTCTGTCAACATAGGTTACACTCACACAATAAGTTGTAAAAGTTATCGCACAAGTGTCGTCATGGTCATTCAAGGATATATTCGAACTGTCGTACTTGTTGCTCTTCACCTTCGAGTTAGTCTCACTGAGCACATGGTGTCTTGTTGGTTTGAGGTGTCATGTCATCGAGGCGTGCTAACTGTGTAATCACATTATCATGTATCCATGAGTACACCTACTTTCACACTTAGTAAATTTTCATGAAAATCTATCTACCAAACAACCCTTCGTCAATCGAACCCTGTCTCGGTGACCTTGCACTTCTACCTAGAACTACGCAGACCTTGAGGATGTACTCTGGGAACCCTACTCTATGCAATTCTAGAAATGAGTCAGCTTACTTACTCCTAGAATTGCATAGAGGTTGTCCTAGAAGTCGATCCACTTTGCGCTTCCCACAAGATCTCCCGTCAAGCCTCTCGTTGGTCAACTAGAGAAAGAACTTGAGCTGTGACCCTGGGTTGTATTGAGCTCCAGAATTCCATAGACTTGACTTGTCTTGCCCATCCTTCCTATTTTGCAACCAGCTCACAAAATCTGTAGTGTTGTCCATCCAGTCCTTTTTTCCCACTCTGCAAACAAGCTAGGAATTGTGCAGTGATGTCCTGACAACCACCCCTTCTTGCCCACTCTACAGAAAACCCTGGAATTGCACATGTATTTCCTCTTTGATCATTTTTCCCTGCTCTGAAATCAGCTTAGAAGCTGTCTAGAATGGTCCATGCCCAAACTCTCTCTCAAGATTATGTAGTTTTGACCAACAGCTCCTGCAGCTCGACTTTGTTGTCCTCTCGAAAACTAATCATAATTTTCTTCCAATGCATCTTGCTTCCCACATTGTCCTTCCTAGAGAAATTGCTAGTTCCCAAGTGGGTGACTTTCTCAGATCTTCCCTGAAAAACTATGCAGATTGGCCCAGCATCTCCACGACACCTCACTTGGCCTTCCTCCCAGAAACTGCACAGTTCTACCTCTAAGTTTGGTTTTACCTCGCAAATGTTGCTATTGTCTTAGATTGTGAAAATATTTCTCTCAGTGACATATGCATAGTTTCTCCCAATAGTTCTCTGAAGCCTTGCATCATGGCCTACATTTTGTTCCCGCAGTCTCATTTCCTTGTCCATATGTTGGTCACCTGCACCGAAATGGAAAAAAATGCATCATGGTAGACTAGGAGAGTTTTAAATTTTTTGTCATCTTGTCATGAGTGTTTGAAAGAATAGGTACATCGATGAAACATGGCACGAAAATGAATGATATGGAAGAGAGGAACGTGCTAAAACAATTTTTCATGGTCGAACGAACGCATGAAGCACATCAAGAAAGCGATCGAAAGGGAGGCATGCACTTGCACCATCAAGCAAAGACCAAGACCATTGAAGATGTTGCATTGGTTGGCATGCATAGGTGAAGACATGTTACATGTAAACCATATCATCACACAACAACTCGACACAGACACAACAGTTGGCGAGTACATGTAAGTAGTCTCATGTCGAGTTTTTTCATGAGTTGTCTGAGCCACATCACTATTATGGGACATACTTGTTGTAATCAATGTAATGTAAAGTGGAAGTCCAAGAGACCCACATATGAAATCGAAGTGTCTTGTAAAGTTAAAAATTTGTAGGAATTCAAATAGTCATGAGGGAAGTCGAAGAGCCACAAGGGTGAGTTATACCCCCTTGGATATATATGCCCCCTCATTGTATGAGAAAAGCACCTTTCACATTACCTCCTCCCACATAGCCTTGAGAGTTTGTAATCTATTTTTTGAGGAGCGAGGAGTGGGATCAATGTCCCACTCCTAGGACTAGTGATGTATGGTGTACATACATGTTTTAGATCATTTACTTAATTAAGTAGTTTTTCTCAAGCCCACATGTTTTCACACATGTTTTGTATCTGTTTATAAGACTACTCTTTAAATGTTTGTAAGGAATGTTTTCTTAACCTGTACTAAGATAGTTTAACTACTTTAGTTATTTTATTACTCATATTGTTGAAGTTGTGTTATATTATTTATCAGTCTTGTCTCATCTGTGATGACTACACCACCAGACATTAAACATACCATCTTTGTGTTTTCTTAGTTTTAACGATCGTCACCCCCGTCTGGACTACTCTGTTGAACGATGTACATGTTTTCCCTTAAGCTTTTGTTTTTCATGACCGTCACATCTGCTGTGGACTATTCCATTAGATTCCAGACTGAACCTTCTTGTTTTTCATGTGTGTTTATTGCTGGGTTGGGACTATTCCGTCTCATCAAGAGGCTCACTTTACCTTAACCTTTTGATAGTAAGAGAACCCTGACACAGATTTACATTACGCACTCACCAGGCACAATCACCTCACCGTCTTAAAGTTACAAGAATAACACTCTCATGGATGAACAACAAGAGCTAAGGTAAATCTCTAAGATAATGGCAACCCGGACATCATATCGGATGGGACTCCTACATGAAGCGGTGTGAGGTCTAGTTGGGACTTCATACCAGGGAGATCCCATGAATGTTGGTGGGTCCAACGCCATCAACAGATCCACTGTAGCACCATCGTATGATACAATATGACACAATTATTCCACTTCTTGAACCCCAACAACACACTTGGAAGTCTTTACATATTGTTGTGTCTCTTCCAATAGTGTTAAGATCATATCAACATGTTGTCCATTATCTTCCCAAGATCTGTTGTAAATTAGTATTTCATCAGACAATACTAGCATAGATCTTCTAAGGAAGGGTTTGAAAATAGAGTTCATCAAGCGTTGAAATTTTAAAGGTGCATTTGCAAGTCCAAATGACATAACCGAAAACTCATAATTATCTTCTTGTTTTCTAAAGGATGTTCAGGAATGTCTTCTTTCCTTATTATGATTTGATGATATACAAATGAAGATCCAACTCGATAAATAAAATTTCTCCATGTAATTAATCTAACAATTCATCATTGGAAGGAATAGGAAACTTATCTTTGATTTTCATTTCATTAAGCTATTTTCTAGACACATACACCGTAAACCATCATTTTTTATAACCATCACCACTTGTGAGAGAAAGCAATATGGCTAGGATTAATGATGCTCTCCTTTAAAATTTCTTGAACCATATTCTCAATATCACTTTTTTGTGCATGTGATATTTGTAAGGCCTAATGTTAGATTGTAGAATTCCAAGTTGTAAATGAATAGCATGGTCATGATCTTAGATACGTGTTGGACCCTTAGGAATTTATTCCAATATATTGGCATGAATTTTGATAATTTTTTGAAGATCCACTAAAGTAGAGGATAGATGTTATAACATTTAATGAACATAACTTTGCAACTACAAATTGGTGTCCCTTATTTAGCAATTTTGTATATCTTATCACTTTACTAGGTTTTCCTTGGATACCTCTGAGCTCAGCTTCATTTCATTTTGAGAAAAATATCCTGAAAAGATATTGGAAATTAAGGGCCATTGCTCCCAATGATTGTAACCATTGGACCCCTAATATAACATCAATGCCACTGATTTGTATTATAATGATGGGACTAACCAATAAATACTCCCCTATGTTCAACTTAACCTTATTTCACTTCCATGAGAATTTTATGGTACCACCATCTACTATCATCACTTGAAATATAACGGTTGGATATATAAAGAAATTAAGAAATTTTTCCTATTTGTAATTGATGAATTTATTACCTAAATTAATCAATATTGTTAACCTTTTCATTTTTATGTATCCTTTTATCTTGAGGGCTTGTGGAGTATTGATTCCATCCAATGAATGATAAAATATTGTTGGAGCAGTCTCTTCTAGCTCTAGATCTTATGAAGTTACACTTCTTGATGTTGCGCATCTTCGCAACCTATGTAGAATAATTTATTGTCAGTACATTTATGCCCTTTATTATACTTGCAAGTCATAGTTGGAACATAGTCCCTTTGTTATTCTCTCATCCATTTACCGAAGATTCACCCTTTTCATTGTTAGAAAGGGACCATGATTTTCTCAAAATTTATTACTGAATAATTTTCTGGTACCCATACTTTTTCTTCCAAAATTCCTTTTAAGACTGAAAGGATGATATAGAGATATACGTTCAAAGGGACACACCTCATGCTAGATACTTTCCTTCGATGCCTCCCAATGGTGTATACACATTGATATTTTGGTAGTGGTGCAATATCATTCAAGGTGTATTCAAATATATATATATATATTCCATGTCTATTGTCAAATAGATTTTGGATGAATTGAGATTTAAAGTAAATATTTTCATCCTAGAGTTCAATGGAGTGTTGAAAGGTGTGCATGAATAGAGTACCTAAGAAAATGTATATTTGTGATGTAGAAGGTAATTTGATTTAAGCACAGGCATCAATTTTGTTGCTGTATCAGATGTTTTATCCTATAGCAACATCAATTAGACCAAGTGACTACCTGTCTATGGTAAACTTGTAGAAGAATGAAGCAAAATGGAGAATAGAGAATTGGCGTATTTGTGTCGATGAGAGTATTTTGATATTTTCGGTTGCAAAGATGTTGAGGGTGTGGGTGTTGTGCATTTTATAATTTTGACAACGTTTTGTAGGAAGATGTTTTTATTAGTGATGGTTGAGTTATGTCTTGCAGAGAACTTATATCACTATCATGTATTGTTGTAGATTGCATATGAGTCCTATATGTTGCATATCGTTGAATATTGAATATGATAGTGATGTCTTGAGAGTATTTGCATGGATAAGAAAGGTTTACAGTTTTCTTGATCTTATATATATACATTGTTTTATTATAAGAGTGTTGCTACTGCTAGTTGGATGAGTGAGTTTGCATGTTGGTCAGAATATTTGTATACAACATAGAGCCTTGTATTTTCATTGTATTTATGTAGAACTATTGTTAGTATCTTGTATGATGAATCTACATATTGTAAATAATTGAGTGGCTTGTTACTATTGTGTGATATTTTGAGTGAGTTTGGTTGTTGTTGGTTGAAGTTTTGTTCAGGTTAAGGAGATAGGGTTTTATGAGAAGAGAGAGATTTTTATGCCGACATTTTATGTTGAGATGTATTGATGAGCTAAGTGTTGAAACATAGTGGGTGAGGGAAGGTTTGATGGGTTGTGTTAATGAGTAGAGATTCTTTTTGGGTCTGGTCTAAAAATTAGTGAAACAAGGCCTACAAGCTTTTAAGTTGAGTTTAGTGGTCCCTATTCTGAATATGTATGAAAGGTGGTCCACAAACATTTGAAGCTTGGGGCCTTTAATGAGAAAGTGGTAGCTAACCGGCAAGTAGTGAATTGCTAATTTAGGGAGTAGTGGCCTCCTTCAGGTTGTGATTTGGGAAATTGGGAGTGGTGGATTCCCCTAAGTGGCAGGCCAGGAAACTATTGGAGGTTGGGTCCTACGTATAGTTGGAAGTGGTGGATTCCATTGGGTAGTGGCCTAGAGCAAGTGGTTGCTCGAGTTCATCACAAGTTGAGCCTTGCACACTGCTGGTGGTATTGAATGATGTAAAGAATAATTTTTAATAAGAAGAAGAAGTAGAATACGAATAAGATGGTGGTTTTTCTCCGAAAAGGGGTTCCACCTAGCATATAATGGCCTCATGTTTTTGGTGGTGTTTACTTAATGTGTTGATTATCTCATGGTTTATTTGTTGATATGTATTCTTTCTCTTGTTCTTTCATTATGGTTATATTGAAATATACTATTTATATGTCGTGTTTCTCATTAATGAGGGATTTAGTTGATGTGAAAGAAAAGAAAAAAAAAGGTGTAAAACTTGATCCATTGGTACAATATCAATTCACCCCCTTCTTAGCATTGTCAAGCTCCCAATATTGTGCTGAAAAATTACCAATTGAATGAAGAATGTGTTTATCTTAATATATTGATATTCTGTTATCAATTTCTCTATAAAAATGGACCATGATATAGAAGAATAATTTTCTCTTTCATAGAGCCATTGATATAGTACATGTTGGTCTTGTTCTAAAAACAAAGACGTAATATTTACCTTTTTTAACGATGCCACTTGTTGTAGATCAAAGTATTGCTTTATCTGAAATATTCATGTTATAGGACGATTACCATCAAAATTTCTCATATCAATCTTCAGAATGTGGTAGTTTCTTGGTGTCGACTTGAAGCCCTCTTGATATATATGGATATTGGATTGAAAATTCATGATTATGGTTCTACGATTCAAAATTTGTTCTTTCCAATTGTGATAGAATACTCCTCATATGAGATTGATTCTCAATACTATTATTTTTATTATGTTCATGATTTCCTTTGACCTTCACATCCATTTTAGGAAGCCTCTCCAAGAGAATATTTTGGAAATCATGGATTTTTATATTTCCTCCTTATTTTCATTCAAATTATTTTCTATTTGTATTTTAGTGTTTCTTGAGAACCTAAGAAATGCACCTTTTTCAACATACTACCATTCATTTCATTAACTTACTTATGTAATTGAGATAACCTAAATTCTAAGTCTTCAATTATTCATGAGTGAATGATGGGACTTTAGTATATTTGGTAGTTGTAGTACCTCTCTTTAGATGCATTTTGGAAAATAATGATGTCACTTCTCTTTATTATAACCAAATAAAAACGATATTCTAATGAATAATTGGGTCACTAGTAAGTTGCGTATCTTAATTTGGAGAGTATTAGAATGGTTGAAGCTTTATTATTCTATGATATTTGAGGCCTTTTGGATCTGAAAATTATTCTACAATACTCTGATATGTAGTTTATGAAATTTTGGAGGGGTGAATTGAATCTAATGTGCTAACTAAAAGTTATAGTAACTTTCCCAAAACTTGGTGATTTGTTTGTGTCTTCCCACATGAAAATTTGTATAAAGTGCCACATACCCCGTTCTTAAATTATATTTCTAAAACTTGTAACTAATGTAGTTTTACATGACTCTTGAAATTCCTAATGATTTCACAGTCAAAATATTTCCATACAAGAATATATAGAAAAAATACCAAGATAACATGTTTAAAATTGATTTCATGATTGTTCATAGACCCTAAATTCCATAGTGTATAACTCTGAAAGTATAGAAAACTAAATTCCAAAAATGCAACCAATGATTCCCTGATATTTTTCTTTAGTATGGTCTAAGCTTTACCTTATTGAGAATTATAGAAAAAAAATTAGAGAACGAATTCCAAATTAACCTATTTGTGATTGATTTCTAGAGCATATAGAAACCCTAACTTCCTTAGAGCATATCTCCAAAAAAATAGTGAAACAAGATCTCACCTAAATTTCTAGAGAAATCGTAAACCCTAAATTCCTTGGACCATATCACCATGATTTTACTCCACCATGGTCTAAGTTTCACGGTCTGAAGTGATGCAGGAGCATTGTAAAACGTTTTCTCTATGTAGTTTTCTTTTTCCTATTTCTAGAAGCTTAAGTGAGCGACGAGGTGTTCTTTTTTAGTAAATGGCTTATT
Source organism: Pinus taeda (assembly GCA_000404065.3). Taxonomy (NCBI): domain Eukaryota; kingdom Viridiplantae; phylum Streptophyta; class Pinopsida; order Pinales; family Pinaceae; genus Pinus; species Pinus taeda. The sequence goes on from APFE030028589.1 coordinate 357,835, forward strand.
AATCCAGATTATGCTTCTAATCATTCGGAGATTGTAACCTATCTATTGTTAGGATTCATTTTATTATTTTATTGGACTAGATCCTATTATTATGGATCTAAAATAAATATTGTTGTAACCTAAATTGTGCCCACAATAATATAATAAAGTGGCTATGACAACGGGGCCATTGTGGAGTGGTTTTCTTCTAGAATTTGTTCGGTGCACTTTATTTTGATTGTAATTACTACTACATGTGGATTAAGCATGTAAGAGTGGGCTGAGACTTGGCTCCATTTCTTGTAGAACTCCAAGTAAAGGTAATTTGGAGAATTATATAATCGTTGGGCATAATAATTGAGTTAATTATAGCTTAGTGTGTATAGACACTCTAACTATAACCAGAAACACAGTGTGAAACAATTTCTCTCTTGGTGTTAACAATTAGTAAGAGATAGACTTGTGATTAATGAGTTATGAATTATATGGAGGAATAAAGTTTTAGTGCCATCACATATCATAGTTATAGAAGATTTGATTAGTGCGTATGACGAAGGCATTGCCAAGATTGACCTCCACATATTTTGTTTTTTAAGGCATATTGTGGTATGGTATCCATCCAATGTTGATATTAGATTATGATTTCACATATCTTTGGTAAAGGCCAATAACACTCTTCGCTAAAGGTCATAGTTTCATGATTTGATTAGTTTTATTTCATTATATTCAAATGAGCATTGGTTAGTAATTGTAAGCATCATTTTGGTATCAGAACAGTAAATTTCTCTCTGAAAAAAGGAAACTGATTTCCTTGAATTGTAAAACTAAATTGTTTATTGAGAAATAACATTCAAAATTGGAAGTGGTAGAGGTTGAGGAAGAGGCCAACCAACTGCAAATGTGAAATTGAGAGATGAAGTAATAACTCTTAGATGAAGGCTAGAAGCCATGAAGGCTTCCAGGCATCATGATCACTCATGGGATACCAGTGAAGAAGAAGAAGAGATAGATAAAAAAAACCCCAGAGATTAGATTTCTAAAGTTGACTTTTGGTGCAAGTTTCGGGTTGAAGGCAGAAGTACCTACATACAATGGCAATTTAGACACAAAAGAATTAACATATTGGATTAATGCCATGAATAAGGATTTTGAGTACGCATAGGTGACAGAAGACAAGAAAGTCATATTTTTTGTTACGATGTTAAGAGAACATGATGCTTTATGGGGGGATGGATTCCAAGAAGAAAGGACCTTGAAAAACAAAGCCAAGATCAAGAGCTTGAGTAGGATGACTGTTAAACAAAAAATTAAGTTTCTTCCTAAATATTATCAATTAATTTTGTTTAGGAAGATGCATAATCTTAACAAAAAGATGGTGACTATTAGGGAGTATACAAAGGAATTTTATAAAGTAAATATTAGATCATGATACATAGAAGATACACCTGAGAGAGTTTGTATATCAATGGATTAAGGTTTGATATTCTAGATGAAATAAGTTTAATGTATTTGAGATCTGTTGAGGAAGCATACCAGGTTGCATTGAAGGCTAAGGAAAAGTTTATGAGAAAGCAAGGCCAGAAAATGAGAAGAAGAAGTGTCGAAACAAAAGAGTAGCAACAAAAGGGAGAAGCTAACATCTTAAATCAGTAGTCACAACTCAAGAAAAGTAGTGATGCAAGAGGAAGGAGAACTCCTTCGAGGGGCAGAGGCGGAAGCATAGATCAGGTGAGATGTTTCAATTGTGGACAGTTGGGAAATTATTCATCTGAATGTCAATAAAATGTTGGAAGATAAAAAGGGATACAATTAGCACAAACTGAGCTAGAACCTAGGCCTTGAAAAGTAGTGGAAGACTGTGTCAACCTACCAGAGGAAGGAGAATCTTTGTTGTTGAAACACGTGTTGGATGTAGATGAACTTGTGAAAAGAAGAAGTTTATTCAAGATGAGATGCAATGAAAAAGTTAAATTAATTATTGATAATGGAAGTTATGATAATTTGGTTTCTACAGAGATCATGGAGAAGTTACAGCTGCATAGAATGCCACTTTCTGCACCATACAAAGTTTCATGGATTCAAAAGGGACAACAAATGTTTGTGAATGAAGAATCTTAGGTGGAGTTCTAAATTGGGCAATACAAAGAACGAGTTACTTGTGATATTGTAGAGATGGATACTTTCCATGTCTTTCTTGGAAGTCTCGAGAAATATGACAGAAGGGTGAACTATGATGACAGGATGAACACTTAAAATTTTGAGAAGAATGGACAAAAACATGTACTACTACCTATAAAAACTAAAGGTTTCAGAGATGCAATAGATACAAACATATTTTTAATGAGAAAAACATAATTGGTTACCAGTAGTGCAAAAATTAGGAACCATGAGTAATGAAAAGAAGTAGAGGTGATTAATCTACCTTCCACAAATAAGAATTCATTTAATTTTGAAGATGAAATGTTTCATAACAAGAAAATTTCAAATCAACAGTACTTTCCATGGCATAAATAGTTATGATAGAGGAGATTGAACTTAATAATCAACAATTCGTAGTACTTGAGATCTGTGAACATGAAAATCTTGAAAATAATGCTGCAAATGACAAGGGAGGAAGGAGCCTTGAACAGAAAGACAATGAGGAAAAACAACCCCAACATGCATGGTCGCAATTGATCTTTGCAATTTTATGGATTTTAATTTCTTGAATAATGGAAAGAAGGATATGCCCAATCTAGGAGAAACAATTTCATGTTCCATGTCGAAGGTGGAAAATCCAATTGCGGTCAGTGAAATAACGCAGAACGAAATGGATGAGAGAATTATTTAAATGGGGGAGCCACCCAAAGAAGAAACCTTTGGTATCTATTTTATTTATATAGAAAAGTAGTAGAAGGGAGCCTCATAAACAAGAGTCTATGAATAATTTGAAGCTTGGGTGTATTATGCTAGAGCATCGTAAAAAACATTTCTCTATGTATTTTAATTTTTCCTATTTCTAGAAACTTAAGTGAGTGATGAGGTGTTTTTCTTAATAAATAGCTTATTAAGCCAAATTATGCTTCTAATCATCGAGAGATTGGAAACTATATGTTGTTAGGATTCATTTTCTTATTTTAGTGAGCTAGATCCTGTTATTACGGATTTGCAATAAATTTTCTTGTAACCTATATTTTGGCCACAATAATATAATAATTGTTGCCTACAATGATAGGGGAAGTGTGGAGTGGTAGTATTCTGGCATTTGTTCGATGCACTTTATTTTGATTGTAATTACTACTACATGTGGATTGAGCGTGTTAGCATTAGGTGATTTTTGATGTCTAAAATGGGCCTCCTAAAAGAATGTACAACCAAAATAAAATTTATAAGAACCAATAGGATTCAATATGATGATGTCAACCATGGGGGATGATTCACAATTTTTGGAGTAAAAAAGTAAAAATAATAAAAAATAATAAAATAAAACTACTTTTTCAACTCGTATTTTCAACTTATCTCCCTAAGGTTTTACTCAAATTTCGAGTGCAAGTACTCATTGGATGCAAAATTTAATTCCTCATCCAAGGCATACCCATGTTGCATATTTTTTATGGACTCTGCTACATGAAAAATTGAGAAATACATGAAAATAACGTGATTACAATCATGCTTTTTTATGTATTTCTCATTTTTCATGTAGTTGGGTCCATCTAAAGTATGCAACATGGGTATGCCTTGGATGATAAATGAAAATTTTCATCCAACGAGTGTTTTCGCTCAAAATTTTAGTAAACCCATAGGGAGATAAGTTCAAAATACGAGTTGAAAAAATAGCTTTTCCTTATTTTCTTCTAAAATATGATGATGTAATATAATCTTATTTTATTATTTCCACAATTATTTTATAATTTCCTTAGGAGGCCCATTTTAGACCTCAAAAGTTCCCTAATGTGTGGCCTGAGATTCGACTTGATTTCTTGTAGAACTCATAATAAAGGTAAATTGGAGAATTATACAATCATTGAGCATAATAATTGAGTTAATTATAGCTCGATGTGTACATACACTCTAACTGTAACCAAAAACAAAGTGTAAAACGATTTATCTTTCAGCTTTAACAACCAGTAAGAGATAGTCTTGTGATTAATAAATGATGAATTACGTGGAGGAATAAAGTTTTTGCGCCATCACATATTGCAGTTATAGAGGATTTAATTTATGCATATGAGGGAGGAAATCCTATGATTGACCTCCACATAATTTTTTTTTTAAGGCATACTGTGGTATGGTATCCCTCTCATGTTAATATCAGATTATGTTTTCAGGTATTTTTTGTAAAGTCTGATAGCAGTCTTTGTTGAAGGTCAAAGTTTCATGTTCTTTTTAGTTTTATTTTATTATATTTAAATGAGAGTTGGTTAGTAACTTTCAGTAGCATGAAGTGAAAAAAAAAGTTTATCATGAAAATGTTGAACTCACCTATTTGATATTGAATTTAGGAGCATTTATAAAACCTAACTTGCTTGGAGGATATTTATGGAAATATAGCGAACATAGGTATACAAATTGGAATAATATTTCCCTAGATTTCTTCACAATCTTCTCCAACTTTCACCATCTTAAACCTTCGAAGAACAATTATAACAAAATTTCCATGATGATCTATTTGAAGCAGCAAAACCCTAGGATCAAGAGCTTTGATACCACATGTTATGATCCTTGCACCTTAAAAATGATAAGAAGTCAATAATTATAATTCACTTTGAGGGGGAAACCTACTTTTACAATAAATAATATGAACAAGACAATATTTTATGATCCTAAGACTAGGTCTCTTTAGTATATGTATAGGAGACTAAGGGTACAATCATAAGAGAATGGGATAATAAGGGGTTCCAAACCACATAACAATATAACAATAGAAATGTAATCATTCAATATATAGGGCTTAATAAGAATTTTTGGATTGACATAGGGCTTATATATAGATTAACATTAGATATGCCCCTCGTTGGTACACAAACAGGTGAGCTAATTCACAACCCTTCACACCCTCCTAGAAGTAGTAACACTAAAAAGTGTTATGTTACTACAAATATTGGGAGACTCCAAAATAGTTATTGACTGGGAAAACACTAACATCTCTATTGAGAACATCTACTTACAGCTAATATTATAGGACATCGGAGACGACCTATTGACCTTTGAATATATATCTTTCTCTCACATTGTCAGAGAGATAAATAATACCACTAATTTTTTGTTTGTTTTATTTTTAGATATTTTTCCTTTTTTCTTTGAAATAATTACTTTTACATATTATTAAACTTGTTTCTTATGGAAATAACAAGGCTTAAGTTCATTACAAGAAGGGTCATTATGTCACTTGTAATAATTAAACCTAGGTGGAGAGTATAACAATCATTCTTTCCAACCACCTGAGATAAACCCAATTAATTGTTAGGTCCCTAAACTACTAGTGTAACCCCTCATTGTTATTAGTGCAACCCCATTATTCTATTATTGTGCCCATATAGTCCCCTTGTTGTTATTATTATGCCCCATAGAAGCCCACTATTGTTATTATTGTGCCCCTACAATATTATTCTTATGTAGGCTCTGATTGTATTGTGACCCCTTAGACACCTATATATAAAAAGGAGCTCTTGTCATTTGTATCAACCAAGAATTGTTCATTTGTGTATTATAAAGGAGGTTTCCCCCTCGAAGAGGCTGATTTATAAGGCGTTGATCTATCTTTTCTACCTCTTTGTGAGCAGATTTCAGAAAATTTGATATTAGAGTTTTAGATTCTAGGGTTTCACTGCTCCAAACAAGTCATTGTGGAATTTTTTCTATAGCTTTTTTGGTAAGACGTTTTAGAAGCTAAAGAAAAAGCCATTTGAGCCAAGATTATTATGAACCTTGGGTCTAAGTTTTAGATGTTTTCTTGCTATATTGTCGGAGATATGATCTGAGGAAGTTAGCATTTTTGCAAGCTCCAGAATTCCATCTCAAACAGGCCATCGTGGAAATTTCGCTATAAATTTTCTTCTTCAAAGGTTCTGACCCTAAAACTAAAACCCATTTGAGACAAAATCTTGCTGAAGCTTGTGCCCAAATTTCAGATCTTGTTTCACTGTATTTTCAGAGATACTGTCCAAGATCTTTAGGGTTTCTGAATGCTACTAAATTACATCCCAAACAAGTGACCTTGGGAAAATCGTCATAATTTTCTCTCTAAGCATCAGATTGAAATTTTGTAAGAAGTTATAGAAGGAGGAAGGACCATAGTTTTTTGTGTATTTGTTTCGTGTCCTAAGGTCGATATAGTGACACATGGAATTTCGTACAAGTTCACTCTACTAAAAATTATATAATTAGGTCATCCTGGGAGATTGGGCATAACTATTTCTTGGAGAATCTATTTGGATCAGACTAGTGGCATTAGAAAGACGAAACGAAGGGCTACCACCTGTTTTCATTTTAGAATTTCGAGATTCGAAACTACAAAGTTACATTCGTTTCCAAATCGAGCTCCTAAAGATATATGAGGATGTTTGATGGCAAGGATCGGGTAACATGGATACTACAGATGGAGCAATATTTTGATCAACATGATGTGCAACTATTACAAAAGGTACGTTTTTCATCTTTATATTTAGAACCAAATCAGTTTATATGGTATACAGGGCTTTGTTCTCCTAAATCACTTGTCACCTCATCAATTTCCATGGAGAAAATGATAGCACATTATGAGGAGACAAAGAGCAACACCTTCTTTATCCAACTCATAAATCTCAAACAAAAGGGTTCAATGGCAAAGCACATTGAAGACTTCCAAAAATTGAATATAAGGGTAAAATATACTCCAAAGGAGCATAGGATTGATTTGTTCATATGGACTTTAAAAGACAACATCCAACACAAGGTTTTCCTTTTGAAACCTGATTCAGTGGAGAAGGCATACAAGTTGGCAAGAAAAGTGGAAAGGTAGAAGTGTTGTTTCTCCTAGCCTTCCACAACCTACAAGGTTGACACCATAACAATTGGAAGAAAAAAGAGCAAAATGGATTTGTTACAATTGTGATAGAAAATACATTAAAGGTCATAACTGTGCCGAGAAGAAATTATTTTACATATATTATGAAGAGGAGATAGAGAAGGATTAGGAAATGTCAAAAGAATAGGATATACACCTGGAGCAAGCCCTAGAGAAAGAAGAAATGAATCTAATCATATCTTGTACTGCGTTGGCAGAAATTACCTCTCCCGAAACTCTAAAGATAGAAGGACATATCAAGAATAAGAATGTTCAAGAAGTGAAATATCAGGAATAAAAGGATCAAGAAAAGTCAAAAGAAAAGGATACTCACCAGGAACCAACCCCTGAGAAAGAATAAATGAATCTAACCATATCTTGTAATGCATTGACAGGAATTACCACTCAAACCCTCAATATAAAAGGAATTATCAAGAAGAAAAAGTTTCAAGTAGTGAAAGATGACATCAAGCATAAAAAACAATTTCTCCAACTTTTAAAGGATAACCTCACTTGGCACAAAATTGAATGAAGCAATAGGTAGATCAATATCGCAGCAAAATAAGTTTTGATGTAGGTGACTGGAAACCATACAAAAAAATGTCCCCCAAGGAAGCTAAGAATGATAACAAATTATCACCAAAGTATTATGGTCTATACAAGGTGTTACAAAATATTGGTAATATGAAATACTAATTGGAGCTTCCTAAACCTTCCTGATTACACCCAGTTTTCCATGTTCATGCTTAAAAAAGGTTATAGGTAAGAGTATCATAGTTCAAACAATATTTCCAGAACTTGACGAGGAAGGAAAAATCATATTGGAATCAGAGGCAGTCACAAAAACAATAAATTGATCAATTTTACAGTATCTCATCAAGTGGAAGACAATACCCATTTAAGAGTCCACATGGGAGGATGAGAATTTATACAGAAGCATCCAAAACTACTCAAGTATTGAGGACAATAATTTTTGAAGGACAGTGGCACGTTAGGTCCCTATAATACTAGTGTAACCCCTTATTGTTATTAGTGTTACCCCCTTATTCTATTATTTTACCCATATAGTCCCCATGTTGTTATTATTATGCCTCGTAGAAGCCCACTATTGTTATTATTATGCCCCTACAATATTATTGTTACTTAGGCTCTGATTGTATTGGGACCCCTTAGACTCCTACATATAGAAATGAGGTCTTGTCATTTGTATCATCCAAGAATTGTTGATTTGTGTAATGTAAAGGAGGTTTCCCCCTTGAAGATGGTGATTTCTAAGGCATTGATCTATCTTTTCTATCTGTTTGTGAGCTAGTTCCATAACATTAACTGTTATGCATGAGGCCAAATCAAGGTAAAATAAAATATAAACTATTTTGACTTCTTCATGCCTCTGGAATATTGTGGAGGGATTCAACTGACTTTCCCACATAGATGGTATTAGTAACCCATGGTATTGGGCCCTGTTGTGACCATCAACAACCCCCTTTTTTATTAGTGTTAGCAATAACATTAATAAATGAGAACCCTTCTAAAAAATCAAAACTTAGTACTTAAGATTGCCTTTTTTGCTGTCAATAAAACATGATATCAAAGAAAAACTCCCAACAATATGAATTCCTACCTTTTCATGCTTCATGTGCATAAAAAACATTATAATGTTAAGCCTCATTATGGAAAATGTTATACAACCACAAAAGCTAGGAAAACCCTTGTAAGCGGAAAGTCTTGAGGACAAAGAAAAACTTTAATAAACTCGTTTTCAGTGATAAGAATCGCATCAAAAAAAGGGTAATGGCAGGCATCCTTTACAAAGAAACTCTTCGAGAATGTGAGAAAGCGAGATCGCGAGCCTTACAAACTCATCACATATCGCAGATTTCACTGACCGTAGTGCCACTTAATGTAAAAACACACAAATATTGCGAAATGCAATAAATCTTCTCGAAAATCACATCTCACAGCAACACAATGAAAAAAATGGATGTTAAGGATAATAGGTTTTGTGATATCACGATTTGTGATATTGCGAAGCAAATCACAAAATCTTTTTATCGCAAATCTAAAGGCTCAGAGTTCAATGATAGTACTTTTAGTCATTCGATGCAAGAGTTACGAGCATTAAATATTAGCCTAATAGTCCATTGATGGTATTTCTTAAAACAAAATCAGATCTTGTTTAAAGGACCATCTCATGTAAGGTGATATCTTTGATATGATTTTAAAAAATTAAAAGATTTCCCATCACCTTATTGTTGTTCATTATTCACCATCATCCTTATTGTATCTTTGTTCTCTACTTATTATTTTTAGGAACAGTACACAGAGTAGTACGTAAAACAACACAGAAAACGTAATGGGAAAGAAAGGCAAAGCTCCTGCATCTGAAAAACCAAAGATGACTTCGTTATTTACAGACACCACTTGTACCAAGGAAGCAAGGATATCTACTTGAGAAATCATGTACCGACTGTTACAAGAAGACAATATGAGAGTTATGGAGGTTACAGTTACGGCAGATGGACGTGGGTCATTCAAAGCATCACAAACAGAGCTTGCATGCTCGTTTCTGCACCGTGTTGTAGCAAGGCCGAAGATAATCCCTTATACAGATATGGTAAAAATGATTATAGACCACGCTGATATATTCGATAGGAAATTCAAGACATGGAACCAAGAGGTCATGGGGTCATTTACCGCAAGTAATTTGAGGGATATGTCACACCTGCCACAACCCCGGGCTAGTTATAACAAATAGTTTGTGGAGAAATTCGCCAAAGAAAATGAGGATTTCGCAGAGTGCACAAAAAGTTGGTCCACAAAGGAGGAACCATTAAAGAAGGATAAAAATGGTATGTACGCCATTGGATCCCTCTCTTCTCCCTATTGTTTTGCTGCTGCAATGTTGTGTAGACTCTTTGGGAAGCCAAACATCAATAAGTTTTCATCATAATGGTTTCCTTTATTGGATGCAGCCACCAATGCCACCATAATGGATTGGGCCCAAATTTTAGTGGATAATTTAGCTTCTGCTATTTTAAATTATCGAACTAAAAGAAGTTTTTCTGAGAGGTTTTACCATCCCTTCTTTTTAGCTGCCTATTTCATGGATGCCATTTGTTTCGTCTCTGATTTTTCAATCATGGGGTGGAAATGGATAGTACAGAACCCTGTACCTATTCAAGTCTATCAAAAAGAACCATAGGAATCCAATTTCGTCCCACATTTCTACAAGATTTTTCATGGAGTGATGCTTCCTGTTCATAAAATGCTATATAACAAAGATGCCCCAATATTCTCCCCAGAAGCCGAAATTGACATTCTCCTGGTGGGAAGGTGGTTTGGGGAGGAGTTATTCACATACATTAGGGTGTTTGGGAGCATTGCCTCACCTCATGTGCTTCCTTTTTATGTCCTCGACAAAATAATGGCCTAAGAGATAGACTATCAGACCTGTGGTGTTGGGGGAATGAGTAGAGAACTCAAGAATTCTAAGAAGGCCATCTAGCCTCAATTCCTTGTGGTCTGTGGGGCCTTTGCATTATTTGATTTGGGTCATTCTTTTAAAGTGGTTGAGAATATGCTAAGTCTACAACTACCAATGTTCTGAGGGAGGTAGTACAATCCCTTGGATGCTATCAAGAATTTTACAATGATGGTGAAAATAAAAGTGTTTACTAAAGAAGATGATATCTTCCACGATGTCTATCAGCAGAAGAGCACTCTTAGAGACATTCTACATATGGCGCAATTTCAGTTTGACCAAGGAAAACTTAAAGAGTTTAACCATTATAGAGAATAGAGGTTAGCAAATGTCCCATTAGACAAATTGCGTATTGAACTAATAAGGTAGCCCACTTGTAGTATTAGCGTAAGTGGAATTTCTGGAGAAGAAAAGTCTAATTCAAATTCCAAGAGGGAATCAGCTGAAAAATCTCATAAGTAGTCAAAGATGAACATAATAGAAGTGAAGGGTTAATCAAGGATATAGCTCAATCTATAGAAAAGCTTGACTAGCAAGTCTTATCCCCAAAACAAGTCAAGACTCTTGCTCCCCTAGCAAAGCCAACAAGTCCAATTATAATAGACCTAGAAAAGGAGTGTGAGAATTATAATGAGCTAATCAACATCGAGGAACAGAGTGCAAAGCCATTGATAAACCCATGGGAGACAACCATAGAGATGATAATAGAAGAGGTTATTAATACTCAAGAGACAGAGCATATTCTTGTTGCTCCGTCATCCGAAATTGTGCTGAAAGTAGAGGAGATCCCTCCTCTGGATGTATTTTATAGCCCAAAACATAAGGTTGTTTTCAGGAGACAAAGAAAGAAACAAAAAATAGATACTGTCCTTTCTCCAGATGCTGAACCTTTAGATGTTCTTTGGCAAGACCCAACCACCAATCCAGCAAAAAACCTAACTAGGCTCTCTCAGATTGGAGGGGCATATGCTTCTGCAACCATTAATAAAGCGTGAGAAGTTCAAACGCTATTAAAAGAAAGTTAGAATAAAATTTTGTTTTTGAAACAATAATTACAGTAGGATAGCGTTAGCTGAGAAGTAGAAATACAATTGGCAAACCTACAACAGGACTTCCAGCAAATGCAGTTGGGTTATCAAAACAATCTGGCCAATAAAGAACAATAGTTACAGGCCACAATAGAAATACATAAGGACAACCCTAAACTTGAAGAATTCATCATAGAATCCCTTGCCCTCAATGACCAACTCTTACAACAGGAAGAGATGCTTTGCCAAAGGATCTTGCAATGGCATTTCCATTGCAAAAAAAGTGACAACATTACAAATCAATTCGTAGACTTACGACTTGATTACGGTTTAGTTTTTAAGAAAGTTTTTGACTTTGTGAATTGGCAGAAATCAGAGGAAGGAAAAAGAGCAAAATTGCACAGGATCGATGAATCCCACAAAGAAATTCTATTTGCAAAATGGGATGCACAGCTCAAGGAAGGAGAGCAAGCGATGGAGGAGGCAGCAACAGCAGCAAGCACTGTCATTGACTGCATCAATGAAAATTTGCACAAAGCAAATTTAATATCAGAAACCACTCCAGGATTCCTCCTAAAGGCTACAAACAAGGTGGAACCAAATGACAAAAGAAAATGCAGAGTCAATTAAGCAGATAAGCAAGTTAAACTGGGACACTTACTGACAGTATTTGGTAAAACCACGTAGCTAGTGGATGACTCTGAAGTGCCTCATAACCTCCACCGAGAAGATAGTGCCAGCGCTTTCCGATTCCGTATTCATAGGTCAATTGAAATCTGAAGTCGGCCAACCGATGCTCTTGAAGCCCATGCTGGACATTTGCAACTTAAAAGAACAGATACATGATTTAGCATAGATACAGTTTTAGTTTGATTTTAGTTCGTTTTTTCTTAAAATGAGGATGGTCGTTTTGAAACTCCTCATCTATTTTTGTAATAACTTTTTTTATTCTTCATTAGAGTAGTATTTAAACCCCTCTCATGCATTTAGAGAGGGGTCCAAAAATTTGTCCAAAAATATTCTTCACGACGTGCTGTTTGCCCCCCAATGAGGATGTTTTGATAAATGAATGGAACAAGATTTATTGATATCTGAGTTTGATGTCTGCTACTGAAATGCACTTTTGTACTCTTAGTGGATATTGAATTATTTGAACATAAATCTATGTTTCTGAAGCTCATGAGTAGGACCTATTTCCAATGGTACTTTTATCTCCTAATATTTTTTGCTTATGTGCCAAGTGATATATTATTTTCAGTTATTTGTATATGAAAGCCTAAATGTTTAGTTGTCATTATTACACTTTTGTACGGTGATAGATATTGTTTTTATGCTAAGTATATGAATGACTTATTATGCGTTGTGTTTATCATAATTGTTTTGGCTAATTTCTTATACAAAACAATCATTTTTAATGGATTCCTTTCTCATAGTGATTGAATTATTTTTACTACCAATCACTGTTGGAAAATATTTTAGATCGCATACGTGAAGAGTTACTCCCAGGTTGGTTTAAAGTTAGATGTTTTCCTTCATTAGAATAAAATTGCATATGTTAGTTAATAGATAAATTAGATTTAGAATAGAGCATTCTCCCATAAACCTTTAAAAAGAAAAACATCATCCCGTTAGCATATCATTGTAAACAAATTGGGAAACTGGTCCCATCACTCCCAGTTGGAGCCACTATTCCAAATGGAAAAGGAGCTTCTCTCAAGGTCCAGACTGGGTGGTTATCCCCCTTGTTGTAGACCCGATTTTCGGGCTTCAACATATTTGGCACTAGAAGGAGGGTTTGAACTATGAATGGTAAGAAAATTTAAATCCATAACCCATTATGAGATTAAATCACCCTCAACATCTCCCCTGACTTCTCCATCGCATTCTAAGTCTCCAGATTCTAAGCGAGAAGTTGAGAAAACAAAAACCGCTGCTAAAAACCTGAACATCTTAGATAAATCCACTCTTGAACCTCCTGAAGTTCAGTCTCTAATTCATAAACTTCAAGGATTTTCCATATCACCACATAAGTCTAAGTTATCTCAAGGCAAGGTGACTTCGCAATACATTCCTTCCCATCCTCTTACTAGATTACAGAGTGAAAAGCTTGGTATTGAACCAACATAATTCCCTCTGGCAAAAAGAAAAAGAGCAAGGAAGACACTGGAAGGGTCTAATCGTGAGACTCTTTCATCATCATCATCCATTTCATCTAGTCCATTACAAAGTCAACCATCCACTCGCCAACTCCATATTGTTCTGCAACAGGGTACTAATACTTCAGCATCATCTCCCCAACCACTTGTAACTTCATCTGCGATTTCAACTATTAGTATATCGACAATGGCACAGAGACCATGGAACAATCTAGGAGTAGTCACAATGCCTGCACCCTTAAGTCAATTGCCAGTTCATCCCGAAAAATGGCTCCCCAAGTTTAACCCAGATGCAGGCATATTGGCACAAGAACACATAAACAACTTTATGTTGTGAATAAATTTAAATGGAGTTATAAAAGAAGATGTTGTTGTTAGGATTTTCACATATACTTTACAAGGAGCAGCTGGGTCATGGTATTTTTCATTAGCATAAGGATCCATTACTAGTTCAAACATTTTCCAAGAGCCGTTCTTGACAAAATTCGATGATGATAGGTCTACAACGACATTAATCAATGACCTCTGAAATCTTAAAACTGAATCAAGAGAACCTATCAAAGATTTCAACTCGCGATTTAATAAGCTCTTAAATAATATCCCTACCACATTCAAGCCTAGTAAAGAAGTTTGAAGTGAATGGTACATATCTTCCTTACCTTTGAACATAGCAATCTTTGTTGATAGGGCTTCTAAGCCAACATTGGCCGAAAACATGAAAGAATCGATAACAGTGGAAAAATGTATCTTAGCTTTAGAAAAGAAAAACAATGTTGATGAAAGAAAATATAAGAAGGTTGCTTTTAGAGATGACCCTAATAAAAAACAATCAAAGGAACAATTCGATTTGGAAGGATTATAGAAAGTTTTAAAAGCCATGTCTAACAAAATGGTTGATATTAAAAAACAAGTGGCAGAGACCTCTTCTAAGAAACCTTATAAGCCTTTCAAGAGGAATCCTTCAACTGATCCGAAGCCTCCCAATGCTATAACAAATGAAGAATGAGAAGGAGAAGAAGAGGAAGTTTCAAATGAGGAACATACTGATGATGATGAGGTTGTAGAACTACAGGGAATGTGGGACTACATTCTTCCAGATGAAGAATATCAAGATGCATTACCATTCACTACTAGAAGCAGAAATCAACTCGATCCTCTACAATCTAGTTCTAAACAGAAAAAGCCAAGCCTAGCTTCCAAAGATAAAGTCGTAGGTAAGAAATCATCACCAAAGGGAACTAAGACAAACCCAGTCCAATCTGATTCATAAACTCCATCTAAAACACTTATCATTTCCAATTAAATGGAGTATAATATTGTTGAAGACATGAAGAGGACTAGGGTCGACATTACATTTCATGAGCTAAGTAAATTGAAGCATCAACAGAAACTAGTTTTGAAAGAGCTGCATGTAGTCCCTGTTGCACCTCTACCTGCCGCGGTAATCTCACAAGCTACTCATGAAATGAGGAGACGTCCAACTGGTATATCAAATAAAGTTGACCCAAATGACATTGCTTTAATTGGAGGAAGGTCAATATCCCATACTCCTCCATTCCTCCTTACCTTTGAAGTTTTTAATAAAAATTTGCATAACTGTTTGGTAAACTTTGGTGCTTCATCTAATATTTTGCCTAAGACAGTTTGTGCAAAGTTAAATGTCCAACCACAAAACTCTATGGTACGCATAGTGCAGCTAGATCGGTCTCAAGTTGAAGTTATTCGCAAACTCAATCAAGTGGCCAAAAGGCTTTCATCAAATCAAAAGGTATGTCAAGTCATTGACATCCTTGTTACAAACATTCCTGAATTTTATGGATTAATTCTTGGCAGGGATTGGTCTTAAAAGCTTCACGGTTTCTTTGCCACCAACTGGTCACACATGTGGCTCCCTTACAATGGTAAGCCAAATTAGATAAAGGTTGAGCGAGAAAGACACCAAAAGTACATAGTAACGAAGTTAGAAGGAGAAAATGAACCTGTAGTGTACAACAATAATATAATTGGAAACTATTTTGTTGATTCGTTCTTAGGGAATTTCAATGCTCATACTTCACCTTTTTTAGAAAATTATGTTTTATCTCAGATAGAAATTTTTTCTCAAACAGATACTTCTAAATGCATTAATTTTGTAGATAGGCCTGTAAATAAATCTTTGTTCTAGAAATTATTTTTCGACGGTTCTAAGTCTGATGATGGAGCAGGAGCAGGTTGTATATTAATTGGTCCAGAAGAAGAGAAACCCATGCTAACCTGTAGACTCAAGTTCGATTGCACAAATAATATTGCAGAATATGAAGCTCTAGTTCAAGGATTATACAAGGCAATCGGACTTGAAATCAAGTATCTACAAGTCTCTGGTGATTTTGAGATTGTTATTAAGCAGGTACAAAATACTATAAATTATCTATTAGGTCACTTAAAGCATTATCAATTATTAGTACAAGACTTGACTTCACACTTTATAACATTTAATATTTCATCTATTCCTAGACTCCAAAATTCTAGTGTTGACCTCCTCGCTAATGTAGATTCCAAGCTTATTCCCTCAGAGGACTATAGTCCTCACAGATTCCCAATCGAATTGATCTTTAGACCCTCCATCATGGATAATGTTACCAACTTGAGAGTTTTAATGATGACCCTGATATTGTAAGTTTTCCTGACTTCAGAAGGCTCTTACAATAATCAGATAATTGATGAAGACCAATATGACAAGCAGTTACAACAAGGAAGCACTAATAATGTTATACCCAAATCTGTAGTCAAATTGGAAGACCTATATGATTTAAATGATAGATTCAAAAGGTACACCAATTCAAAACTTCAGAGTTCAACTTTGAGATATGAATTAGTGAATCTACGAACTGACATAAAGCCGCAGAATATCAACTTAGGTCTTGGTCTAACTCCAGAGGAAAAATCAGCCTTCATTTGACTTTTGTAGTATAAAAATGTCTTTTCCTGGAATTACAAAGACCTCAAAACTTACAATACTTCAATCATACAACATACAATTTCGATGATCTCTGACGAGAAACCGGTCAAGCGGAAGCTGAGAAAAATCCATTCTAATATGGAGATCCAGACTAAGTCTGAGCTGAATAAATTATTAAAAGCCAAAATTATTTTTACTATTCGACATTCTAGATGGGTTTCCAACCTGGTACCAGTCAGAAAGAAAAACAGAGACATCCAAATTTGTATTGACTTTTGAAATCTCAATAAAGCCTGCCAAAAGGACAATTTTCCATTACCACCTATGGAACAGATATTACAATCAGTGGCAGGGTTTGAATTGATGTCCTTTTTAGATGGCTTCTCAGGATATATCCAAATTTTAGTCTATCTGGATGATCAATTGAAGACGACATTCAGAACCAAATGGGGCATGTATGCATATTAAAAGATGCTATTAGGGTTGATTAATGTTGGCGCCACATTTCGAAGGGCCATGGATATTGCATTTAAAGGATTAGTGAATAAGTTAGTGGTGATTTGCTTAGATGACATAACAGTGTATTCTAAAAAATGTAGTGATCACCTTAGAGATTTAAAGCAGATCTTTCAACATTGTCAAAAGTATGGGATCTCACTTAATCCAAAAAAGTCCTTTTTTGCATTAAGTGAAGGAAAACTTCTCGGATTCATAGTGTCTAAATCTGTAATCCATATTGATCCAAATAGGATTAAGGAGATTTTTGAGATATCCTTACCCCATAACAAAAAAGCAATGCAATCCTCCTTAGTCAAATCAATTTCGTTAAAAGATTTGTCCTCGACTTCTCAAGGATTGTGTCACCTCTCCAAGAAATGATCAAGAAAAACTCTCTCTTCAAATGGGGTCAGGTAGAATATGAAGCGTTCAACCTGATTAAACAAGCAATTATAAATGCCCCATCTCTAGTGACTCCAAACTTTTCTGATCCCTTCATTTTGTATACATTTGTCTCTGAGAAATCGTATGCTGCAGTACTCATGCAAGCCAATCAAGATAAAGAAGAAACCCCAATTTCCTTTTTTAGTTCAAACTTGCAAGGAGCCAAGTTAAATTACTCTGATGTAGAGAAACATGCTTATGCTATTTTCAAAGTGATCAAACACTTTGGACCCTTTCTTCTCAAAACCCATACAAAAATAATAGTGCCATTTCCAGTGGTAAGAAATCTTTTGGTACATAAATACATGGGTGACAGGAGAGAAAATTGGGTCACAACCCCACAAGAATATGATGCCGAAATCAAGCCTGCAAATATTGTAAAAGGTCAAGGTTTTTGCAGGATGTTGGCTGGAGCATCGCATATATCAGAAATACAGTCCCCTGATCATGAGGTACAAATGTTTGAGGTAAGCCTAAACGATATTGAATCAAGATATGTTGATATCATGTTTGACCTAAAGAATGGATATGCTCATTCACATTTGAATCATACAAAGAAAAGTGCCCTAAGATTAAAAGCTAAGCAATATCAAATTGTAAATGATGTACTCTTTAGGATGAATTATGATTATGTTCTTCTTAGATGCCTTGAGAAATCTAAAGCTGAAAAAGTATTGCAGGAACTTCATGATGGACTAGCAGGTGGACATTACGAAGGAGATGTGACATCTCTTATGTACAGGCTACTACTGGCCAACATTATTTAGGGATGCACATAGCTATGTAAGAATATGTTAGATTTTTCAAACTGCTACGGGAAGATAGAAGAAACCATCATTTCCATTACAGCCGGTCAACATCAATCAACCATTTGAGTAGTGGGGATTAGATATAATAAGTGAGATTGTTCCTCACTCTTCTAAACAGCATAAGTACATCCTTACAACTACTGATTACTTTAGTAAGTGGGTAGAAGCAGTTCCTCTCAAGACAACCAACTCCGAAAATATCATCGATTATATAAATCAATTCATAATTACCAAGTTTGGCTTACCTTCCACTCTAATGTTTGATAATGCATCATATTTTTCTGGTAATGCTATGAATGAATTTGCACTCAAAAGAGGCTTTGAACTTAAGTATTCTGCCAATTATTACCCGCAAGGGAATTGGTTAGCCGAATCAACAAATAAAAAATTTATTAGAATCATTAAACAAACTATTGATCAAAGTCATAGAAATTGGCACAAATATTTGATGATGCTCTTTGGGCAGATCGAATAACTCAAAAAGCTTCTATTGAAACTTATCCCTTTAATTTAGTTTATGGGAAAGAAGTGGTTCTCCCAACTCAGCTAGTTATTCCTTCTTTAGCCTTAGTTCAGTTCATCGAAGAAACTCCTTCCTCATCCTTGCAACTAAGATAATTGCAAATTCTTAAGCTAGAAGAGCAATGAGAACATGCCAAAATTACCGATACACATCATCAAAAATTAGTAAAGGATTCTTTTGATTGAAACCTGGTATCCAGAAAAGATTTTCAAATTGGAGATTTAGTATTGAAATTGGATAAAGCCCATGAAGAGAAATGCAAGCATTCTAAATTCCAATAGATGTGGCTGCGACCATTCCAAATTTTCAAAATCATAGGTGCATCGAATTTCATGTTACGAGACTTAGCAGGGAAAAGAGAGTCTTTACCTGTTAATGGGCAGATTCTTAAAAATTACTTTCCATAGAAGATGACCTCTTCTATTTTTGTAAATTATTATTTTTAGCTTATTTTCTCTTTTTGATAATAAAACGGGTCGAAAATGTTTACCTTTGGTTTCCACGAGAAAGATTAGTGTTTCTTGTAAATTTTGTTTTTCGCTTGTATAAATGGAAGTGGTTAGGAAAATTAATCTTTATTTTTGAAAAATACAGTCAAATGTTATAATTCTGAAGGTTTTACTTGTTCTTTTGTTTCAACTTTACAAGTTTTGATTAAAAACAACCTTTAGTAGGAGTTTACTTCATATCAGTCTTGAAAAGCATCAATAAAAAGACAAAGATTCTCTACAGAAAAGCTACTTTTAAAACTTTACAATTGTTGTCCAGAAGAACTCTTAGGGAGCCAATGACTTCCTCCCCACTTCGGGAAATTGCAAGTTTCAAAGAATAATCTATTTGTACATTATAAACCTAAAGAATAAGAGGTCTCATCAAGATTTGGTTTATCATGATCATAAGGATTATAACTAACTGGCATTGCCAAACCGCATACCAAAACAGGGTAATGACTCGAGATTGTTTCAATCAAAAGACAAGGGGTCTCATCACGAGCCAGCTTGTTCAGTTAAGTTATAAATCAAAAGAATGGCATTGTCAAATTTGGCCACCAAACCAAGACATTGTTCTTTAAGAATTAAAAGAAAAGAAAAAGCAATAAGTGTAGATGAGGATTTATCTTTCAAAATTGCATACTTCTTAAGTAGGATACTAGATCATTGTTGGGTAACAAGTAACCCTGTCGAGGCTATGAATGCCTGCTGGTAGCAGAGGCTCTACCTACGACAAATGAATACACCTAAAAATAATCTACAAAGATGTCTTTGTTTTTATCTTTATAAACCAAGTAATGACTAATGTAAGTACAATGACTAATTTTGGGAAGAAGATCATCAGAATTAGGATAGATGGAACAAAATATTGTTCTTGGCAAATAACACTGTTTCCCTTATATTTCTACAATAAAGTTTGATTTTCCAAAAACACTTCTATTTCAGAAGTTTTAGAAAATTCAAAAAACTATCAGAGATAACTTGTTCTTTCAAGTGAATCGCCAATTGTTATGACCATCAAGAACCACCTTTTTTATTAGTGTTAGCAATAACATTAATAAATGGGGACCCTTCTAAAAAATCAAAACTTAGTACTGAAGATTACCTTTTTTGTTTTCAATAAAACATGATATAAAAGAAAAACTCCCAACAATATGAATTCCTACCTTTTCACGCTTCATGTGCATAAAAAACATTATAAATGTTGAGCTTCTTGATGAAAAACGCTATACAACCACAAAATATAGGAAAACCCTTGTAAGTGGAAAGTCTTGAGCACTAAGCAAAACCTTAATAAACCCGTTGTTAATGATAACCATCGCATCGCAAAAAGGGTAATGGCGGGCATCCTTTACAAAGAAACTCTTCGGGAATGCAAGAACGCGAGATCGCGAGCCTTACAAACTCATCGCATATCGCAGATTTCATTGACCGCAGTGCCACTTAATGTAAAAATGCCAAATATTGCGAAATGTGAGAAAGCTTCTCACAAATCACATCTTGTAGCTGCACGATGAAGCAAATGGTTGTAAAATATAATAGGTTTTGCAGTATCGCGATCTGCAATATTGCAAAGCAAATCACAAAATCAATTTATCGAAAATCTAAAGGCTCAGAGTTCAATGATAGTACTTTCTATCGTTCGATGCAAGAGATATGAGCATTAAATATTGTCTTAATGGTCCATTCATGGTATTTATTAAAAATTAATCAGATCTGGTTTAAAGGACCATCGCATGTAAGGTGATATTTTTGATATGATTTTAAAAAATTAAAATCTTTCCCGTCACCTTATTGTTGTTCATTATTCACCATCATCCTTATTATATCCTTGTTCTCTGCTTACTATTTTCAAGAGCAGTGTGCAGAACAACACACAGAATGTAATGGGAAAGAAAGGAAAATCTCCCGCATCTGAAAAATCAGAGATGACTCCATTATTTACAAACACCACTTGTACCCAGGGCACAAGGATATCTACTTGGCAAGGCATGTACTAACTGTTATAAGAAGAAAACCTAAGAGTTATGGAGGTTATAGTTACAACACATGGACGTGGGTCATCCGAAGCATCACTAACAGAGCTTGCATGCTCATTTCTGCACCGTCTTGCAGTGAGGTCGATGATACTCCCTTATATGGATATGATAAAATGGATTATAGACCATGCTGATATATTTGGCAGGATATTCAACACAAGGAATGAGGAGGTCATGGGGTCATTTACCCTAAGTAATTTGAGGCATATGTATCACCTGCTAGAACCCCAGGCCAATTATAACAAATAGTTTCTGGAGAAATTTGCCAAAGAAAACAAGGATTTGGCAGACTACACAAAAAGTTGGTTCACAAAGGAGGAACCATTAAAGAAGGATAAAAATGGTATGCACGCCATGGGATCCCTCTCTTCTCCTTGTTTTTTTGCTGCTGCAATGTTGTGTAGACTATTTGGGAAGCCAGATATCAATAAGTTTTCATCAGAATGGTTGCCTTTATTCGATGCGGCCACCAATGCCACCATAATGGATTGGGCCCAAACTTTATCTGATAATTTAGCTTCTGCTATTTTAAATTATCGAACTAAAAGAAGTTTTTCTCAGAGGTTTTACCGTCCCTTCTTTTTAGCTACCTACGTCATGGATACTATTTGTTTTGCCTCTGATTTTCCCATCATGGGGTAGAAATGGACAGTACAGAACCCTCTAGCTATTCAAGTATATCACAAAGAACTATGGGAATCCAATTTCATCCCACATTTCTACAAGATTTGTCATGGAGTGATTCCTCCTATTCATAAAATGCTATATAAAAAAGATACCCCAAGATGCTCCCAGAAGCTGAAGTTGACATTCTCCCAGTGGGAAGGTGGTTTGGGGAGGAGTTATTCACATACATTAGGGTATTTGGGAGCATTGCCTCACCTCATGTGCTTCCTTTTTATGTCCCCAACAAACTAATGGCCCAAGAGATATACTATTAAACGCGTGGTGTTGGGGGAAGGAGCAAAGAACTCAAGAATTCTAAGAAGGCCATCTGGCCTCAATTCCCTGTGGTCTGCGGGGCCTTTGCGTTATTTTATTTGGGTCACGCTTTTAAAGAGGTCGATAATATGCTAAGTCTACAACTACCAAAGTTCTGAGGGAGGTAGTACAATCCCTTAGATACTATCAAGAATTTTACAATGATGGTAAAAATAAAAGTGTTTACTAAAGAAGATGATATCTTCGACGATGTCTTTCAGCATAAGAGCACTCTCAGAGAGATTCTACATATGGCGTAACTTCAGTTTGACCAAGGAAAACTTCAAGAGTTTAACCATTACAGAGAACAGAGGTTAGCAAATGTCCCATTGGACAAATTGCACATTGAACCAATCAGGGAGACCACTTCCAATATTAGCATAAGTGGAAGTTTAGGAGAAGAAAAGTATAAATCAAAGTTCAAGAGGGAATCAGCTAAAAAAATCTAATAAGCAGTGAAAGGGTGAACACAACAGAAGTGAAGGGTCAATCAAAGGTACAGCTCAGTCTATAGAAAACCCTGACTAGTAGGTCTTCTCACCAAAATAGGTGGAGACTCTTGCTCCCCTCGCAAAGCCAACAAGTCCAATTATAGTAGACCTAGAAAAGGAGTGGGAAAATTTTAATGAGCTAATCAACACCAAGGAAGAGAGTGCAGAGCCATTGATAAACCCAGGGTAGACAACCACAGATATGATAATAGAAGAGGTTGTCAATACTCAAGAGATAGAGGATATTCATGTTGCTCCGTCATCTGAAATTGTGCTGAAAATAGAGGAGATCCCTCCTTTGGATGTATTTTATAGCCCGGAACATAAGGCTGTTGTCAGGAGACAAAGAAAGAAACAAAAAATAGATATTGTACTTTCTCTAGAGGCTGAACCTTTAGATGTTCTTTGGCAAGACCCAACCACCGATCACACAGAAAACCTAACTAGGCTCTCTCAGATTGCAGTGGCATATGCTTGTGCAACCATTGATAAAGCGTCAGAAGTTAAAATGCTATTAAAAGAAATGCAGGATAAAATTTTGTTTTTGAAACAACAATTATAGTGGGCTAGTTTTAGCTGAGAAACAGAAATACAATTGGAAAAGCTACAATAGGACCTCCAGCAAATGCAGTTGGGTTATCAAAACAATCTGGCCAATAAAGAACAACAATTATAGGCCAGAATAAAACTGCATAAGGACAACCCTAAAATTGAAGAATTCATCATAGAAGCCCTTGACCTCAATGACCAACTCTTACAATAGGAAGAGATGCTTTTGCAAAGGATCTCACAATGGAATTCCATTGCGAAAAAAGCGACAACATTACAAATCAAGTCGTAGACTTATGACTTGATTATGATTTAGTTTTTAAGAAAGTTTCTGACTTTGTGAATTGGCAGAAATCAGAGGAACAAAAAAGAGCAAAATTGCCTAGGATCGATGAATCCCACAAAGAAATGCTATTTGCAAAATGGGATGCATAGCTCAAGGAAGCAGAGTAAGCGATGGAGGAGGCAACAATAGCAGCACGCAACATCATCGATTGCATCAACGAAAATTTGCACAAGGCAAATTTAATATCAGAAACCACTCCCGGATTCCTCCCAAATTTAGTCAGCTGCAAACAAGGTGGAAGCAAATGGCAGAAGAAAAGGCAGAGTCAATTAAGTAGATAAGCAAGATAAACTGGGACACTTACTGGCAGTATCTGGTAAAACCACATAGCTAGTGGATGACTCTGAAGTGCCTCATAACCTTCGCCGAGAAGATAGTGCCAACGCTCATTGATTCCATATTTATAGCTCAATTGAAAGCTGAAGTCGGCCAACCGACACTCTTGAAGCCCATGTTGTACATTTGCAACTTAAAAGAACAGATACATGATTTAGCATAGATACAGTTTAGTTTAATTTTAGTTAATTTTTTCTTAAAATGAGGATGGTCATTTTGAACCTCCTCATCTATTTTTGTAATAACTATTTTTAGTTTTCATTAGAGTAGTCTTTAAAACCCTCTCATGCATTTAGAGAGGGGTCCAAAAATTTGTCAAAAAAATTCTTCAGAACGTGCAGTTTCCCCCCCACTGGGATGTTTTGATAAATGAATGGAATGAGATTTATTTATATCTAAGTTTGATGTCTGCTACTGAAATGCACTTCTATATTGTTAGTGGATATTGAATTATTTGAAGATAAATCTATATTTTTGAAGCTCATGAGTAGGACCTACTACCAATGGTACTTTTATCTCCTAATATTTTTTGCTTATGTGCCAAGTGATATATTATTTTCAGTTATTTATATATGAAAGCATGAATGTTTAGTTCTCATTATTGCACTTTTGTATAGTGAAAACTATTCTTTTTATGCTAAGTATATGAATGACTTATTATGTGATGTGTTTATCATAATTATTTCGGCTATTTTATTATACGAAACAATCATTTTTAATGGATTCCTTTCTCGTAGTGATTGAATCATTTTTATTGCCAACCACTGTTGGAAATTATTTTAGATCGCATAAATGAAGTGTTACTCTCGAGATAATTTAAAATTAGATGTTTTCCTTCATTATAATAAAATTGCATATGTTAGTTAATAGATAGATTAGATTTAGAATAAAGCATTCTCCCATAAACCTTTAAAAAGAAAAACATCATCCTGTTAGCATATCATCATAAACAAATTGGGAAACTGGTCCCATCAGCCCTAGTCAGTGCCACTATTCCAAATGGAAAAGGAGTTGCCTTCAAGGTCGAGACCGGGTGGTTATCCCCCTTGTTGTAGACCCGATTTTTGGGCCTTCAATAGGCCAATGCTATTTTAATAACTTTATTTTTATAAGGGTGTTAGAAAGAAGTGTGTGGTTGAAATAAGTTATCATTATTGTAATAAAATCTCTAACCCTTTCCCTATGTTTTTTACTGAATGAGTTTTTAAGATAAATTATATCCCTAGTTCATGATTTAATTTGTTTTTAGTTACTTTTTCTTCTTTATTTGTTTATTAACACATGGTATGAGAGTTAGAATATTTATTTTACCTAGTGGATGTTAGAAAAGCATCCTAAACTTGAGGATGTAACATTTGTTCAAATACTTTAATAGTGAGGTTTGATATTTGACGATGTGAATCATGGAGAAGGGATATGCATGGAAATATTTACTGATTACAAAGAAGAAATGAAAAAAATATGACATCATGAAGGTATTCTTGGTGTTAGTGTCAGTGACTTCACACTACCATCAATGATCAAACTTTACTCTTTTGCATTTCATACTAGGAGTCCCATTCTGATGAGTTGCATTCCATTAGGTCATGGATCTATTGATGGTAGGGTTCATTTTAGTTTTTCCCTAATGATATATATATATATATATATATTCACCTCCTTTCACACCTTTCAGTCAATGTTTCAAGCTTATTTTCAATTCATTTCATCAATGACATAAGGTTTCAGCCTCATTAGGTCTTAGGGTTTTTCACCATGGTCAAAATTCATTGGTTGTTGTTAATAATGGTTAGCAGACACATGAGGATGATAATAATGATAAAAAAAGATCTAATCTCTTAATTTATAAGCTCAATAAAGTTCTCACCTCAGAACTGGCTTTGAGGTGAAAATGAATCATTTGTTTATTATTTTTAAATTTCATGTAATTTTATTGTTCTCATATGTAATAAATGGTTTCATGTTGTTCCTGGTCACCCGGTTATATTGCCAAGCACCTGCCACTACAAAATTCAAAGAATTTGAGCATCAGTTCACCTATCCATGCAAAAAGATCAAGCATCCAAAAACAAAGTATTTGAAAAAGAAAATAGACATTATTAGAGTGGGTTTTCTACATAAAAAAATCAAAAAGTTGAAAATCTATATAAAGACCATCCCTCTATTAATCATTTCATTGTTGGAGTTGAAGTTTAAGAGATAAAAGGCGATTTTTAAGTGTCCTTGAGAAAAAGAAGTGTAGTTTCTACGTTTTTGGAGAAGTTCTGACCGGTGCTGCACATCAGAGGCCGAGGATGCGCATCTAGCAGGTGCTATGCACCTAGCAGTCATTCCCAGTGTAGAATTGAACGGGTGTTGTGCACCTGGGTGAAGCATTGCACATCTACCTAGCCAAGCCCAAAAACTTCACTAAGTTTCCATTTCACCTCAAACCCTTAGTTTCTCCCTCTAAAAAAGTAAGTAAAATCATCATACCTTGTGATCAAGGGTTTTTATTGCTAAGCTTGGTATTTAGCATTTTTAAATTTCAAATCGTAGCCTCTGGGGTGAAACCATAGTTCTCATCATCTCTTGATTGTTTTACTTACCCTATCCTTGCCATTATTCCCTATACCAAACCCCACTCCCATTTACCTATTTCCTAAATCCCTTTCCCCTCATACATTTTCCCCATCCTCACTTTCCCACTTACACTCTCCCCAAACCCTAAAAGTATTCACATCACTAAACCCTACCCACTCTCCTCAAATCCCATTCACACTCCCTAAAACCCTACTCATCCTTAAAAAATCTCTTTATACTCATCTGGATTTCATTCATCCACCCTACCTCATCATTGTCCACAACTGTTCACAGCCACAAAAAGGAATGGAAGGAGATAGTTAGTATGAGTTTGAAGAAGACACCCTTAGTGACAGTTCCAGGGAGAGAAACATACAGCAAATGAAGCCTCATAAAGGAGGAAGGATTATCAAAGAGGAGCCCACCAGTTTGAAGGAGTCACAAGCCTCTCCACTTGCCATTTCTTGCTTTAAACACCAGTCATGCTTTGATTTTTGTGAAATGATAGAAAGCGTTAAATTTCATCATGAGTTGGCAAGGTTGTTTGTGACACATTTTCACAATAATGAAGTAACCCTTTCCAGAATTACATTCACCATATCACCAGCTGTCATCTCAGAGGCTACAAGTATCCCAGATGTGGGTGAAAAATGGAACAAAGCTCAAGATATTGATAGGTAGTACTATGAGCCTTACATCAAGGCTAGATATTCCGTTTCAAGTTTTTGGAAGACAGGTTTGCTCCATTAATGAATATCTTTATCAAGTACTTCACTTGTGAAGGTAGGTTCTCCCAGTTGTATGCCTACCACATTAGATTGCTAATGCATTTCACTAGAGTAGGAATGATGAATATCCCTTACTTCATGTTTAGAAACATTGAGAAAATGTCACATATTGTAAAGAGGAAATCATACCCACAGTAGTTGAATAACATTTTCCATTACTCTTTGATTAAAATAATTGTTCTACATCAGCTGAAGCTTCTCAACATGCCATGGGAGACTTTCATTTCTCATGAAATGTTCAAAGGCCCACAAATATTTTCATCATTGCCTCATGAAGAAGGTGGACCTTCAGGACATGAAAAGGTCAAAGAGACTAAAACCGTTGGAGTGCCAGTGTTTGTGACATTCAAGAGGGGTACCAGGAAACTTTGTACAACTGCTAGGTGAGTATTATATCCACAAGGTGTGGAAGGGGTCTCGCCTTCATCATCAGGCTATAGGAAAATTATCTCCACAAGGTGTGGAAGGGGCTTTGCCTTCTTCTTCAGCAAAACAGGTACAGGTTGAACAGAAAAGCAAGGGAAAAGGTAAGGGCTAGAAAAATAGGCAAAATAAGGATCTTAGAGATGAGAAAGAAATATATTTTAACCTTTTTGATCATGAGGAGACATAGAAACACTTCACTCATCAAAGAGTTGATGTCATTGACTTGGAATCTCAAGATCCAAAGACTTCCAAAGACATGATCATAAAGGAACAAGAGGCTGAGATACAATCCTTATTAGATAACTTAGAGAGTGCTAAGTGGATCATCAAATAGTTATACCAATAAATCGAACAATTTAGTGACAAGCAAGTCCTCATGGAGCTACAAACGATCAAGGAAAACAGGCAAAAGGCCAAGGAGGCAAATACCAACTTGACTTAAATTGAACAAGAAATTAAGAATGATAGGGAAACTTGACTTGAGATAGTTAATATACACCTCCAGGGGCTGATTGAGAAGGCCAATAGAGACAAGAAGATGCTTCGCCACATGGCCTACCACTACATTACCCACAACAAAATCTGCAACATAAGGATGAGGAAGCTTAAGGCTAGGTTGAGGAAGGCCTTAAAGAGAAAAAAGGAACAAGATAAGTTTAATATTTTAGTTGAACCCTCAATAGCCCATTAAAGCATCTAATGGTGGTGTCCTATGCCAAATCTGGGCAAGTTTTGATGAATTTTTCTCTTTTTCAAATTTTGAAATTTTGGAAACAGGAAATTGCCCTAGATGCTTTTCCCTGGAGCACTTTTTGGAGGAAACCCTTATATTTTTGGATTTAGCATGATGAGAGAATCAAACCCAAAAAATTTCAGCAATTTTGGAGCAAAAATAGATCATAAAATGGTTAAAAAACTACCACAAAATGACCCCTCTGCCTCTTTTTGGACACATAGAAGCAACCTTGGGAGATTTTACTTTTGAGGGGGCAAATGACCTCCAAATCCAAACATTCAAGATGTTCCAGAAACTAGACCAGAATATCTTTCCAATGAGCTATCTTGGGCTCAATGTGGCTAAGGGGAAGGCTCCAAAAGTGGCTCTGAAGCGACATTGTTCACTTGGCCAGTGGCGCTGCACATTGAGCCAGTTTGCTAGAAAATCCAGTTTTCGCCTACTTTCAGTGCAAGTTGACTTTTTCTCACTTCATGGATGAATTTATGATTGTAATTAATGCCTTGGTATGTAAATGTAATAGTGAAATGATCTTAGAGCGTATATTCATCAGTTTGAGGTGGTTTGGGGGTAAATGAATCAGTTTACATGCTTATAGAAGCAAGTTGTTCCATTGCCTATATTCATGTTCCCTATTTGGAAATGGTTGTAACAAATCCTTTTCTCTTGGTTTCAACTCCTAATGGCTAGCATAGGTGGTTTTATGTCTATATTATGTATTTTTTCTATCATTAGCAAAGGTTGGACTCTCTTGGATGCTCTGAGCTACATTGTACACTCTTATCAGCAGTTTGGTAAGGAAATAAACCAGACTTGCAGCTATTTTTATGGGATACTTGTAGTAAAGTGTTTTTGCATAGTTTTTTCTTCGATTATTACTATTTCTCATGTGTTATATGTGCCACAATATATTTCATTTCTTCTAGCTGAATGATATCAAGATAGATAGGTATAATACATTGTTTACAGTGCTCTGCCTTGGGAAACCATTCAGTTTTTTACGTTCTCTACTGTTTGAGAAGGATACATGATCTTTTCATGCCCTCCCAACCTCATCACCAGTCTTAGACCTCTCATATCACTCAATTACAAGTGCCAAAACACCTACCTACCTCACCCCATAGAACACCCTGCATCCTGACTTGATTTCCTGGACCCAAAACTGCGTGCTCCATTTGATCCAACAAAAACCCAAAAAAAATCAATCAAAAACGTTAGAGCTACTATACCTAGCCTAAAATTCATATTTGATCCAGTCATCTTGATTGAGATTGTCAAGGAGAGAGCCCTCTCCCAACTTGGTAGGGCTAGCCACCATGTTAAGCTTGGTTTATGGTTATCCTAGGATTACCATCCTTCAGGCTGAGGTCAATCTAGGCTCTAATAGTTGGGATGGTAGCAATTAGTAACTCACCCTCTACTTACCTAATTCATCAAATATCCACAACAAGATATTCATATCAATTTGAAGGAAAAAGAAATGTTGGCTTATAGGGGCTTGACCCAAGTTCAGAGATGTTTTAGCCAAACAAATCCCGGTACTACTGGCCCTTTCGGAAATAGTCCATGGAGCAAGGACTGAGATCTCACCTAGAGTAGTATGGGATGGTGCTAGAACTAGGTTTCCACACCCTAGAGATGTTTGATGATTTTCATTGGTCCACATATTTTCCCTCTGCATGTCACTATGTGCATCTATCAGTACCTTGCAGCCTGCAATGCTGCCTTCGCGCAGCCCTGCTAGAGGTGTGATCCGTGTTATTACCCAGTTCCTTACTATTAACCCAATAACCATCGATCCCTTAGCTTATCAGTATGTGTCTATTTATATTTAACAATGTTCATTTTTCATATAAGTGCACGTGATAAGGAAAACAATATACTTAAACAGGAAATATCAAAAGAACAGATACACAAGATTTGGAATCAAACTTCTCTTTATCATTCTTATTCCTTGATTACAGACTCAACTTTGCCCTGTGCACTCAGCTAGAGGGGTTCGCGCACTCAACTATAGACTCTACTAGAACTCTACACACTCAGCTGCAGAGCCTCTTCCTACTACTACAACCCAAGACACTTAGACCTTTTCTCTATGCTCACTATCTTCTACACTCCATTCATTTTTCTCTCTTTTATAACTTAGAGCCTCGCTCTATTTATACAATCCCATGGTCTACGGACCATGGGTAGGTTGACAATACATTACAAAACTTATGGCAAATAACCCTATGACTCAACATACATTTCACGCTATGCGCCCACAATTCGCAGAGTCTTACAACATTATTTGGCAGAAACTTGGGCTTCGAGCCCCAAAACATGCTATGGGGGGATTCCATGCCCAACAAGCCCCCAACACAAACATTGTGACTCACCCTCGAGTCACTCTATTGGTGTGGCGATCTTGGTATGGAGTCCCTCCAACTAGTCCCGAATGGCTTGAATGTATGTAGCGCACTACGCTGCTGCCTGCTAAACCTGCTGCATTCTTGCATCTAAACCCTCTGTTTTTGGTGTGATGCGTTGCATCTGTGCATGCATTTTTTGAATTTGTACAAGCTTTCCTTCAATATCCTCTGTGATTGTGAAGGCTTCATCAATCCATGGCTGGAAACGTACTTTTAGAACTGCTTCTTTGTGGCATGCCATGACCACCTGCTTTTTTAAGGTCTTGGCCTACTACATCCTTGCAAGTCATTGAGTAAGGACTACTGTCTGCACAATCAACCTAATTTCCCTTCCTATACACAATGCATACTTTTAAAGTTTCTAGACCACTCAAGGTTCTCCTGCAAGCTCTTTTTTCCTTTACCTCCTACCTTGCAGACACTGCTTGCCCTTCCTATGTCTGCACTATGGCGGTCTCTGCTGTCTGCACTGCTGTTGTTGATTCGGCAACCTTGTTTTACTTTATAGCTACCTGTGCTGCTTTGTAGACTACCCTGACCTCAGCTGCTACTTTTTCATTCCTTCTTCTCTCAGCCAGTTGGGTGATGCGCTCCTTAGCATCATCCTTCCTTTTCTATGCTCCAGCCTTATCCAACTCTGCTAAATCTGGGACGCGCCACTCGGGAAGCCATGTCTCTAACATTGTAAAGATCGTGTCGTCAGTGGCTATGAATGGGAGCTTTGTCCAGTGTTGTGATGGAACGTTTCGCGCCTGAATGTAGATGTTGTGTATGTTCGCCTTGAAGTATGCAAAACTCTGCAGACTGTTGTTCACCATGGGTGACAGGCGCGACCTCCTTTTAATCCACATTTTGATGCTCTCCTCCAAGAGCACCCAAAAAATCTTTTTATTGTGAATCCGTTTCGAATCCTTGGTGTCCCAGAGCAAAGCATACTTTGTGGCCTCTGGTAAGTCTCGGTCGATGCTCAGGAACTAGCTATCCTCCGGTAATTCCCCCGCTACTAGCAAGATGGATAAGAGCAACCACGTGTAGTGGAAGGTCTTACCCTGTTCTTGGGCCTCTTGGTACTTCATCATCACGACATTTTCTCATTACCTTACTAGTCAGGAGTTGGGTGGCTACATGCACCCCTTTATCCTTGATACTGGTGATAGCGTAAACCCTCATTTTCTTCTCGAGCTTATATTTCTTTTTTTTGGCTTCTGTGAGAGCCAGGTCGCTAGATTTTCCTATTATCGTCAGGGGGTCATTTTCCTTAAATGGAAGTTGAGAAATTTGGAGGATGAGATCTACCATGATGGGAATAGGCTCCTCCAACCATAAGTACCCATCATGCACTAGGCAAAGTGGCTGCCTGATGACAAAAATGGTGATTGGCATGTGGTGAAAATGTGGTGTCCATAGCAGATGAAGTAACCTGGCCTGTTCCACACCACGTAGCCATTTTCGTTGCTCCAATGTTATCACCAGCCCCTCCGTATTATTTTTCACTAGTCTCGTCATCTCTAAGTGTGGAAACTTCTCGCTATCCGCAAGGTCCTAGTCTTCAAATTTCATGGTGGGAATGTAGCCTAGAAACGAACCCTCAAAGGTAATTCCATTAGGGAGGAGTGGGGTCTGGAGTGCACTCTTTGTTTCATCTAGATCCCTTGGGACTTTGGCTTTCCCTTTGTGTGGAGGGACATACTAGGGCAATTTTATTGCGGAGTGCATTGGTTAGATGTATTTCTCCATGTCTTATTCTTCCTCTACTGCAGCAATTAGATTCTGCAAGTCCTCTTCCTGTTCATCTATTTCAATGGTGGTTGCCTTGCCTTTTTCTTCCATTGATAACTTGTGCAGCGGATTCCTCAGGGACATGTGTACTGGTCCCATTTTCTACTTATCCTTCTTTGGTCTCAGTGTCCGGGGTGATTTAGGGATTTCCGGCATAGCCCCAATGCCATTGGGAACATTGTGGAAATGTGCGTCCTCACCAGAGGTTCATTCTTCAATGCCTAACCCATCCTTGGCAGTCGCCATCCTTTCTGCACTGTATGGGGTTTTTCATGAACTTAAAGGCTCTATTATCGCTCGGCTCTCAACACTCTGTGCTCTATTCAACCACTCAAATCCCAATTTCCCAAGTGTTGTCTTCTAGCTAGCCCTTGGGGTTTTATAATGCCTTTTGAATTCAAATTCGACTGTTCCCCCTAATTCTGAGCCATCAATGCTTTCTTTGCAGCTGATTTTATGAAATCTTACCCGTAACTTCCTTCTTAAATGCACATTTCCTGCTCCATTTGGCCTTAAATTAGACATGTCGTCATGAACAATGATGCCAATGGTCACTTCCTAGCCTACCCATGTGGTAGCGCACCCCCTGCATGGGCACGAACCTTGTGACTAGCTGTTCTTGCGTGCATCTATTAGAGCGCACAGCTACCAGGAAGACTCGTTTATAGTCCTGCACTCTCTTCTAGCTTCCTAGATTGCTAAGACTATTCTTCCTAAGGCTAGTCAGGTGGCCACATTGCTTGTGCAAGGCTCCATCTTGCCTTCCAGTATAGTCTGTGGAAAATCCTCAATTTCCCTCGTGACAGTCAGTGCCGCGCGCTCTACTGTATGCAGTGCATTCCCCTGGTTACTCCATTTGGTTATATGTGGTCCAAGCCATCGCAGCAGACTAATCAATTCGTGGCAATTGTATTCTAACTCATTGGTATGATCATCGCACGTTGCCTTACCATCCTTGGTTTATTGACGAGACATGCTTTCTTGATCTCGTTTTCCAGATTCTTGACCTCCACATCCATCAAAATCCTTTTCTTCCTTAGTCGTACTCAGTCTTTTTTGAGTTTGTAAAGTCTAAGGTTCCCTTGCCGAATGGCTTCCTGAAACCTTATGTGTTTTACCTCGCGTAGTTGTGTGATTTCTTCATCTTGGACCTCGTCAAGAAAGCATGTCTCGTTAATAAACCTTGCCTTGCCATCCTTGGTTTATTGACGAGACATGCTTTCTTCAGGTTTATGACTTGTTCATATCAGTGGCCCAGTATGTTCCTAGTAGCACATGATAGGGATTGTTGTCATCGATAATCTCTATCACTTAAAAATCTACCTACGCACTCACACCTTCAATATCCACTGTTACCCCTCACAATCTTCCCATGGGCAAGATCTTTTGTTGGTTCACCATTCGCAACTAAATAGGAGACCATTTTAGCATGGGTCTGCCCATGTGCTCCCATGTTTGTTCCGACAATACATTCGCATCCAATCTGAGATCCAGGATTACCTCATCTATTTCATACTCACCGATTTGTGCAGTAAACCTCATTTCCTGTCCTCTGTGCAACGCATGCTTTCCAAGTTTTCAGACCGCGCATTGTTCCCCTGACCCCACGTACCTTGTGATAATTTCATGTAGTCCTTTTACTGCCTTCCTATCACGTAGCAGTTTTGATGCATGTCTCCAGAAAGGTAGTGAGCATTGAAGGATCCATCCCTGGTTCTAGTTGATCCTTACTACCTGAAGTGGAGGCCTCTGTGAAGCTCTTCTTAGCTTCCATGAATGTCTCCTTCGCGAATTCTAAATCAAATTTGGGTTCCTTTGTAGGAGCCTTCTAAACCCACACACTTTCTTTTTACTGCTTAACCTTATCATCACCAGTGGTTATACCGCTCCCAAGCACTATGTTTACATTCGGGTCTTCTTCGCGTGGCTCAGAACTCATCATCTGCAAATTCTGAGTCGGAGGACGCTGGAGTACTCCTTTTTCATGCACCCTCGCTATCAAGGTAGGGTAGTCTTTACCCTCATGATTAATACAAACATGGTTTCCTTGTCGATTTTGTACAATCATGGGAAAAGTGCCCTGACCCTCCCTAATTATAACAAATTACCTGTCTGTGACCCCTTCCTAGTCCCATTCAACCTCAACCTCATCTGCATGCCTCAAATCCAGTGCGAACCATCACTATATTTGGGTTAAGGGCTCACGTTTTGGTCTTCACCCTATACGCAGGAGTCCAATCCATCATTAGTTCATAACTTCTGAAGATGTGTTCACCATGGCCTACTGACCTACAGAAATTACAAAACAATTGCTAGGATATCTACGTATACTTCTGCAATAGATGACAATTATCCTTAGTGTGTTTTCCTCCTATCTGAAAGATCATGCACCATAGTGCAGGTGTCATGCTTGTTCCTACTTGTGACTCAGGTATTAACTGCATCAGCCCTCCTCCCACCAAGTAATTCGAACACTGGGCAGTGGTCCTTGTCATGCCCCTGGCCTTTGCATTTTATGCACCATACCTCCTCGCGCACCTCTAGAGGAGTTGTCCTATCCTGTTTCAAACTCTGCATCTCGAGACACAGATTTTGCAGTTGCACGTGGATTTGTTGGATTCCCAGACCATGGTATTATATAGGGGTCTCATGTAATCTCATTGCCATCTCCAAAACTTCGGCTTGGGTGGAAATATTTTGTTGTGACAGTGTCATCCTGAAATGCAATGTTAATGACGCTACAAAGAATGCGCAGTGCTGTCCATTCGTCAAAGTCATGTTGGCCTCGCGAATCATACTCTTCAATCTTTGGTCCAGATCCTAGCCGGTCTCGCCTAGGAGCATTGCGATCTCCTTAAACCTAATAATTGATTTTGTCTCCAACATTGGCCTGCTAAATTCCCTATTTAGCGTGGTCTGCCATTTCGCAATTCCTGCATTTGGATAGTCATTATAATGCTTGATATACTATGTTAATGTGTGATCCTGCAACGCGCTTACCAGTGTAGCCTTATTGATATTGTCATACATGACTCCTTGTGCTTCCCATACCACCCTTACCACGAACCAGAATTGGTCCGGATTTTCATTCCCTACTCCTCTGAATACTGGTAATTTGAACACACTCGCCATACTAAATTGTGGTGTTGGTGGAGGTGGGGTGGGTGGAGATCGATGTGAAGAGGGTGAGATGGGTGGTGATGTAGGTGGAGTTGGTAAGCGCGGAATTCGCTAGCTTATCAAACTGACCGCACTTCTCAGAGAAACTCTCGCAAGCTCTTCCTCGCTTTCCTATGAGGGTGAAATTAAGGGGCTAGCTTCTAATTATTCACTACCTCCGCTTCTGTAGATCTTCCCACTTCACGTAGTCCCGAACATTAATTTATTCGCATAACCCGCTTTTCACACAATAGCATCTTAATCCAAGTGTTCAAACATTTAATATACCTACCTCGCGGTCCCTTGAGGAAGCATTGTTCTGCCTCACTGTAGCTGATGGTTGTATCTACAGTCAACTCAATGATAAATCCGCCTATAGTTCGATCAAGCCAATGGTCAATAGCTCGCGCGATCTTATCTTTTCACGATTCTAGTCTGTGCACTAATTTGGAGTCCACACGATTGGTTTGTTGAGCCTACACCTTCCTTGACTATTCGCTAGCTTCGTGATCCACTCATACAGCTTGGAAGGAAAGGATGCAAAGAAAATTTTGTGGATTTCCGTATATAAGTAGTGCTCCAACCACTGTTCCTTAGATACTTGTGGATTCCTTTTTTCCTGTGCCGCGAACTTGTGAATCTTCTTGTCCAACCACCCTTCAATTTCTTTTTCTGTTGGATTCCAGTGACATGACATCAAACATCCCTTATGTAGATCCTGTTCCCGGTAACGGAACCTTTTGTTGGCTTATAGGGACCTGACCCAAGTTCAGAGATGTTTTAGCCAAACAAATCCTAGTACTACTGGCCCTTTTGGCAATAGTCCATGGAGCACAAACTGAGGTCTCACCAGAAGTAGTATAGGAGGGTGCTAGAACTAGGTTTCCACACCTTAGAGATGTCTGATGATTTCCAGTCATCCGCAGTGCACGTCACTATGCACATCTATTACAACCTCGCAGCCTACAATGTTGCCTTCGCGCAGCCTTGCTCTAGGTGTGATCCATGTTATTTCCCAATTCCTTACTATTAACCCAATAATTGTCGATCCCTTAGCTGATCAATATGTGTCTTGTTATATTTGATAGTGTTCAATATTCATATAAGTGCACGCGATAAAGAAAACAATATACTTAAACAGGAAATAGCACAAGAAGAGATACACAAGATTTGGGATCAAAATTCTCTTTATTATTCTTCTTCCTTGATTACAGACTCAACTTTACCCTATGCATTCAGCTGTAGGGGTCCACACACTCAGCTGCGATCTCTACTAGGCCTTTGCGCACTCGGCTGTAGAGCCTCTTCCTACTACTATGACCCAAGATACTTATACCTTTTCTCTATGCTCGCTATCTTCTAGACTCCATTCGTTTTTCTCTCTTTTACAACTTAGGGCCTCATTCTATTTATACAATCCCATGGTCCGTCGACCATGGGTAGGCTGACAGTACATTACAAAATAGAGGGTGGACAAACCTATGACTCAACATACATTTGTGCTCCATGCCCACAATTCACGAAGTCTTACAACATTATTTGACGAAAACTTGGGCTTTGAGCCCCAAACCATGCTATGGGGGGATTCCATGCCCAACAAGAAACCTCGCAACATTTGCTAAAAAAGTGATTGCAATGTATTGATATTGAAATATTTGATTTTATATTTAAGTATGGTCTGCTTGCTTTCAGAAAAACCATATATTGATTAAGAAAAATCCTCAATTACATAAAGGAAGGGTGTAGTACTTGTGAGATAAAGGATCCTCCAAAGAAGAGGATTTGTAGTGGTGACATCATGTAAGAGATGAATAGTGCCATTGTGTGAAAAATCACATCATTGCAAAGAGGTTCTGTGCATATAATAGTGGAGCAATTTTGAACTTATAATGCCAAGGAGTGGCTCAAACAATTCCAGAAAAATCTAATGGTCCAAGGTATTATTATTGTTTTTTATGATGGTAATTGTTTTCATAATATGAAGGGGTAGATTTTGTCAATTAAAGCCCATGTATGTCACATTATAGTTGATAGAGAGCAACATTTCATTTAATAATGTTGGGGCCATAGGTAGTGCATTGACGATGGAGGCTAATGGAACTAGTACTCTAGAGAGCAGTCTTGAAAAAGAAACATAACTTTTGCCATTTAAATGGGAAAGACAATTCGTCTTTAATTTGAAGCGAAAGAATTACAAGAGTTTAAATGTGTGATTGAGGAAACAATCTTAAAAAAAGAATTCAATGAGCATGAAAATGATAAATACAAAGCTAAGGATGGTAACTAAGCCAAATAAATTGAAGCAACGAATCTTTTAGATGGGAAGGTAGTGGAGAAGGAAGAACTAAACGTTATAGGGATTATAATACAAACTAACATTAAAGTGGATCCCTGGAGCCATAGTGGAGTTGTAGTGAGTCATGGAGCCACAAAGACTGTAGTGTGTGAACCAAAAAAAATTTCCAACCAAAATATAGGGAAGAATTGAATCCATTCTTGATGTGTAGAGTTTGAGGAAGAATCCAGTTAGTGTCTGTGTTGTAGTTTTTATTTGAGTAGGTTTGATGAGCATAGACTAGAGTGGACAGAGCTATAGCTGGGATGAGAGACTAGTGTAAGCCAATTTGGGTGTAGTTATTTTTGGCACATTGTATGAATGTGTATTAACGAGGGAAAAGATTTCATATATGAATTGAAAGGCTTCGATGGTTGTGGAAAAAGTGAATGGAGCACATTAAAAGTTTGTAAACCTTGTTGATGAGAGATCACATGGATTTGGTGAGTGAAAATATTTTTGAAATGAGAGGTCAAGGTATAGATCAACATGGCTAGAGATGTAACAATAGAGTGGCGATATGGATGAGAGAAAAAGGATGGAGTCAAAGGTTTGAGGACAATGAAGGAGCAAACATGTGATGAAAGTCACAGTTGTGTTATAAATTAGTGGTGTAAGAATACCCTAAGGATTTTTATGAAAGTTGTGAAATCCTTCCCTACGCAGATGTATTCCCCCAGGACATTGTAAGACCTATTGTTGAGGCATAGATGTTGTGCAATAGAACATGATTTTTCAAGGCCTTGAGAATTTGATCAAGTATATATGTATCAATTGGATAGGTACCAAGCTGGTAGGTGTAGTGGTATCCTAGCTTGAAATGGTGAATTTGAGACCTTAGGTGAACTGGTTAATGAATGTTTGGGACTAGTTTAATCTTCCCGATTCAATTTTAATGGGGGGAAAACACCCTCCATAACTTTCTATATGCATACTTTACCAAGTCATTCATGCTTGTTAGGATCACAAAACATCATGAGAAATGGTGGTGTCTCAAGACATCATTGTTTGTATCCCACTAGTCCCAAAAGATAAATTTACCTATAGTCTTTACACCGCTGCATAGGTTATATTACACATGAAGAATAGCTTTGACAAAACCATGGGTTATAAATTTGGACCTCAAAATCTGCTAGTAACTTGACTCAGTCAAGTTTACTCGAACCGCCCTAAGGTTAAACCACACTATGTATAAATTTTATATTTCTTAATAATTATTTTATATTTTTAATTCTCTTTCCTTTTTTGTTTGACAAAACCATCTTTGACATATTACCAATATTCATGTTTCTAGAAATAACTACGTACAGTGTAGGGAATTTCCCACATTCTACATAGTAGTTTTCAGAAGAAAGAAGATCGACAATATGATTTCAAACTATTAAAACCCAGATACTGAATAATTTTGACATGTTTTAGTTATTCAAGGGCTACTTCGACTTAACGACAAGGCTTCAAATTGCTACAGAAAAGTTCATCATAGAACTAGAAAGAATGAAAATAAAAAGCAAATATATATATGAAAATGATTTTTTTTGAGTTTTATTTTAATATTGTTTTATATTTGTTTGTTTTTTTTATAATTTAATACTTTTCTTTTAAATTAATTATGATCTTTTAATTGAAAAATAAGTTATATTTATTTAAAAGTATATTTGTTTTGCTTTAATGTCTTGTCATTTTATCAGAAAAAATATCTTCGACATGTTTTGGTCCTTAGGGGACTATCGAAAGCCAAAAACAAGGCTCGAATTCATTACAAAAAAATTCATCATGTCAATTGGAAAACTTGAACCTAGGTGGAGATTATAATAATTCTTCCACTTAACCACTCGAGATGAATCCAATTGGTTTATATAATAATAATAATTTCTTTTTGATATGATTTTATTTGCAAGTGTGTTTGTTTTTTATGGTGATGGTTTAAAAAACATTAACTTTAGGCACAAGAAAAAAAATTGACTATTCATAACACCATGTTTCAATCTGTTATAGCATCATTTAGCACTCTTGTAGACTTGATTACCTTATATAGCCTTGGGTAGCCTTTTCCTATGCAAATTTGATCTTATTTATAAAAAAAAAATTCCATACACGACTCTACCCATTCAAAAGTGCATACATACATGGGTGATATAACTACATAACCATGTATACCTTTTAAAATATGAAAAAATAAAATAATATTCTATTTCTCGGGCGGGGTTCACATGTTTTATCGAGATACACCTAAAATAGCTTGTAGCACAACAGAATTAGCTAATTTCGGGTGGTACATATACACCCCTTGGTTAGGCCTAAAATATATAAGACAAATGTTATCGCCATTACACCCATTTTTCTCCTAGGTCAAGTCTGATTTTCTAGTGCCTCCTACACTCCTAGTCTTTATGGAAACCTTGGTTTCCTTTGCAGAGATGTTCATCATATTTATATCATCTCCTTCCATTTGTTCTAGAGGTTTTCTTCTTATGTTGGGCTAGACAAATCAGGAGAAACACTTTGTGTGCTTTGGCTTGGATCAGGTTGTACCTTTCCTGTATCTATTATTCTTAATCAATAGAAAAGATCATGTTTTGTTCTTGATATGTTATTGCCTCACCAATAGCAGTGTGTATGCTTATATATGATGATCACATATATATTTTATGTATGCACATTGAATTATCTATCATGTATATGATGTGAAATGAGTTGAATGTGTGCTCATTCTAAAGGAAGAAGAGGGTTTGGACCCTACGAGAACATCGTAAAACGTAGGACCTTCGGGTATGTTTTCAAGTCCACAATTAGTAATTCACATGTTTTGCATGCTTTCTTGACTACTCTTTTTTTATTATCTTGTTCTGCTTGATTGAGGTTGTCAACCCTTACCTTAGGGACCTTTTCTCACCAACACAATTTACGACTCTGTTGGGGATATACCATCAAGTATCTCATAGAAGGATTTTTATCCTTTGATATGGGTTTTGGTTTGCTATTTCTTTATTTTTCTAGCCTTCTTAACTCTTAGGAAATATGGTCATTTAACCTAATCTCTTAGATGAAGATTGTATTTTTATTTTTTCTTAGTTTTCCATTTATACACACATTTTGTTGTATACAGAAGCATATAAATGCGTTTTCTTCCAAAGAAACTTGTGCATACACTAGCTTCTTCAGAAACAATGACATACATTGTTATCACAAAAAGGTGATCATCTATCCATAATTTACTAGATGGGTCTAAATACACCATGTAGGGACACCTTTACCATAGTGAAATTGCTTTCACTATGGGAAATTACTTAATAAACCACATTTGTTAAGTCGTTTATAATTAAAACCATGAAGAATAATTAAATAAATCACTATTTATTTAATTATCTTCTAGGAATAATTAATTAAACCATTCTTTAATTAGTATTTGTTGTCACATTTGACCCAATTATGAGAAATAAATAGATAAATCATTAATTATCTTATTTTTCTCTAGGAATAATTAATTAATCACTAATTAGTTATTATTCCTTGTTAAGTTTGACCAAATCCCTTGGGAATAATTAAATAAATAATTATTTGTTTATTCCTTAACCATATTCCTTGAGATGATAAACAAATCATTTATTTATTTATTATTTCTAAATAAAAGATTAAATAAATTTTCCCTCCAAACCAAATATAATAAAACATTTCGAATGGTTAATTCTAGAATGGGGTTAATAATATTTATTATTGCTCATTATTCCATAATAACCTAATATTTTGTTATAAATGGAAGGTTTTCCATTCATTCTTCACTTTCGATTATTTTCATTGTTGTACTCACTGTTGCAGCTCTAATTATTATCACTGTCGCACACCATCTTATTTTTAATTTCAATTTTCATTGAGTTCAAACATTTTATTTGCTAGGTTTTATACATTATAGAGGAGAGAGACTCTACAAAATATGAAGACATTTGAGGATAGCCAAGAACCCACCCCATAGAGGGAGACTGGTAACATTATTTGTTCCCTTCAAAGGTTTTGTTTAATAAATATATTCTTTATATATCTGGTTTCCATTGGATTATTGAAGTTATTTGCACTTATTTTACTCTTCCATTTTATTGTTTAACTATAATTGTGGCATAGATCAAGGCTTTGGCAGGTTTTGTTTCTATCTTTACTGCAGATCTACAATATTTAGCAATGATTTTCATTGTTAGGGTTCTTTGTCATTTAGATCCTAAAGTGTGTTCTTTTTGTACACATTCAAGAAGAAAACACAATAACAAATTGGTGACTCCACTGGGGATTTTCTGATTGTCGCTAAAAAATTGGCGACTTTACTACATTTTTAATTCTGATCCAAAAACTTTGTTGACCATCAATTTTTAGCCTAGGTTTTTTTCCTTTTCTTAATGTTGTTTACTAGTATTCTAACCCTAGATCAATAAAATTTCTAACTTCTGCAAGTTTTCTAGTCTTTCCTACAGGTCATAGGAGCCAGCAGTGACAGAGATGGAAGCCTTTTTCGAGACTTGCCGACCAAGAATCAATAAGCATAAATCACACTTTTCTAGCCTAAAATTACGATCTGGAGGTCTAAAGCACACTTTCTGGCCCAAAAAGATTGATCCACCCTAAATAGTTCAGTACCTGCGGTTTTTAGCGTTTCTGTGATTTTTTTTGTCTGTTTATGGATTTTGCCGAGAGCTATGTACTAGGTTGATTAAGCACTTTCCTACCCCACATAGACCATTATATACTCAGTCTTTCTCATCAAAGTGGAATTTAGCCCCTTTAGGGCTTCTAGTATGCTTCCACCTTTATCAGAGGAGTTTAGTTGAGTAAGAAGTCTAAGTTTTTGCAGAGCTTTCAGCCATATTTTCTAGATTTGTACCTTCCCGTTTCAAATATTCAAAGATAGGTTGTTTCCATCCAAATTTTCATCTTAAACCTTGTTTGTTCATTTGCCTTAGGATCCCATTAGATGCCCTAGGCTTCACACCCATACCCCTATCTTTTCACAGTGATTTTCCTCTCTCATTTTTTGATGTTGATACACCACTTTTTAGCAGCATAGTTTCATTTGATCCCAGTCACACTGAACCTTATATCTCCTGGCCTTTTTTTGTGTTTTCATTTGATTTTGCTACCAACCAACATAGTGTTTGTGGACCTTGTTTGGGTTGGGTTTAGAAAGTTGATCTGCTGCTCATTTTCTACTTTTAATTTTAGTTTATTTCAACAATCTTTTTCTTTCTTAAAACATGACCTGGGCTTAATTAATAAACACAAGAACACACAAGCACACCTTAAGTGAAGGGCACTTGGTTTAGACTTCTAAGCCAAGACTTAATTAATTTATCTCCCCACATAGAGACAAAAACATCTTGTTGATCTCCCTTCACCATTTCCGTGTCACTTGTGTGTTACCACCATTGGGCCATGAAGGCATTTGTCGCAAAGAATTTTAGGCCTTCATCCCTAGTTTCCTCTTGGGCACATTACTCCTCCCCACAGGGTCCAAGTTCATATTCTCCCAAGTCCCCATACCGACTCCTCTTCTAGTTCATCTGATTCTGAGCCTCCTTCTCCATATACTCTCATCATGTCAGGACCCACTGCAGGTGCAGGAACCCAACCTGGTGTTGCCTGCAGTTCTACCTGGGTGGCCACATCTAGTGGAACCGTCTCAAGACCCATTCTGGCATATCCAATACTACCTTTGATGGTTGGGTTAGGCCTCCCAGATTTTAGCTACTTGATTAGTGACCCTATACACCGTGATGATGCTAATTGCCCAGCTATGCCAACCAAGCTCCCCTCTGAAATTTGCAAGTTTGACAGTAATTCTAGAGAGGACCCCACCAATCATGTCCACTCCTTGCGTATGTGGGGTTCATCCAATTTCCTCACCCATGATTACATTTGTCTTCGGTGGTTCCAATGCACTCTCACCAGAGATGCTGTAAAGTGGTATGTTGACCAACCCACCACCTCTTGTTCCATTTTCGTGACGCTTGCTAAATAGTTCCTCTCATATTTTCAGTTACCTATCGGATACGAAATTGGTATGCAGCTCTTGACCTCATTTTGGCAATCCTCTGCCACCCGTCTTTATGATCATGTACATGGATGGTGTAGATGGAGGAGCATGTGTGATGCTCCGCCCTTTGAAGACTGTGTCTACCTCGATTGGTTACTCATAGCTCTTTTGGCTCCTATTACCAAAGATGTCGTGTCTCA
Source organism: Pinus taeda (assembly GCA_000404065.3). Classification (NCBI taxonomy): domain Eukaryota; kingdom Viridiplantae; phylum Streptophyta; class Pinopsida; order Pinales; family Pinaceae; genus Pinus; species Pinus taeda. The sequence continues at coordinate 402,360 of APFE030028589.1, forward strand.
TTTTCCTCAGACAGAGGAAGAGGTTCTATATAATGCTTGAGATACAACTTGATTTATGCTCAATCTTGTTATTTCTATACCATTATACCAAACCTCCCCTGTCCTCGTGGTGCCAATGCACCGTGGGCTTCTCACGCCATTGACACTATTGTTGGAGCTACTTCAGATCCTTCACCATATACTCAATAGAGTTATGGTTATCTCTAGGGGGGCACTAGTTCCTCTAACCTTTATGCCCCTCCTTCCAGCAACGTGTATTTAGGAAAAATCACATCTTATGCATTCACCCAATCACATCAACATATGTCATGGCCAACTAATTCTCAGCTTGTCTACCAAACAATTACCTCTTCACCATCTTATAGCTATTCAATGCTAAGTGCTCCAGCCCCTCAGGAATTAGCATCGCAGCCTCCCATGCATCCTGAACTCCAGTAGCCACCATCCCATAGGTTCAAGGGTTTGAACAACAGAGTGCGACCAATCCCCAAAATTCGAAGAAAAAGAATAAGGGAAAAGGTAACAAGGGTAACCATGGTAACCAAGGTAATCAACCTAATGAACCCCAGGGGAAGCAGCCTAACACTAAAATCTAGTAATAGGGCGACCAACCCAAGTAGAAGAAGGCTCTTCGTATGAAAAAGACTTGTGGATGTTGTTGTATACATGGCTATTATACTCATGAGTGTCTTCTCTTTCCCAAAAGGTGAAAAATGTTGGAAAACCAAACAACTTCTAGAGGTCAACCACCCATGTAGCAACTGCCTTAGAATCCTACACCATCTCAATCTGAAATGCTCAAAAACCCTTTCCCTCAACAAGGATTTGTTGTTGTTCAACCTCACCAAATTCAAGTAGCCCACCTTCCCCAACCTTTTGGCCCTGGTGAGTACCAAATCCTTATGATGAAATTCTGATGGGGTCAATCCTTCTGATATCAACCTGCAAACTCGATCACGTCAATATGACAAGACATTAACTTCATCTACCACTAAGTCCAAAACCAAAGCATCTACTAAGCTTCTTATGACGCCAAATGGTCCAATACACATCCCTCAACCTAAAGTTGAGGCAATTCCTAAGATCTGCAAGGGACCATTACCCAGTAATGCGATTTCTAACCGAGTTGTAGTAGATGACTTGGTGTAATCCTCTACTGCCATGTTGATGTTGGAAGTTCTCCAGTCATTCCCATCTCAAAAGAAATATCTACTAACTTATTTGGGGGCAATAGATCCTTCAGAATATCATTTGATTGTCTTCCCCTTTGACACATCATAACATCCTCCATTACCTCCATCCAATGCTTTTCAGATACTAGGAAGAGTCCATAATTCGATCATCTCTTGATGCATTATTGATGAAGGCACATTCACCTACATGATTTCCTTTGTTGTTTGGAAGTAAGTCAAGTCACCTAAACTTTCCCCATCCAGCATCACTTTTCTTGATTGGGACGGTCACTCCTCCTAGCCTCTCGACATGTATCGCAATTGTCCAGACTCTTGCGGGCAAGACTATTCATGTAGACATTGAGGTTATTAATGCCCCTCTAGGTTACAACATTATTTTGGGTTGTACTTACACTTATGGCATGTCATTTGTTGTTTCTACGATTTTCCGCAAGATGTGCTTCCCCCATGAAGGGAAGATCATCACCATCGATCAGTTGACATACTATGAGTTGTCATCCTTGACCTCCCCTAACTCCATTATCTCATCGATTGCTAAGAAGCAATCTGCCACCACTCTCACCGGTGTTTCACCCAGAGTCTACAAGGATTCCTCATTATTGGGTGCTTTCCCTGGTCCTCCCCGTCCTATCTTTGAGCCTATCAGATTGAGTGTTTTCATGTTACAAGTGTCACGGGCTGCTCAAAAGTAGTATGGTACATCTGATCTGCAACTAGCTCCTTCGCACCATGTTGTTACCATCTCAACCAGAGCCATCCAAATCCAACCCCGCAAGACCTACTCCGTTTGTGGGTGCCTCTACTTTTTTCCCACAAGGAATTATTCCTCCATGTCTTAACCATCTAGGAGCTGTTACACTAAGACATTTCCCCACAGGACAGATACATTTCTCGTTTCCTCCTCCTAGAATATTTTCTGTCCCTGTCATGGATTCGTTGGCTCTCCCTAATATTACTTTGGGGATAGGGACAATTTTAAGAACCCCCCTTAAATTTATATGTATAATAAATGGGCGAATCTCCATGGTATATAGGAAAAATGGAAGGTGATATTATCAATAATATAATATGTATATATAATGTTTTGGCGAATCTCTCACTAGGCATGGCGAATATTTTACTCAATTATAAAATATTGTAAGATCTTGGCGAGTCTTTCACTAAATAATAACACTTTGTAAAGTCCTAGTAAATCTTAGCATTGTGAACTCTTAGAGAATTTTTTGAAAAAGTATATAACCATATATGACAAGAGCCACATGGTGGCAATATCACTGTTTTTCTTCACATTTCCATGACATGGAACTTGTTTATAAAATTATAAAAAAACCAACCAAGTCCCTTATAATATGCAGGTAATATTATAACAAAGTCTGATACCTCTATTATGCTTGTCTTCATTCAAGTGTCATAGCTGCTATACTTAACATTGTGAATCACAACTCTCTCAGAACTCAACTCTATAGTGTAATTAAAACCTTTGGAAATTGAATCTGACAACTCTATAAAAATAATTAGTGAAATATAAGCTTTTGTGAATGAGCCCACTAACTATCACTGCTAAGCAATCAATCTAGACTGTGAAGTCTTCCATCTTGATCACAATCATGCTCATGATCAAGGGAGTGCGACCACCTGGCCTGACATAATGGCCATCATAGCTTCCAATAATCAACAACCACCTTGCAAGGACATCCTAGCTCATGTATCATGAATTTTATTCATCAATCTTAACTGATATAAATCTTAAAAAGATAATATTAGAATCCTCTCTAGATTCACTATTAATACAAGGGTAAAGGAAATTTTCTAGCTCAAGGCACTAGCCAATACCAACTTTGGTATTTGTGACCCCTTTGTGGGGATGCACCTACCCTGCCCCCATGGGTTTCTGCCTTCTAACATAGTTCAAGGATCACAATACTTTCCAATCTTCTTACTCCATTAGACACACTTTATATGCTATACATAGTGAATGGAAAAGAAGCATTATAGAGCACACAATTTCATAGAAGGAAGAAAAATCTTAGCCAGTTCAATATCAAAATCTTAACCACTGATTAATAAAGAATAACAAGTAGTGTAATGAATTGTTTTGAGTTATTTATTTACAAGTTGTAAATAATGTAGTGGAATGGAAAATATTACTTAGGAAACCCTTCAATATTTTGTACTAAGATGTCTATGCATGCACATATGAAATTAAGAGCATTGTTGAATACAAAGTTTCATTTTCTCTTGCCTCCATTTTGACAAATCATTGTGAAATCAATGTCACTTTGAAGCTCCTTTCCTGTGTGGATGTTTTGACAAATCAATGTGAAATCAAAGTCACTTTGAATTTCCTTTCCTGTGAGGGATCACATCCACAGTTGATTAGTAAAAGATAATCTACTATATATTATGTTCAAGAAACTTACTGCAATCTACAGTGGAAATGAGACCTCAATTCTTGTTCCGAATTTGAATATCTCAGGACAACATAAGAGATAAAAATGCATATGGCCTTAGTAGCTAGAAAACAATCACTCCATCATTACAAGACCACCTGGATTTTGGCACTTAATCTAAATAATGGCACTAGTTGCAGTGCTTATTTGCATTAACACCATGGAAAAGCAACAACAATGTTTCAAAGCACACTTATTGGAAAATTCGTAATGTTCCGAGAATATTTAATGATAGCATCTGAACCTCGTAGCTATGGTGGGGAAACAAGGGAACCCGAATCTTGGAAGATATCTCATACCAAATCTGATAAAAAAATAAAAAAAAGGAAAAAATCAAAATCTATAAATCAAGCAATGAATTGTTTACAAATCAAATACAATTCCTTTAACTAACAGTTAAGTTGTGGTAATATATTTAAATATTTAGTAAGAGGGGAACTTCAAACCATGGAATATTACCTTTGTCATTAATGTCATCCCTCAGTGACTGAGATTACAAATCAATACTTATGGAAAGATTGTAAGAAATTTTGTGAAATAGTAAAGCATAACCTCTATTTTCAAGCAACAAAATCAAGACATTGTTACATCAAGATCCATAATTGATACATAATCAATGAATCAAGTCCTTGTATGGCATAGGCTTGTTTTACAACCTCTATTTTCTCAATAAAAAAATCAAGACATTGTATGTGGTTATTGCCAAAAGGAAACTGCGTTCTAATTTGGAAGAGGATCGTATCAAAAGACATGGTTTTATTCAAAGCTACAAAGCCTAATAGGTTACAGAAAAATAAGTTGGAATATGGGATCATGATACTTAAATTGAAAAAATATTCTTTCCTTTTAGAAACATTACAGTTACACAATGTTTTTTGAAAGCATTTGAATTTGAAATTGGACCTTTCTATCAAGACAAATTTTCATTAACATAATGTACTTTCCTATCTGAAACGTTGTAGATATCCAAGGAAAGCTTGAAAAGCATAAGAGAACTTAGCACAATGTACTTTCTTTCCTTCCTTAACATTCTTGAAGAGTTGAAGTTCCCCAAGTCTTCAGGTAACTTTCGAAGGAAATGATATTTAGTAATAGTCCAATTCACAACTGAAGATGTGTCACAAAGACAAGGGGGCATCTCCTCCAAATCACATAAGTGCTCCAGGTTAAAATCTAGCATTATTGGAAGCTTAATGCTCCACTGGGTATTATTGAACTCGGAGATTTTTCCAATCTTCACTAAAAGCTTAAAGATAGCTTCTCTAAGTTCTACATGACTTTACTACGCTCTTGAAGTGGGGGCACATGCAGCCTCTCCAAGTGAGTAGTCTTAAACTAAGTGAAGATAACATTGATAGATCATTCAATGTGGATCTCTTTAACCGATAATTGAATACTATGTCTCTCTTGAACCCATAATTGAATACTATTAGGACTTTCAAATTTTTCATGGAACTCAAAAATGTTGGAAGAAAGTACTTGCTTCCAGAAAAGAGTAAAACTAAAGCCTCTGCTTGAGGACAATTGATGTCACACCACTTATACTTCTCCATGGAATCTGTATAGGTAAACCACAAATGCATAATTCCATTAGAATATTGTGTTGATTGAATACACAAATGAAACAATTGCATTTCTTTAAAATATCTTTTGAAATCAAAATTATTGAAATTACATATCGATAACCTAGTGGGTGTAGGATAAAATTCACCCGTGTCATTCACAGAAAGCATGAGAAAAAACCTAATACTATATATAAAACCAAGAAAAATTCAAATTCATCAATTCTAGGGACCTCCTAACCACCCTGCCAATACACAAGTTTGTTCTTTGCAGTTAGAAAAATTACCCAAATTACAATCTGTTTACTCTAGCCTATGTTGGAAAGTTATAGAAGGATGACTAGTGCAATCAATCCATTCCTTTTAGCCCTGGATTTGTTTCAGTTTAAAACAGAAGTATACAAATATACTTGTCCAATGTCTATGCTTTAACCATTCACCTTAAGATGTTTTACAATATAATTTCCTAAGTCTATTTAATATCTTCATTATCATAAAAACCAACCTATATCCATCTTAACTCCACATCTACCACTCTTAGGGGGATGAATTCTATTTATCCCTCTGAGCACTTGG
>APFE030028589.1:411564-472342 GCA_000404065.3 Pinus taeda
GTGAATACCATGGGTCAATACCATGTGCCATATTTTTATTAATTCTAATATTAGGGTTAATAATGGTTTTTTTTCATGGTATTAATAACAATCTAGTCCATGGTATTTGTCCCATAGTATTTTTTCCCATAGGTTTCACCTAAATATAACCCATTTTTTGAGTGTTCATAAATATAAGGTGACTTATGGAGTAAATATAAAAAAATGTTTTATTTGTTTACCATACCTCTCATTTATTTATATTTTTATTAATTTACCATACCTCGTTTACAAATATGGTATTTGGCCCATAGGATTCACTTAAATAAAACCTCTTTTTTGAGCCTTCATAAATAGAACGAGGGTTATGGACTAAATATAAAAAGAGGCTTTATTTATTTATCATACGTCTAGTTTCTTTATATTTTTATTTATTTACCATACCTTTTGAATAAGTATAAAAAGAGGTTTTATTTATTTACCATACCTCCACTTTATTTGTATTTTTATTTGTTTACACCCTTGCATGTATATAAGGTGACTTATGGAGTAAATATAAAAAATGTTTTATTTATTTACCATACCTCTCATTTATTTATATTTTTATTAATTTACCATACCTCTTTTATAAATATGGTATTTGGCCCATAGGATTCACTTAAATAAAACCTATTCTTGAAAATTAGGGAAAATGGAAGGTTGTAACTCCTAATTTCAAGGGCTAAATTTACCTTTTTTACTCTCTCCCTTAAAATAAGATGGGCTATTTCAGGTGATTTGTAAAAATGTACTATGATACAAAATATTCACCCACTAAAAATTTAAAACCCCTTAATTTCGCCAAAGGGCGAACATTCACCCCTAAAATTTTCCATGTTTGGGGATCCCAGTGTGGTAGATTGACCATATCATGCTTTGACTCTGCCTGGTCAGCTCAGACCGTATCATGCTTTGACTCCAGTTCATCCAATCCCTATAACCCCTGTCACTACACCAGTTCCAACACAACCACAACAAGAAACCACTCCCCTTGCGAAAGCATCCAGATTGGGGGAAAATCCAAGAAGAAGGAACCTAAGGACAAGACTCCCCAAGCACCTACAGCTCCCAAAGCTCCAAATCCAACACCTTCGTGTGCTTTGTGTGAGGTTGTTGGGCATGCCACTAACAATTGTAATGAAATTTGTCATATTAAACCTTTGCTTCATGAAACATTCCCTGAGTCAAATATCCCTGAGCTCCAAGTTACCTTATTAGGACTAGCCAAGAAACTAAAAACATTGTGCACAAATCACCCTTGTTCCTTGTGCGATTGTTATGGTCACTCTTCCCATTGTTTCCCTCATCTCGGTGAATTCCATGATTTCTTTCAAGAGCTTTGCAAATACGAGGCCACACATAGTAGATCATTTACTCCTCTACCTTTGGATTCCCACACCACCAGTGTACCAGAATAGGGTGACGTTGGTCCCACCATCGTGATCCCTACCCCCCATGCCGAGATGATAGACTCCATGGTGCATATTCTTTACTTGTCTTCATCATTTAGTTCCTCGTAGGAAAGACTTTCTAAGGTTTCTATGTGTGCTTCTATCGAACGTCCTTCATGGGAAGCCCATGTCTCAACGCCTTTAGATTTTTCATCTACTAGCTCATCATCTACCATTCCAGATGATGCATATGTGAACTCTCTTTCTTAGGATGATGCACTAGGTCCCACTACCACATCATGTAGTCAATATTCCTCTAGTCCTCCCATCTTCCATTCCAATGACGACATCATGGAATCCATGACTACCCTCGATTACCCTTGTGATGACATGCACCATCGTGCATACTTGCTGCCATATTTTTGAACCCAGAAATTTTCTCCCCACTTTGAATACATTCGGTACGCCCATAACATACTCGGGGGAAAATAGGCCCCTACATCTCCTTATCACACTTTGGAGGATCTCATGTCAATTTGGGTTGAGATTCTTGAGTCCTTTTTCTGAGCACTCAACACAAAATGGCGCTCCACCAACTCCTCTTGCTAGGGGGCATCATTCCTACCTTTGCATACTAGATTAGTCCCCTCCATCACATATTTTTGTGTGCATTATCCCATGCTTGGGGGAATGATGGTTTTTCCCCTAGCCATATTCTCAATTGATTAATATAAGTCTCGGCCTAGATCCCATTGAATCTATGTATGGTGGATTATCCTCCCATTACTTAGATAGTTTGTCCTACCGGCCTCTCTGGTGAGCTATTCACATCGCATATCATAGATGCTTGATACCATATTTTCAAATATTCTACTCTATGTCATACCACATTTACCATATAGTCCCCATGTTTGACTCAGTTGATGAGGATGATTCTAGACCTCCTCTATTAGTTCATTTTCGTTTTCCTGTTCCCTTGATTCATCACTAGGAACCATTGTCCCAAGAAGGATTATGGCCATATTTAGATAGGTAATACCACTTTCCTGGAAGTTGAATATCTGGAGTTCAATGGCCGGTTTGTCCGCTATGATCTCCACAAGATTTAGGGCCTTCTCCGCCTCTCAAATTGCAGGGAAAACACCCTTTGATAGAAAATCCCATAGTTTTTATGTCACCCATTGCGACCAAACCATAGCTTAGTTTCATGAACCATTAGCACGATTTGAAATCTCTCATCGAGTAGTATAATGGGCCTTTCTTAGTTTTTGATGATTTGACACTTCACCCGAAAGCCATTTTTCGAAGGAAGGTCACTTTGTCACCTCTTAAAATCTAATTTCTTCATAGGTGACACTTTCACTTTGGGAGCCAGCACCCCTTGCCACTTTTTATCTCATGTGTTGATTTTCTTCATGAGAAATAATCACTATATCATGTCTTCATGGTCCTCACCATGCCTATTCTTGTGTGAGTCACCCTTGTTTAGAGCATCCATGATGAATCACCCTCCCGTCCATCAAATTTGTTCCACATCCCATTGTATCATGTCATATTATTCCATCCATATTTTCGTACCATTCGTCATGTGTTTCCCATTTTGGCCTTCAGTCATACTGTCCACCATCCGCTCCGGAGTCGAGTCAGTCGATGCCAGGTCAATCATGCACTTTATGCTCTGTCAAGGGAAGTCGTTTGTTTGTTCCTCATTCCCATTTTCCCCATTGCCCCTGGTGTCAGTCCATTAGTCACATTACTATTCCCCCTATGCCTTAGTTGAGGATCCTCATTGCGTCAACCATGGCAAGCCATATTCTATCGACATTAGCACATCTATTCCAGATGAATGGACTAGAGGGCAGTGTATCTTCGTTCCATCTTCCACTCTTCTTTGGTGCCTCGGATCAAGCAAAGGGAATCATCATTTCCCTTTGACTTGGTTGATTCATACTCATGACGGTCCGGTGATGTAGCAGATTGTACCAGTGATTCTTGGGTATGTGTGAGATGCTTTAGACCTCATGGGGGTGGCCCTTTAGGTATCCCCCCACATGCTCAGATGCCTTCATATTATGCTACAACCTCAAATGTAGTTTGATAGATTTTATGGGTTTGGTTCTTGCCACTTACAGTGCTCATGACATGCATGTCTCCTTCAGATGATCCATTCAGTTTTGAAGACCCCTTTCCCGTTCAATAGGGCTTCTTTGGTTGTTATACCCTCCCTCCCACCCATTTTTGGAGGGAAGGGCCATTATATCTCATGTACTCAGATGTTATTGTAGTCAATCCTGGCTAATGTTTTTTCTAGGGACATTATGTATATGGGACACATTGTATTGTTTTATGGCTCATTTATGCCAACATGTCATGTACCATTCAGCATGTATTTTATTTCTCAGTTACATGTTTTTGGGTGCATCATTATTTTTATACTAATTTATCTCACCAGGTACAGGTATACCTCCCTCGCCTCACTAAGATCCAGTACCACAACGTAAAAGGAGACTTGGATTGGTCTCACCGCCTCTGTCCTTATCCTCTTTCACTTTAGTTCCATTGGTCTCTCTCTCTCTCTCTCTCTCTCTCGCTAACTCCACTTCGTTGCCTAGTGAGTGTGTCCTTACAACGTAGTTCAGTCATAAATTTTTCTCCTAACATGTGTATGTTGGTAGGCAATCTTTTATCACAAAAAATTGATCATCTAACCATAATTTACTAGATGGGTCTAATTACACCATGTAGGGCCAATTTTACCATAGTAAAATTGTTTTCACTCTAAGAAATTACTTAATAAATGACATTTGTAAGCATTTATAATTAAATACATGAAGAATAATTAAATAAATCATTATTTATTTAATTATCTTCTAGGAATAAATAATTAAACCATTGTTTAATTAATATTCCCTATCACATTTGACCCAATTATGGAAATAAATAGATAGATCATGAATTATCTTATTTTTCTCTAGAAATAATTAATTAATCATTAATTAGTTATTATTCTTTGTCAATCTTGACCAAATCCCTTAGGAATAATTAAACAAATCATTATTTTTTTCTATTCCTTAACCATATTTCTTGAGATGATAAATAAATCATTTATTTACTTATTATTTCTAAATAAAAGTTCAAAATAATTTTTCTCTGCAAACCAAATATAATAATATAGTCTAAATGGTTAATTCTAGAATGGGATTAATAATATTGTATTATTGCTCATTATTCGAGAATAACCTAATAATTTTTATAAATAGAAGGGTTTTCCATTCATTGTTCACTTTCAATTATTTTCATTGTTGCACTCACTTTTGTAGGTCTCATTATTATCACTGTCGCACACCATCCTCTTTTTCATTTGAGTTATCATTGAGCTCAAACATTTTATTTACTAGGTTCAACACATTATAGAGGAGAGAGACTCTACAAAAGATGAAGATATTTGAGGATAGTGAAGAACCCATCCCATAGAGGGGGACTGGTAAAATTATTTGTTCCCTTCCCAGGTGTTGTTTAATAAAATATATTCTATATATATTTTGTTTCCATATCATTATTGGAGTTATTTGCACTTATTTTACTATTCCATTTTGTTGTTTAACTATGAATGTGGCATAGATGAGGGATTTGGTAGGTTTTGTTTCTATCATTAGCTGCAGATCTAGAATGTTTAACAGCCATTTTCAACGTTAGGGTTCTTAGTCATCCACAACCTAAAGTTTTTCCTTTTCATACACATTTGAGAAGAACACATGACAACATGGATACGCATTTTTGGAGTTACACAGTCATGTACAAATTTGAAAAAGTGAACTTTTTCATTTCTAACTTTTTTTGGGGGTTTGACCATGTCTGCTTATATCTTTCTAGTTTGAATCAAGCTTGGAATTATCTTTTTATCAATAGTTTTTGGTTTCCTCCATCTCTTTTGTGAAAATCCTATATCAACCTAGGGTTTATAGTTTTTGAATATTTTTGTATCTAAAATCTGGTTTCATACTCTCTTTAAGAAGTGCCTCGATGTCGTGTGCTTTTAGTAAAATTTGTTGTTTTCAACTTGGTTATATCCCAACCTTTTTTATTGCTTCTTTTACATTCTTGAATTTGGCATGCTTCCTGCTTTTCATTGATTGTCTGAGCAAAATGTTTGAAATTCTTGGGTAAATGAGAGGTTTCAGTTCTCTGGAATCTTTTGGATTTCAAGAATCCTTTGTGTCTTCCTGACCAAATCACTTAAGGTGTTTTAGTCTCTTGTTCACATTAGCCTTATCACGTTTTGGATGATTAATGACTAGTCATATTTGAGTCTATTTCTTGTTGTTGGTATTGAATTTGATCTTGCTTTCACTTTGTGAACATTTTAGTCTTCAAATCTTTTAAAGAAAAAGCAATACATTTTCTTTGTTGTTTTTGTAGTCTTTTGAGTTTTGGTAAATGTGTGAATTCTTATTATAAGGTTAAAATTCCTTTCTTCTTTGAGGAGTGTTCTTTATCTTGGGATTTGCTTCCCTTTTCTTCTTGAATTGGCCTTTACCTTTGTGATCACATTTTTTTATGTTGATGGAAACCTACCTGATGAGTTATCCTTGATGATAAGATGAATGATAACCTACTTAATGAGTTGTCTCTTGATGGAAACCTACTTGTTGAATATGTAAACAGGATGTGACAGAGATTTTTGCAAAGGCATATTAGTTCAAAGGCAGATGTATGATAAAGTTGAAAGTTCAAGAAGTATATATGGTTTCTGGTAAGAAAATCTACGCACACATGTGAAATTGAAGAATAAAATACGTGTACAGTTTTCGCACCATGGTATTCTAAATATCAAGGGTCCTTACCATGGTATTGGCTTGTGGTATTGAGCCCAATAACGGATTTTTTAATCTTGACTAAGAAAACCGTCAGGTGCAATATGGTTTTGACCTATGCTATTCAAAAAGGATAAGCTATATAAAGTGATGAAGATCAAAGTGGTAATGTATCATGCAATGTGTGCAAGTAATGGAAATCTTATAAATAGTTAGATTTGAAGAAAAAATGCATGTTATGAGCTATTGATGATTTGCTTGATCTAAACTAAGTATGCACATGGATGTTTGATAAAGGATCAAATCCAATAGATCTGAGATGACAATCATGATTATGAGATGATCTATTTTTTGTTAATGCATGATTTTTCTGTGTATGCTGAGATATGTTTATGTCTAAAGTTTTGCATTGGAGTGAAGATTTGACTTTGAATTTACAGATTTGTACATGGGTTTTATAGCCTACAAGGTGCATACACACAAGAATGTGTTTCTGGTAAGTCGTGTATAGGTGGGTTTGGTTCCTTTAAAGAACATACACATGTGGATATGCTTTGATAAAATGGTGTGCGTAAGGTAGTGTTTTGATGGAAAAGAATGTACGATTAGTTATTCAACTTTTGATGTGTTTCTGTTATCTATCAATGAAGTATTCTTAATGATTGGTTCCTAAACAGTGATGGTCTAATTGTGAATTTATTAATTAAATAATGTTGAAGTTACTCAATTATTAAGATTGAAGATGAGAGAAAATTCTTTGATTGGTTTAGATTGTTGCAATAGATCTGAGTATGATCCATTGTTTGTTTCAGAATGGTAGTTGTTCAATTTTTAGAGGTTTAAGATCTGTATGCGGTTATGATTCATGAAAGGCGCGTACACATGCATGTTTTCTACTGTAAAGTAGCATATACATTTTGAAAGATGGTTGATCAGAGTTTACAGTAATAGGATCTATTTCTGTGATGTGCAATATGATGTATAATATTGTGGTTATGGTGATCTGACTGATTGGTTGACTTTTGATTTAGTTTCAGTAGATTAGGTTTCAATGATTGGTTGATTTAGTTCTGTCAGAGTTTGATGATTAAGTTATAGTGATGAGTTACAGTTTGATGATTGATATTGAGCTTAAATGTTGCCAGTGGATCAAGTCTAAAAATTTGATGAAACATGGGCTACAAGTTATCATGTGATGTAGAAGGTTGATCTAGTATGAAAATTTATGATACGTGGTCCCTAGAGTTAAGGAAGTTTGAGTTTCCTTCCAGTAGTAGTTGGTGAATTAGATCAAGGGGTTAGAGATCCCTTCTAGTAGTAGCTGGATAATGAGTGAAGGTTGTAGATTCTAGGAGGTTGGTGCATGTGTATTGGCACAAGTTTACACCAGTACAAGAGCTAGGGGGTCGGAGCTCCCTTTCAGTAGGAGATGGAAAACAAGTGAAGGTTGTAGCCCCCTATAGGTGGGTGCTTGTGTACTGGTATGAGTATGGACTAGCACAAGATTGTAGAAATATTTTCTTTAAATTAAAAGAAGACAAAAATGACAACAACAGGTGGTTTTTTTTCCTGCATTCGGTTTCCACCTTATATCCTAGTGTTCATGTGTGTTTCTTATGTGTGACGGTCTATTTTGTTCTTACTGCACATGGTTACTGGCTATCTAATATTTAATAAACTACTAATGCATTGGGTGAAGATAAACAGATGATGATTTAACTGAAACATAAGTTTACTAGAACAATGATGTACACACGCGTGTTCCTTTAAGTAAATTCGTGTACATAAATTAGAATATGAAATGAAAAGTTTGTGATTTTTGAAAATACTGATTCACTCCCACCCTCAATATTTTTACCAACAAATTGTATCAGATCAGGTTCTTTGGTAGAAGCTCGATCGCTTAAAGGAGATCCATCAAGAAAATGGGAACAAAGGAAAGGAAGATAGTAAATGGAAGAAAATATTCAGAAACATTATCAGTTATGGAATTTTGTTCTCAATGTGATCCATTTCCTTTTCTATGAAAAAATGATAGTGATGAAGAAGATGAGTTTGATCAAGTCTGTCAATTACTTATGGCATTTGAAGATGATTCTAATTATAATTTCATGGATGTCCTAAAATAAAAAGATATTTTTATTGAAGAAATATCGCATCTTAAGTTTTGTTTAGAAGAAGCTAAATTAGGGTAAGAAAATTTAAAGAAACAGATTGTAGAAAACTAAGAACATAATGAAATAGTCAGTCTAAGGAATGAACATGTAAAAGCAAGAAGTATTGATCTTATATTAGCTATAGGATCTGAAACCTTGGATGAAATCATCAAGGTTCAATGCTCACCTCTTATAAATACAAGTCTTGGATACTTTGAAGAAACATCAAAACCTGTAAAGTCTTGTACAAACATAGGAAGCTATCTCAATGCAATAAAAGGAAGTAGTCAACATCATTCTATCCTACAACAAAAGAATAAAGGACCAAATCTAGAAACAAGAAGGTATTCCATTGCAGTAAAAAGAAGCAGTCAACATCTCTATGTATTACACCAAAAAAATAAAGGACCAAATACCTCCAAGATAAAATCTTCTTGGTTGAATAAAAATGACAACACTAGAAGGTACTATGCTCCGAGATGATTCTACTTGAATGGAAAATGTTTTTCTTGTCACAATTTTGGTCATAAGGCTGCTCAATGTGTTGCTTACAAAACCATCATGACTAGGGAAGCAAGAAAACAAAAGAATGAGAATTTCTATCATAATGCTTTCTCTCCTCTTCAATATGAAATTGAACACTCCCTTTGCAATAATTTTGGGCATAAAGAATCTGAAAACATGAGAAAAGGATGATCAATATCTCAGGATAAGCAAATGGAAACAACATCTAAGGTATGGAAGAAGAAAACCATTGAATCTTAGAACCGTGGAATAGATTTATATGTAGGGGATTAAGAAAATCCATGGTACATTGATAGTGGGTGCTCAAAAGACATGACAAGTGATAAATATATTTACGGTACATTGATAGTGGATGCTCAAAAGACATGACAGGAAAATGAATTGTTATGTTAAAAGAAAAGGTTAAAGTTGGAAATGTTTTATTTGTTGATGGATTGAATCATAACCTATTAACTGTCAGCCAAATGTGTGATCAAGGGAATGAAGAGTTTTTCAAATCAAAGAATTGTGTAGTTCAAAGTCTTGATACAGGAAAGACCATAATAAAAGGAACAGGAAGTCTAGGTAATGTTTATGCCTTGGAAGGTGGTCTTGAACATTGTTACTTAAGCAAATCAGAATAATGTTGGTTATGGCACAAAAGGTTGGGACATCTAAGCTTTAACCAATTACATAGGTCAAGAAAGCTAGGAGAAGTTTGGTATTTTTCAAACATCTCTCTACCATATAATACCATATGCAAAGCATGTCAATTTGGTAAGAAAACCTGGTGATGAGGCTCATCAATAGGTAAGTTATATGGACCTTAATACCACTCTATGACTTATTAAAATAAACTTCTCTCACATTTATTTACATATTTTATTATATTTTTCTTAGTGAGAAGGGTAAAGGTGAGATGTTATGTCAGGTGGCCTAATGAGAATTAATTGCAGGATTTGGAGTAGTTTTGGGCTAATTTAAGTGCAGGAACTCAAAGTCGACAAGAAAGAGGGATTCTAGGAGATTAGGTCTCCCTCCTTAAATCCACAATCACTCGAAGATTCCTTGACCATATCTCATCAACTTTGAGTTACAAGCAGCGAAGCCCACCTAGTTCATTGGTAGCCAAGCCAGTGACAGTTGAAGACAAGTTAATCTCGAGTTTGGGAGCCAAGCTTCCCTAATTTTAAGTTGTTGGTAGCTTTAGTTTTATAAATAAGGAGGCATAGGGTCCCATTAGGATTGGGATATTTATTGTAGCCAAGAGGCAATTTCGAGGTTAAGATATTGTGATTTTTATTCTCATATTATTTTTCATATTTTCGTGATAATGAAAGGGTTTCTTTGATCCAACACTGAGTTGACTAAGAGGTCTGAAGCTCCTGGCTTAAGGCCCAACCCTAGTAGTAGAGGTTCCTCTTGTTTTTATATATGTATCCTTATATTAGAGTCATAGATTAGTTTCTGAAGTTATTTATGTTTTGTTTAATTTGTAATTCTTTGAATTATTGGTTAGTTTTTCTTCCATTAGTTGGAAAAGTAGATCCGTGTTATAGAAGTGAAATAAATACTTCATAAGAGATTGTGACAGTGGTCTCATCCTCATCTCCCTCATGGGATGATGATTTGAGGGCCCCACTCTCATAACCCCAAAATATAATTATCTTTTCATTATTACATAGCTTAGGATTTTTTCTTGAGTACACCATTGTTAATGATTTTTTAAAAGTGCTTGAAATTGTCATTTTTGTTTCTTAAAGTTTCTTGTACATTAGAAAGGATTCCATTCCATAGAGTTGATCCAGTAGCCACCAATAAATCATTTTCTCAAATTCAACTTTTATTTCCCCATTTGCATAAAGTTGTGCATAAATGAAGAAATGAATATGTGTTGTTGCAGGAGTTTTTGATATTCAGGGAGGAACACATCCCACCAGCCTCATCTAAAATTTTGTCCACCTCTCGCCAAACACTACCAATCACCAATTCAGATTTCTATTTTGTAGCCACCATGGACAACCACCTTCATCAAATCCAACCATCTTGGAGAATTGGGTTGATCCTTGGGTAGTTTTCACCTTTCCCATACCTTATTCCACCATCCTATACCTTCCAAACACTTCCTTTCACCTTACCTACCTTCGTACATATTTCATCTAAGTTTCTTGTAGTAAACTAGAACATCTTGTAGTAACTATAGGAAATCTTGTAGGAACTAGAAGAAACCATGTAGCAACCTGTTTTGGACTGTTTTGGGCAGAAATACTGATCAGAGCCTAGGGTAAGACTTCAAATTAATGTCCATACCTCTCAATGCCATTCTTGACAAGTTTTCCCATACCTTCCTCCCTTGTAGAAGATCAGCTTGTTTAGTTTAACATTTACATTTCTAAATTGAAAACCAAAAGACTCTTTTCTGCAATGTTTAGCTAGTGCATGCATACATCATTCTTAGAAATGTTAGGATTATTTCCATGCTTACTTAGTCCAGATAACTAGATGATGGAATTCAAGGTTAAATTAGGTCTCTTCTGCAGGAAATGTGTGGTAATTCCTAGCTAGGTGATTTCATGTCATTTCATAGCACTTTATATTCAACATTTTCATAACATAGGAAAGCATTTACTTTTTGCATTAAAAATAGATTTACATTCACTGTCAATAGTTAGCCTCCTTCTAGTCAATAGAGTATCGGTTTGAAAATACCTAGTGGTCTATCGCCCTAGTGAAGAAGTGACAAGAGTAGGTTACTGCATTTGTGTTGACAGTGATGGAGTCACCAACAAAGGGGATGTCCCTGGTATGAAGACCCAACTAGACCTCACACCATTTGGTGTAGGAGTCCCATTTGGTACAATGGCCTAGTTTCCATTATCTTGGATACCTTCCTTGGATCTAGCTATCAACAGATGAGAGTGTTACATTGGTATCTTCAAACAATAAGGTACATGTGCATAGTGAGTGCGTAATCTAACTCATGTCTAGGTTCTCTTTCCATAAAAGGGGAGAGTGAAGTGAGGCTCTTGATGATAGCGAGTAGTCCCAACCAAGGAAGAAACACATGCGAAAACAAAAAAGGGTCTATCTAGCATCTAGTAAATAGTCCACAAAGGATGTGGTGGTTGTTAAAACCAAAGTTCTAGGAAAAAATGTAGACCATCCAGAGGAATAGTCCACGCAGGGGTGATGGCTGTTAAAACTAGGAAAACACAAGGATGGTTTGTCTAATGTCCGATGGAGTATTCCACATGGACAGGACAATAGTGATAAACAATATAACACATCTTCAACAATATGAGTACTAAAATAACCAAAGTAGTTGAAGTATCTTAGTAGAGGTTAAGCAAACATGCATTACAAACATTTAAATAATAGTCTTACAAATGGATACAACACATGCATCAAAATGTGTTGCCTTGCAATAGGCTTCCAAATTAAGTAAAAGATCTAAGACACATTTGTACACCATACATCACTAGTCCAAGTGGTGGTACATTGGAGCCACTTCTCACTCCTCAATGCATAGACTATAAACTCGCAAGGCTATGTGGGAGGAGCAAACATGAAAATTCCTTTGCTCATATAATGAGGGGGCATATATAGCCAAAGGGGTATAACCTACCCTTGTGACTCTTTGACTTCCCTCATGATTGTTTGACCTCCTATGGCTTTTCAACTTTACATGACTTTTCGATTTCATATGTGGGTCTCGTGGACTTCCACTTTACATTACATTGATTACAATAAGTATGGCCAATAATAGTGATGTGGTCGAGACAACTCACGACACAACTCTACATGACACTACTGACATGTACTGGCTAACTGTGGTGTCTGTGTCAACCTGCTATGCTTCCGAGTGATGATATTCTCACGGTATAACATGTCTTCACTTCCACATGGAAAATTGTGCAGGGTCTTCAATGGTCTTAGTCCTTGCTTTATGGTGCATGTGCATGTGCCCCTTTCGCTCACTTTCTCAATGTACTTCATGTGTTTTCCTTTTTACTACAAGCAAGTATTCTAGCATGCACCTCTCTTCCATCTTGTTCATCATCGCACCATGTTTCATAGATGTACATGTTCCTACTAACACTCATGAGGAGACAACATCAAATCCAAAAATCTCCTAGTCTACCATGATGTATTGTTCTCCATTTCGTTGCAGGTGACCGAGAGAGTGAGAAGGCACTTAGACTACGGGAGCACAACATAGGCTGGGATGAGGGGCTCTAAAGCACTGTCAGGATGAACTCTGTAGATATCATTGAGAGACAAATTTTCACAACTTGGGAATATAGTGACAGCTGCGGGGAAAAACCCATCTTGGAGGAATAACTACGCAGTTTTTAGGAGGAAGGTCAGGTGGGGTGTTGGGGAGCGTCTCAAAAAATATGTGCAATTTTTCAGGGGAGGAATGAGCTGGTCACCTAGCTGGGATTTGTACAATTTCTCCAAGGAGGACAATGTGGGCAGTAGGATACATTGGCAGGAAAATCTATGTAGTTTTCGAGAGGAGCACAAAGTCGTGCCATAGGAGCTACTCGTCAAAACTGCACAATATTGAGTGGTAGTCAAGGCTTGGACTGTTCTGCACAATTTTTGAGCTAATTGTAGAATGGGCAAGAAGGGATGGTTGTTAAGACAACTCCACGTAATTCTTAGGTTGTTTGTAGAATGGGCAAGAAGGGATGGCTAGATAGCTCTGCGCATTTTCTGAGTTGGTTGTAGAGTAGGTAGGATAGGCAGGACATGATAGCTCTATAGAATTCTATACCTTATTATAGCCCAAGGTCACAACTCATGTTCTTTCTCCAGTTGACTAGTGGGAGGCGTGATGGGAGATCTTATGGGAAGTGCAAAGTGGATCGACTTCTGGGACAACTTCTGCATAGTTCTAGGAGTGAGTTATTTGGCTCATTTCCATAATTTCACAAAGAAATATGCTTGGAGGACATCTTTATGCTCTGTGTATTTCTAGGCAGTAGTGCAAGGTCAATGAGATTGGGTCCGGTTGACGGGTGGTTCTCGAGTCGACAAATTTTCAGTAAAATTGGCTAAGTGTGAAATCAAGTATACTCATGCAGATACGACAATGTGATCACATGCTCAACATGACTCAATGAAAAAGCTCCTCAAACCAACAAGACAACATGTGCTAAGTGAGATTGACTCGAGGATTGACAGAAACAAGTGTGACAATTGAAATATGTCTTTGAATGACCGTGACGACACTTGCACGACAGTGTGTACATCTTTGTGTGTGAGTGCCATCGATGTTGACAGAGCAAAAAAAAATCGTACACATAAATAAAAACGTTCAAAAATGTGAGAACAAACTCACACGCATGACATAGTAGTCAACATACCAAATAAGAATGTTGGTCAAATAAGAGAAAAGGAAGCAAGACACATAGAGGAAACACATGAAATGATTTTTTCCTTGCAATCATGGAAATTATCAAAGACATAATGATATGAAAATGATAGGTAGTCATTCAATATTCACTAATATATGTACTTAAAAAGATATTCTTCACTTACCATGCTTATCGTTTAGATGATCATGCATTCGACATATTTTGCATGAGGTCCCCGTCATAACCTAGTTTCTTGTTCCTTCAACTCAACTCCTTGAGAGTGATCTACCATGTCATATTTACTATAATCATTGAGAGATATATCTGAGTAGTTTCATTGGTTAGTGACTGCTGTCAGCATGATCTGCATAGTTTTCTAGAGCAAGGTTGGTTGCTTGCACTGCGCAATTTCTGAGTGCAAGACAGATTGGATAGCTAGGACAATATTGCATAGTTTTGAGATACAATACATTTTTGTAGGTTGGGTCCTGGAAGAACACCTCTGTGAAGTTCCTAAATGCAAGGCTGTCAGACTACTTTGTGCATTTCTGGGGAGTAGTGTTGGCTTCCTAATGGCTCTGCACATTTCAGGAGAGCAATGTTGGCTAGGAACCTGAGGGACAAAACTGCACAGTTTATGAAAATAGTGGGTTCCAGTCAGGGAAAGGGCACTAGAGGAAACCACTACATAGTTTTGTACACCAAGGGGGGCTGTGATCGTTGAAAACTGTGCAGTTCTAGTAGATATGAAAAAAAACTTGAGGGTTGCAGAGAAAAGTGCACAGTTTTGGGAAGCTAGATGAGGCTAGGTTTTTGGGGGAATTGGCTAAGTGTGAGATCAGGGAACAAATGTAAACAGTGATAGGAATCGACTATGATCACACACAAACACTTAGTGATACAACATAGAGAATCCAAAATTTGTAAAACATACTCTTCTTGATGCAACAACCTTCACGACAAGACTTTGTAAAGTGAGTCTGAAACATGTCAATGTAATGAAAACAACTCATAAACAAAAGATTTCCCTTGAAGCAAAACAACATTCCCTTTGAATGAAAAACAAGAATCCATATACCTAAAGATGACAAATGCTTCTTAAATATGAGGACATGAAAATTCTTAAGATCAAGGAGGAGAGCTTGAGATCATCATCTTAGCAACAAGTGACCAAGAAATGATTGATCATAGGATCCAAGGTAGGCTCTGAAATTTGCATGCGAGCCAAAATTTTGTAGAGTGATTGTAGGTGCTAGAACATTGGAGACACACTGGTACAACTCTAGATCTCCGTATGGACCTTGTTTCTTAAAATGTGAGTCTAACCCAAAGGATCGAATAGAGTAGGTGGTACTAGTTAACAGTGAAAGTGTTGTGTTTTCAACAACGCTGACTCTAGATAGAATATATTTTCCATTAGGGTATCATCGACTGAAGACAACAAGATCTTCATAAAGAGAGAGGACAAGAGATAACCAGATGTTAATAGTTTTCCAATTTCTATTAGATTTTTCCGGCTTTTCTTGAGAACTAAACATGGTTTCATGTGAGGCTATCCTACATACACAAAGAAAGAAAAGGAAAAAGAAGCAGTTAAGTGAAAGAAAAATAAGTAAGAAAAGAAAGAAAGAAAGAAAACCAAAAAGAAAATCAAAGAAAGAGAGAAGGCCTTTCCTATGGGCAGAAATATGTGTCATAACCACCCAACACACACGCTTACCTCTTCGATGACTATAGTTTTTCAAAAAAATGCATAAGCCTCCTGAGAGAGTGTGTTCGTCTGCACCAAGCTTCCTAGTGGGCATGAGGAAGGACGAATCTTGTTACTTACAACATGGCTTCCCAAGTAATAATGTTCCAACCGTTCAATGATTGGATCATACAATTCAAGATGGTGTTTTTTAAAGACTCGTGATATTTGGAAATATGGATTTCTTACTCGAGAGAGAAAATCACAATGGGAATTTGGTACAGATATATAGATATGATCATTCTTGCCATTCATGTCAAGATAGTGAGGACTTCCTATATCCATAAATGTTGGCTAACGTGCCTCACTTGGCTAACAAAAGTCTGAGGAGAAATATATTACACGATGAAGATCACAGTGCATGAAGCAACTGTCATTGGATGTACTGTTGGGAAAATGATAAACAACATGATAGTCACCCAAGATAGAAGAAATATCAAATGAGTTGATCGAGATGCCAGATTGCTAGTTTGAAATGAAAAAAGAAATCTTTTGAACAATCTTGTGAAAGCTCTGAATGATGGAACCAAGTTCATTGTGTGCTAGATATGAAAGAAAACCCACCTACAACTCCTAAAAAATTGCGTAGGCATGATGGACATCACATGAATGTATAAAGGATTCCAACATTGTGAATGTGTGAAACTATTTGGGGTGAGGTGAAATGAAAGGAAATTGATTCACATGATAGCTTGTGCGCTTGTCATCACACAGGGAGATTGCTGGTGTGATGAGTAGGAAAATTTGAAGTGCAATATTAACAATAATACCAAGGAGTTGATCACAAGAGAGAACATCCAATAAGTATGATTCCAAACAAAACATTATTTGAGATAATCAACTTGACAGTTACATGGTTGCATGAGAGATATACACTTCCAACACGAGTTGAATGTAAGAGATGTGCATGAATATGGACAGGATGTAACAAACTCGTGGATTCAGTCATGTGCGAAATTTTTAAATCTTGGAATATCACACTAAAAGTAGTAAACATTTTTTACACAGGGATCCATGTCGAGTGAAACCATGTACATAGAAAAAATGTGGGTGAGAAAAAATATCTTATTTAGTTCGAGGGTAATACTAGATTCGCAAAGTCCTAATATAGCCATAAATGGATGTTGAAGTGCCTTGACTACCTGGCACATCCAAGAAATTTCCAAAATTGAAAATTTTCATTTTGTGATGTGAACCATATCATGCATGGCTTGAGGATGGTTTTTGTTCATGATTTAGAAACTTCTCTCAGGATGGAAGTCGTCTCTATCACAAGCTTCATCAAACTTTTCAAATTCATCAAGTTGAGTTGACGAGTTGTCTTCATGCAACATACAAGATGACGATGAGTGGGAAAATTCTTGTACACTGAGACAATTTTCATCATGGACAACCTCACTTCCTTTTATCGATTGAGGAGATAATTCATCAGATGAAGAAGCAAGAGAACAAGGGGTATCTTTGCTACATGTAGATGAACTATAAATGGTAGGACACATAGACAAGTGAGATGCAAAGGAAGTTTCGATACAGACATTTGCTTTAACCTAAGCACATTCCAAATCTAAGGTAGAGTGTACATCAGAGGATAGGAGATCACATGATGTGCTTGGGCATTCATCATGACATATGGAAACATGGGAGTGATGATAGCCCAAGGCTAGAGGTTGATCGAAATAATTAATCATGCATGATGTTTCACTAAGATGAGTGGGTTGAGAATCATTCAAGAATGGAAGCTCATTGTCTTGATGTGAACTGTTTTGGAGCATAGAGGAGGAATTGATTATGTCTTCACCTTTATGCTCCTTCACCTATGTAATGAGACTACCTTGCACATGGCTGCAATTTGATCCATCAACTTGAGAATCAAGGGAATTCCCACAACTGGCTGGTGAAGCGAATTGATCAAGTTAGTCATGGTATAAGGAGTCACATGTTGTAGATGATGGAGGACTGTAGAGAGATGTAGATAAAACTCGAGACTAGGGTTATGAACGATGATGTCCTCTTGTAGAATGGAGGAATGAGACTTTGTTTTAGGCTTTCCAAGCCATTATAAAATTTCCTCCATTGGAGTGGGAGGGGCTCAGAAGATGAGCTAGGAACATGCTGCGCAAATTTCTTAGCTTTGAAACTGCTACGAGGGGGCACCCTCAGTGTATATTTCTCAACTTTATGACAGCTATGAACAGTAAACTTCTGGTCATATTTCTTAGATTTTCAATCACTGCAAGGGTGCACCCACTTCGAGACCTGAAAGGGATGATGAAAAGGAACAAAGAGTGTGTCAGGCTCCACCTCTACAAACTAAGGGGCCTCATTATCCATAAGAGTTAAGGAAGAAGGGAAATCAGGAGGTTCACCATGTCAAGAAACATGAATGAAGAGTTTCAACTCTTGGCTCACAAAGTCAAGGTCCAAAAACTGTTCAGGAATTTCATGACAGAGGCGAAGGAAGTGGGTAGAAAATTCCTCGATTGATTCTCTAGGCTTCATTCTTCAATGAGAGATTATTTCATATACATCTTGGTGGTTATACTTATCGAATGCTTGATGGAGCTCCTTTAGGAAAGTAAGAAGGTAATTGATGGAAGCATGTGGCAAGGTGTGACACCACCGATTAGCCCAACCTTAATTGGTGGAGAAGAAAGCCACACAAGCATACTCTTCAATATCGATTTCATAAGGTTCGCAAAATTGAAGAAAATTATAAACATGCTTGGTTATGGACGTCCCATCCTCACCATAAAAATTTAATTGGGACAAGTGATTGAGAATCTCATCGAGGGGTGAAAATTGATGAAGGGAAAAATTAGAGAAACAAACCCAGAGTATGATTTATGTATGAGCCATCAAACCAAATGCAATGGGATCAACTTGTCATTCCGACCTCCTTCTAGTGCCATTTTTTTAACGATGTTGGAGCCGCCAACAAAGGGGATCATCTGGGTATGAAGTCCCAACTAGACCTCACACCATTTGGTGTAGGATTCCCATACAATATGATGGCCCAGTCGCCATTATCTTAGAGATCTACCTTGGCTCTATTTGTCAGCACATGAGAGTGTTACATTGGTATCTTCAAACAAAACAATGTTTGTGCCTTGTGAGTGTGTAATGTAACTTGTGTCTAGGTTCTCTTACTATAAGAGGGTAGAGTGAAGTGAGCCTCTTGATGAGTGGGACTAGTCCCAACCAAGGAAGAAAGACACGCAAAAAATAATAAGGGTCTATCTAGCATCGCGCAGAATAGTGCACAACAGATGCGGCAGTGGTTAAAACAAAAGTTCAAGGGGAAACATGTGCACCATATAGCAGAATAGCCCACGTGGGGGTGACAGTCATTAAAGCCAACAAAACATAAGGAGTGTCTATCTAATCTCTGGCAGAGTAGTCCACACGGATGAGACGACAATGATAAACAATATCAGTACTAAAATAACCAAACTCGTTCAACTATGTTAGTACAGGTTAAGAAAACATGAATTAAAAATGTTTAAGGAATATTAGTCTTACAAATAGATACAACAAGTGTGAAAGCGTGTTGGCCTGAGACGGGCTTATGAAATAAGAAAAAGATCCAAGACACATTTGTACACCATACATCACTAGTCCTAGTAGTGGGACATTGGAGCCACTCCTCACTCCTCAAAGAATAGACTACAAAATCTCAAGGCTATGTAGGAGGAGCCAAGGTGAAAAGTCATTTGCTCATATAATGAGGGGGTATATATAGCCAAAGGGGTATAACTAACCCTTGTGGCTCTTTGACTTCCCTCATAAATGTTTGACTTCCTATGAATTTTTGACTTTACATGACTCTTCGATTTCATATGTGGGTATCTTAGACTTCCACTTTACATTACATTAATTACAATAGGTATGGCCCATAATAGTGATGTGGCCAAGACAACTCATGAAAAAACTCAACATTACATTGGTGACATGTACTGGCTCACTATGGCATTTGTCTCAAGTTGCTATGATGTTGAGTGATGATATGATCTAATTATAACATGTCTTCACCTCAGCATGGCAAAGTGTGTGAGGTATTCAATGTTCTTGGTCTTTACTTTATAATTCATGTGCATGTGTCCCTTTCACTCACTTGCTTGATGTGCTTTATGTGTTCATTAAACCACGAGCAAGTCTTCTAGCATGCACCTCTCTTCTATCTTGTTCGTTTTCGCACCATGTTTCGTCGATGTACCTTTCCCTCTAAACACTCATGATGATATGACATCAAATCCAAAAATATCCTAGCATAATTGATGTATTATTTTGGTGTAGGTGACCAAGAGAGGGAAAATGCATTGAGACTGTAGGAGCACAATAAAGGCTGGTATGCGGGGATCCGAATAATTGTTAGGAGAAATTGCATAGATGTCACTAGGAGAGAAATTTTCACAATCTGAGACAACAGTGATAGATGTAG
Source organism: Pinus taeda (assembly GCA_000404065.3). Taxonomy (NCBI): domain Eukaryota; kingdom Viridiplantae; phylum Streptophyta; class Pinopsida; order Pinales; family Pinaceae; genus Pinus; species Pinus taeda. The sequence goes on from APFE030028589.1 coordinate 431,999, forward strand.
GGTAAAATCTAGTTAGGAGGGATAACTGCACAGATTCTAGGAGGAAGGCCAAGTGGGGTGTCGGGGATCTACTAGGCCAATCTGCACACTTTTTTAGGGGATGACTCAGCATGTCACCCAGTTAGGATCTGAGCAATTTCCCTAGGGAGGATAGTGTAGGTAGCAAGATGCACTGGCAAAAGCATCTGCACAAATTTTGAGAGGAGAACAAAGTCGGGCTGTGGGAGTTGCTGACAAAAACCACACAATCCTAAGAGATAGTCTAGGATTAGAAAATTTTGCACAATTTCTAGGCTGATTTTAGAGTGGGCAAGAAGGGTTCACTATAAGGAAATCTCTCCACAATTTGTGGGTTGTTTACAAAGCAGGAAAGAAGGGATGGGTGAACAACTCTGCACATTCTTTGAGCTAGTTATAGAGCAGTAAGAATGGGAAGGGTAAGATAAATGTGCACAATTTTGGACCTCAGTATAGCCTAAGGTCACAACTCAAGTTCTTTCTCCAGTTGACCAGCAAGAGGCTTGACAAGAGATCTTGTGGGAAGCACAAAGTGGATCATCTTCTGGGAGAACTTTTGCATAGTTTTGGGAATGCCTTGGCTGGATGATTTTCATAATTGCATAAAGCAAGCTACCTAGAGGATAGCCTCAAACTCTATGTAGTTCTAGGTAGTAGTGCAAGGTAACTGAGATCGGGTCTAGTTGATAAAGGGTTGTTTGGTCGATAGATTTTCAGGAAAATTGTCTAAGTGTGAAAGCAAGTGTAGTCGTGCAGACACAAAAATGTGATAACACACTCATCATGACATGGCGACAAGAAAACTCAAACCAAGAAGAAAACATGTGCTCAGTGAAAAAGACTCGACATTTGAGAGCGACAAGTGGGATAGTTCAAATATGCCTTCGAACGATCGTGACGACAATTCCACGAAAGTGTGTACAAATTTGTGTGTGAGTGCGACCGATGTTGAGAGAGTGAAAACAAATTGTACACACAAATAAAAATCCTTCAAAAATGCCAGAACAAAATCACAAGAATGACATAGCAATCAACATGCCAAAGAAGACTGCTGGTTAAACAAGAGAAAAGGAAGGAAGAAACTTAGAGGAAACACAAGAAATGATTTTGTTCTTGCAAAAATACGTGTTATTGAAGATAAGATGATATGACAATGACAAGAAATCCTTCAATATTCACTGATATGTACCTATAAATATATTCTTTACTTACTATGCTTACCCTAGAGATGATCATGCATCCAATAGAGTTTGCATGAGGTCTTAACCATAACCTGGTTTCTTGTTCCTTCTCCTCAAATCCTTGAGAGTGATATAGAATGTCATCATTTTTGGTAATCGTTGAGAGATAGATCTATGCAATTTCAGCGGTTAGTGGTTGTTTCCGGGGTGATCTGCATAGTTTTCCAAAGCAGTGCTCGCTTCCTTCTCTACATAATTTTTGAGTGCGAGACATATTAGACAGCTAGGAGAATACTGCATAGTTTTCAGATACAAGACACTATTATGGGATTGGTCCTATTAGGACACCTCTGTGCAGTTTCTGAACGCAATGCATTCGTACTGGTCTATGTATTTCTTGAGAGCAATGTTGGTTTCCTAACTACTTCACACATTTCTAGAGAGTAGTGTTGACTAGGCAACTGAGGGACAAAACTACATAGTTCCTGAAGACAGTGGCTTTCGGCTGGGTGAAGGACACTAGAGGATACCATAGCACATTTTTAGATGCCAAGGTAGGCTGGGTTCTCTACCCACTATGTAGTTCTGACAAGTATTAAAAAATACTTGAGGGTTGAAGAAGAAAAGTGCACAGTTCTAGGAAGTTGGATGAGGCTAGGTTTATGGGGAAATTCGCTAAGTGTGAGATTAGGGAACAAATGTAAACAATGATATCACTTGACTATGATCACACACGAACACTTAGTGATGCAATGAAGACCATCCAGAATTTATAAAGAATACTCTGCTTGATGCAACAATTTTTGCGACAAGAGTGCATGAAGTGAGTGTGGAACATGTTTATGTAATGAAAACAACTCATAGACACAAGATTTCCCTTGAAGAAAAACAACATTCCCTTTGAATTAAAAACAACAATTGTTATGCCCAAAGATGACACATGTTGCATAAAGATGAGAACATGAGCAACTCTTAAGATCAAGGAGGAGAGCCTGACATCATCAGCTTACCAACAAGTAACCAAGGAACAATCAATTGCATGATTGAAGGTAGGCTCTGAAATTTGCATGCGAGCGAAAACTTTGGATGGTGGTTGTAGTAGCTACAACAATCCATTGTGCATATAACATTGTCATCTCCAAGTTTTTACGAACCTCGTGCTAATAAAGTAAATTTTGGCTTATTGTTGGGGAGGTGTCTAGGTAGATGTTATTTCTTCTTTCCATTCTATTTGACATCAGTAAATAGATGAAATTCCTATTTTCCTTTTGTTTTTCATTCAATAGATAGTTTCAATTTATGCTTTCTTTCCATTCTACAAGTAGTTAAATTCAATAAATAGTTTCAATTTCTACTTTCCTCCCATTCTACAAGTAATTATGAAAAATCCCTTAAGAAAAAAACAAATTTATTTCATGTCTTGTAGGAGTGGAGAGAACTTAGGAAAAATTGTACCAAATACCCCCACACCATCAAACAACCAAGCTTCCCTCTTCTTCAGTGGCTGTGAGCTAGATGACCCATTAGGCGAAAAACTAGAGATATTTCAAGAGCCTAGTGGAGAATAAGAATAAGAAACCATTCCACCAACCTACACCATGGCTAAAAATAGAAATGGCGGTGAAAACATAACCGAGGGTGCTTTTCCCATTAGAGAAATTAATGGAGATTCTAGGATGAAAAACATAAGCCCCTCTGCCCTTCCTCACTTCTATGGCTTAAACTCAAAGGACCCCACTACCTTTTTGTTTGAATTTGATGTCATCTATAGAACTTGTGATTATACCTCTGATGACTAGAACTTGAAGTTGTTCCCACCCACCCTTAAGGATGTAGCCTTGCACTCATTCATGGGATTACTTGGGGACAACATCACTACCTAGGTTCAAATGAAACAAGCCTTCAACAACAAGTACATGGATTATTGTAGGTCCAAAGACACCAAAGAGAAAATATTTAGAATGACCTTGGGACATGATGAATATTTGGAAGATTATGAGGAAAGGTTCCAACTTAACTACAAAATGGCCAGATGCACCCTCAATCTTGAATCAAACAATATATTCCTTATAGGAATTAGGGAAGATCTCCTAGAAACCCTAAACATTTTTTCGAGAGGGGACATCTACCAGTTACCTTATGATGATATCAAGATAGTTTTCAAAAATCATTCTAGGGAAGCCAAAAAGAAGGGTAGGGATAGTCAAGCTTCGGCCAGTTCATCCTCCTCCAACACATCCATCAAAAGTGAAATTGGGAACATGTTGGAAGAACTTAAGAGTGAAATTTTTCATACCCTTTCTCTACAAATGGACACCATCTGAATCAATAGGAAGCAGGAGGAAGTAGAAAGAGCCTTAGTTGTATTTTTCCCTAGATGCACCAACAGGAACCCTAGAAATCAATGTCTATTAAAGTTTATAGAGATTTTCTCGGCCTCTGAGGAGAACCACTCCACCAACAAGTGCCCTTCTCTTCCTGGATTGAAAGTTGTGTATCAAGGAACTGAAGGTGTGATTGAACAACTGTACTATATCAACCAAAGGAGGCCTCAAGGATGTCAACTATACCAATAAGGAACGCAAGGGGTGTTTTATTAATATTACAACCCTAACCAAAATTCATCCATTCCCCCTTGGTGTCCTCCTTCTTATCCTTCATGGTCCACACCTTCTCCCTAGCCTTTTTCACCTCAATACCACTGCCAACATCACAATCAATCATTTCATCCACATTCTCACCCATAACTCAATGGAATATACCATCATAGGAGTGGAAGCCCCCATACAACTGATCTCCATCCTTACTTCCTCCACCTCCATCTCAGACATATCTCCTTCGCCATCCTCCACCTAAGAAACCTCAGATGCCTTTTCAGCCAAATCTGAACTCGAACAACAAGTAGGCATGGTAGGTCTATAGTGTAGAGATATCCTAACCTGTCTACGATGTGGAAATTCAAGAAACAAACCTCAGTTCTGGAAGAGTGCTTCTACATAATAAACCTCCATATCCAACTAAGGAAATTGAAGAGGAAAAGGAAGAGAGTGTTCCTCAAGCGAATCCACCTCCTTTTCTTAGGAAATTAATCTATCCTAACTAGCACATGCCAGAAGAGACTGAACTTCTGGGTGAATTGAAAAAATTGTGTGTTAAAATCCCACTCCTACAAGCTATCAAAGATGTCCCCATATATAACATGGTAATCAAGGATAAATGCTTAAAACATCCTGTGGGGAGAAATAAAGACACCCATACCATTAATGTCATTGGACAACTATCTAACTTAATGTTGGGGAGAGTTATTTGCCTAAAGTATCTAGACCGTAGAATTCCATTGGTTGATGTGCAAATAAATGGTATCATTATCCCCCATAAGTTGATTTATCTTGGGGCTGCCATAAATTTCATGATTAAGGAGACTATGCTTAAATTGAATCTCCAAGGATCATTAAGGAAGACAACAAAAGACTTGCATCTTGCAGATAGATCCATACTAGTTCCTAAGGGTTTTTTTTGAGGATGTGATGGTCTCCATTGATTCCTTGAAATTTTTGGAAATAATATTGAGAGGGGGTGGTGAATCAGTATTAGCAAGTCAACAATATTTCATTTCCATATTCTGATTCATATACGCTACTTTAGTTAATTAAACTTGCATGTATATGCAACTGTATATAAGGAAACTAGGGTATACCCTATCAACTTGTAGTTTATTTAATTCTTCATAAGTTGATCTTTAATCTGTACATCAAAACCATATAAATAGTAACCAGGAGAAGTAAAAATAGAATATATAGTCACACATATAAACACAAGATATAAGGTGGAAACCTAATGTGGGTGAAAACCACCTACTACAATAATCTCTATCTTTATTTTAATAAGAAACTTCTTTTTACAATATTTTGTACTAGTGTAGTCTTATACCAGTATGCAGGCTCCTACCTACAGAAGGCTACAATCTTCTGTCATTCCCTAGCTTCTCCTAGACGGGAGCTACAACCCCCTAGCTCTTGTACTAGCTGATGTACTAGTACATAGGTGCTGACCTATAGAAGGCTACAACCTTCTCTTTTCATCTAGGGACCACGTTTCATAAATTTTTAGACTGGATCCATCAATAACATCAATCAAATGTCAAATATAACTGCATCAACCAATCTCCTTTACACCAACCGAAAACTAAATCAAACAATCACTTCTCTGAATGTTGTAATCAACATACAGTAATAGTAACCAGAACCCAAGCCAAACCCAGAATGCTGCAACAACAATCAGAAGTAGCTAAATCATATTTTATGAGGTGTACGCTACTTCAATGTGACGAACCTGTGTGAATACGCACTTTTATCAAGGAAAACCTACATATACGCACTTTTGAAATTCTGAACTGGTGTGTATATGTGCCTTTGCTATAATGAACCTACATACATATCTGTAAATGATATTTACAATTATTCAGACATCAGTCATACCCAAATCACCATATTTACAGATTATGACATGCCCCAATTATTCAGATAAAATATCAAAACCACACAAAGATACTTCTCTTCAAGTCTTGAGATCTTGACCCATCAATAGAACTTATCCTTCATCGAGTGCTCAGGTTCATCCTTGATTTAGATCTAGCTGTGCACCATAACCCAATCACCTATATTCTAGATCTTTCTCTTCATTAGATATTCAATTCATGAGTGCCTTTGCATAATGGTCTTCTCCTCCTTTTACAGTCTTAGGCCTTACTCAATACCATGGTCCAAAAACACTTATAAGCAATACCTTGGACCAAATAACAAGGGTCAACACTTGGAATAAGATACCTTGGACCAATACCATGGATCAAAATACCATGGACCAAAACTACATTTCCAACATGTACACACCTTTCTTTGCATGAAAGTGTGTGTGTACACTGTACGCGCCTTTCGTTATGCTAAGCCGCGTGTACACACGATTTGGACAATAGGGAACCTTCGTATACCTTTATTTCTTCATTCTGAGAGCCTGAACTATGATCTGTCATATGTGTGAGTTGCCATCAAGGACAACACCTGTGTCATAGTGCCAAATCTATATCATAATGCGAACATGAATACCCTGCTGACATCGTAGTTCTCCAACCGAAGACTAAGTTCAATGGTTATCCTTTGATCCTTGGAAGGCAATGGTTAGCCATTGTTGATGCTTACATAAGTTGCAGGGCTAGGAATATTTCCATTAAAAATGGGAATTTGTCCAAACAATTGGTCTTGTACCCTCCTACTCAACCATCTCTCAAGCATGAGTTACCTTGATGGTTGGAAGAGAAAGAGGAAGAGGAAGTCTACTGTACCACATCTTACCCAATCTGTACCCTAGATGATACTATAGGAGGGAGGTAACCTAATGAACAAGTCCTGATTGATAAAATCATCCATAATTAGCCCCCCAACTCGCTTGATGAGTTAGTAACAAAAGTTGAAGATAACCCTTAGAATGATTTGTGTCTAGCTGAATCAAGTGCTACTCATGTCAATATCATATAAATTGGTCTACAAAGAACATTGAAAATCAACTTGTTGGCTTAGTGGGTCCTGACCCAAGTTCAGAGTTAAGTTTGCCATACAAATCCCTACACTACTGGCCCTTTTGGCATTATTCCATGGAGCGCGGAATGAAGTCTCACCTGAAGCAATATGGGGGGATGTTGGAACTAAGTTTCTGCACCCAGATATGATTGTGATGTCATTTTGTGCCCTAAACATGCCTTCGCATAGATCGGTAAGCCCTTAAGGCTTATCGATATAATGTCCTTTTACTAGACTCTAAACCTTAACGAAGGTCTATGAATAGCTTTTGGGGACCCTAAATAGGTGAGTCAACTACTTACGTGCCTCTGTAATAACTCGTACTTATGTATTTACCCAGATCGACTTAAGTGTCAGATAACTTTACTATGCATTAAGATATTGTTCGCGTAAATATATATTATTACTTGCGTTCTTATAACAATGTAAAATATGCAGGATTGTGCATCAATACAATATTAAATCATAAACCCATTATTCATAATGACAAAACTTTATTCATTCATAACACAAGTAAATGGACAAAACACAACTATTTCCATAATCGTCTCTTTATTAATACATTATATTTTCTTACAGACTCAAGACTCTACTCTAGGCCATTGTGCACACAGCTACATAGCCTCTCTTCTAGTCTAGGACTCTTCACTCTTCACTTCTAATGACCCATTACATTCACTCTTCATGCATGACTGAACTTAGACCCTCTAATAATCTCCTCTTTATACAATCCCATGGTCCACAGACCATGGCTAGGTATATACAAGCCAAAACAGCTTACATAAAAGAAGGGAAAATCCCTTTATGACACTTATTATCTATGTGCTCCATGACCACAAATTGTGGATACTTTACACTTTACATAACAAAAAATTCGGCTTTCTGCCCCAAAACTTGCACTTTTGCCACAAAATTGACCGCAGCGGACCCTTTCCCAACAAGCTACCAACACAAATATCATGACTCACCCCTGAGTCACTCTTCTGGCATGGAAATCTTACTACAGATACCTCCCAGCTCAACTTGTGCCAATTCTACCTTAGTCGTTCTCTGCGTGGCTGCCTGCTTCATCTGCTCCACCAACATCTCGATTGTTGTTCATGTGCTATCTTCCTTTACCTTTTGTTGTGTCCTATGTAGGCTCGCTAGCTTCTCCTCAATGGCAACAGAGATAACATAGGCCTCATCAAGCCAAGGCCCCAATCTAGCCTTGATGACTACCTCTTTTCATTGTGTTGCCTCCACCTATTCAAGTGACTACTTTGCCTCATCCAACTTAGCTAATTGTTGTGATATAGTGATGGTGCACATTGTCCTGCTTTCTCCGTCATATTTCTGCTACAATTCCTAGGCCTCTTTGTTCAACCTATGTAGGGTAGGATCCTCCTGTAGAGTCATAATGACCTTCATAGAATGTTCAAAGAGCGTGGTGCAATCCATCACTGTGGTATCTGCTATTATGACTCCATCCTTGAAAGTTTCCTCGTGTTGTTCTCTAACAATTAGTGGAGTTGAAGGTTGTGACTTCAACTCAAGCTCTATGATTTTAAGGTTCAGTTAAAACTAAACCTTGGCCATCTCTATCCTTGCATCATGTGCACATGCAGCCAATTTCCTCATCTTAGCCTCCAACGATCCTTCTTCGAGTATGTGTAGTTATGGAACAGTTCTGCATGCTTCGGCTACCACTATTGTAGTGTGCTCGTTCATTCTTCTCCTTAACCTTCTTCCATGCTTCTAGTGCGGTTGTCTTCTCAATGAATATTTGTTCATTGTTGTCTTTCTGCTTGCTGATAATGCTCAACATGCACTGCTCTCGGGCCCTAAGCTCTTCAATCACACCTGCTTGTAGGGTGTGAAGGAATTCACTGGGTAGCACGACCAAGTTTAGACCAATATTCTTCAAAGTGCTAATAGTACCCTTGTTAGCTTCCACCTCTGTGCTCAGATCTCTATTCAGTAGTGTGACTACCTGGAGATCCAAGGATCTAACCAACTTTGCTGCTTGAGTGGTCCCTGACACCAAACTAGTTGATGTTGTGCTGCTTTGCCTTGCACCTGCCTGTAGTCTAGCTGTCTGGATTTGTAGCTCATGGAGACCCATATGTATAGCAACCAGTGCTTGATTTTGCTACTACTCAAACTATTGCAACAATTTTGCTACTACGTCCCTTACCTTGTGTTGAAGGCCCTGAAAATCAGGTCTACAACAAGGGGGATACCCACCAGGTCTGGACCTTGGTTGGAAGCTCCTTATCCATTTAGTATAGTGGGTCCGACTGGGGATATGGAACCAGTTTCCCAATTCAGTGTGTGTGTGTGTGAAAAAGATGGGTATTTCTGGTCTAAATGGAATACTTTTGTTCTAATCCTAATCTAATGTTATGCTGTTGTATTCTAATAAATAGAAAACATCAAAATTTATGCTAACCCGGGGTGTGATCTTTCTTCTATGCGATCTAAGAAGATTTCAAACAATAACTGGTAATAAAGATCATTCAACCATTATAATAAAAGAATTCAATAAAGATGAACTACTTCGTATAAGAAGTTAGACGAAACAGTTGGGAAAAACTTATCGCATAATTGAGCTATTCATACAATAAGCATAAATAAATAGCTATCACCGTACAAAAGTTCCGAATGATAACTTAGGCATCCACACTGCAATCTATAAACAACTGAAAACTGAATATCACTTTAACGCATAAGCAGAAATCGTTAAGAGATAAAAGTACAGTTTATAACTAGTCCTACTCATGAGCTTCAAGCAATAATTGATTTATCTCTCCTTAATTTAACATCCACTAAGAGTACAGAAGTGCAACATTAGTAGCAGATATCAAATGCAAATATCAAATAAACCCTGTTCCATTCATTCATCAAAACCTCCTCTAAGGGTGCAAAAGTGCATGTTCTGAGGACAAGTTTTTGATAAATTTCTGGACCCTTCTCTAAATGCATGAGAAGGGTTTAAATACTACTAACTAAATAACTTATTTACGGAAATTCAGGATTCGGTTTAAATGACCTTCCTTTTTCTAAGTAAAACTATTTCTAAAATTAAATCTAATATCTAACTATCTCTAAATTTGCTCCTTAATGTCGCAAGCATTCAGTATTTACCTGAGTAGAGTCGGCTGACTATCTTCTGTCTTTGGTTGAGTTAAGCAAACTGAATCGGCAAGCGCTGGCACTATCTTCTCAGCAAAATTGATGATATATTTGAGAGTCATCCAATGACTATGTGTCTTTACCATTTATGCCTGGTAATAATCGCATTTTAACTTGGTTAACCCTTGGATTGCTTCTGCTTTAGCTTTCTGTTTCTAGTTTGTTTATATCACTGCTTCCTTGCAATTTTCGGGGCTTGTAGGTGACTCAGTAATTAGAAGCCTTCCTTTTCAAGCAATTTTTCTTAGCGATGTGCTAATTGCGCATCAGAAACTTCCTCTGTTTCTTCATCCGGGCTTCCCTGATGCGTTTTTTGCCTCTTGCCCCTTTTTCTCTTATCGGGTATAAAGCTGAAAATTTGTAAAAATAGTGATTCCGTGAGCTCTTGGCCCTGAGCATTAGACTGTCTATTTCTGGTATCAGCATCGTTCAGTACCCATTCAACCATGGCTGGATATGAGAAATCTGTGATGGATGCTTCAGAAGAGTTCTGCAGCTCTTTCTCTCCTTTAAGTGGATTAGGTGTGCCTTCCGAAATGGACATTGGAGTACTGTCTTTCCTCCTCATAGTTTCCTGCATACTGCCCTATGTAATGCTTTGTCCTTTGTTCTTGGAGTTTATAATTGAGGTGGAAGTAATGATAAAAATAACGACAAGAAAACTTTAAATGCCGAAGATATGAAAAACACGCCACCTTACGTAAACTAGTTCTTCAAAAAACACAACACCATACTTCATTAACAACTGGCAACAACTCATTAATTCGCATTAAATCGCATGACCATTTCTTGGCCTAAAAAAGTTTTCTCGAATAATGAGCTAGAACCAACTACGATGGAAAGGTTTTACGATTTTGCTTTACGATATCGCAGATCGTTGTATCGCATTACCGCAATTGCATTGTGCTGTTTTATCGCAAGGTTGCTTGGTCGCACTATCGCAAGATCGCAGGATCACAAGGTCACAGATCGCAGGATCGCAGATCGCGGATCGCAATATCGCAAGATCGCAGGATCGCAGATCGCGGATCGCAAGATCGCAGATCACTTAATCGTTATAGTCATTATGTGTAATTCATGTGATTTTTGCGATGTGCGATGTGCGATATCGCATATCGGCGATTCTAAGGTTTTTTTTTAATGTGAGTGCTTCTTAATGCATGTGATGCGATGGAGTTTCGCGTCGCAATCTCGCGTTTTTTATCATTTTGGATTATTTAGAAGGTACCCTATCATTCTTTGTGCGATGTGATCTCTCTTAATGAGTGAATTTACTTTCTTCATTATGAAACTTAGGTTTTTTAGATTCTCCAAAGGTATTTCCCTAAGTTCATGATGTTGTAAGTTTCATCAAAAAAGAAATATAACACTAATTGATTTCTTAAAATTTTTTAGTAAGGGTCCCCACTTATTTAGTATTAGTGATAACACTTCATAAGGAGGGGACTTGTTGGTGGCCACAACAATTGACAATTCACTTGGAAGAACCAGTTATCTCTGTGTTTCTATTGAATTTTTTCAACTTCCAAAATACTAAATTTTTTCAGAAAATTAAACTTTACTATGGAAAGATAAAGTACATTATGCTCTAACCTGTCAATGACATTTTGTTTCAGCTATTTTCAACTTTGATTATTTTCTCCCTCAAGTTAGTCCTTGTATTTACATCAGTCATTACTCGGTATGTAAAGATAAAACAAAGTCTTCTCTATAAACCAATTTTAAAATATGCTCATTTGTCGTAGGTAGAGCCTCTGCTGCCAGCAGGTGTTCATAGCCTCGACAGGGTTACCTGTTACCCAGCAATGATCCTGTATCCTACTTAAAGAAATCTACAACTCTCAAATAAGAATCCATATCCACACTTATTGCTTTGATTTTCTTTTTATTCTTAAAGAACAATGTCTTGGTTTGATAGCCAATTTAGGACACAACCATTCACTTGATTTATAACTTTGCTGAACAAGCTGCCTCGTGATGAGACCCCTTGCTTCTTGATTGTAACAATCTTGAGTCATTGCCCTGTTGTGGTATGCAGTATTTGGCAGATTCAGCAATTTATAATATCTATGATTATGACAAGCCGACTCGTGATGAGACCTCTTACTCTTCAAGATGAAGTGTATCCTTGGATTGTTCCTCTGAAAGTTGTGATTCCCTTAGTAGGGAGGAAGTCATTGTTTTATTTAGATAGCTCTGGACGACAATGATAGATTTTTTTGAAGTAGCTGCTCTACAGGGAATCTTTATTTTGTTATTGATACCTTTCATTGTAGTGATATAAAACAATTTCTTCACTACAGGTTTTTTTGATCGAACTTTATGAAGTTGAAACTAGTGCCATATCTAGGTTAGAGTCTTTAACTGTATATTTCAATAATAAAGATCAATTTTCCAAAAGATTTTCTATTTATACAAGCGAAAAAATCAAAATCTAAAAGAGAGTTGGCATATTTTTCGTAAATGCCTGATGTAACCATTGACAACTGGTTTTATTATGAAAAGAAAAATATTACTCTACAAAAATAGAAGAATAATCTTCTATGGAAAATATTTCTTAAGAACTTGTCCGTTGACAGGAAAAGAGTCTCTTTTTCCTGCTAAATCCTGTAACACAAATGTTGATGGACCTAAGACTTCTACAATTTGAAAAGAACCAAGCCACATTCTTTGAAATTTTGTATGCTTACCCTTTTATTCATGTGCCTTGTCCCATTTTAAAACTAAGTCTCCCATCTGAAAATCTTCTCTGGTCATTATGTTTGAATCAAAAGAGGATTTTACTAGCGCTTGATGATAAGCATGCGTTTTCTTAGCTTGTTCTCATTGTTCTTCTAATTTGATTATTTCCATTTGTCTTAGGTGTAATGAGGAAGTTGGTACTTCATCAATGTATTGAACTAGAGACAAAGAGGGAATCGCTAAGTGAGTTGGAAGAACCACTTCTTTCCCATAAACTAAATTAAAGGGAGAAGTGCTGATGGAAGCTTTTCTCATTATTCGGTCTGCCCACAAAGTGTATATTAAGGATTTATGCCAATTTTTATGATTTTGGTCTACTATTCTTTTAATTATCTTGATTAGGTTTTTATTTGTAGACTTGGCTAATCCGTTACCCTGTGGATAATAATTGGCCGAATATTTGAGTTTGAATCCTCTTTTAAGTGCAAATTCAGTCATTGCATTTCCAAAAAAGTATGATGCATTATCGAACATTAAAGCGGAAGGCAATCCAAACCTGGTGATTATAAATTGATCTATGAACTCAATGATATTTTCAGCATTAGCTGTCTTGAGTGGAACTGCTTCTACCCACTTAGTAAAATAATCTGTTGCTGTAAGGATATATCTATGCTGCTTGGAAGAGTGAGGAACGATCTCACCTATTATGTCCAATCCCCACTGACTGAAGGGTTGCTCGATGTTAACTGGTTGCAGTGGTAAGAATGGCTTCTTTTGTCTCCCAGCAGTAGTTTGGCAGACTTGACATTTCCTCACGTAACTGTGTGAGTCTTTGAATAATGTGGGCTAGTAATACACTGCACACAAGATTTTATGTGTAGTAGCATCTCCAGCATAGTGTCTGCCTGTTGGCCCGTCGTGGAGTTCCTGCAAAACTTTTTCAGCTTCAGATTTCTCAAGACATCTAAGGAGAACAAAATCGTAATTCATTCTAAAAAGAATATCATTTATGAGCTGATATTGTTTGGTTTTCAACCTTAGAGTTCTTTTCTTAGTATGATCGAGGTGTGAAGGAGCATATCCGTTCTTAGATAATAAATGATATCAGCGTATAATGACTCTTCATCGTTTAGGCTTACCTCGTACATTTGTACCTCTACAGATGGAATTTCAAAAATTTGCGACGCTCCAGCCAGCATTTTGCAAAAGCCTTGACCTCTTACAATGTTTGTTGGTTTAATTTCTATGTCATATTCTTGTAAGGCAGTTACCCAATTGGTTCTCTTTTCACCCACATCTTTTTGTACTAGAAGATTCCTTACCGCTGGAAACAATACTATAATTTTAGTATGGGTTTTGAGTAGAAAAGTTCTGAAGTATTTGATTGCTTTGGAAACAGCATAAGCCTGTTTCTCCACATCTGAGTAATTTAATTCAGCACCCTGCAAATTTGAACTGAAAAAAGCAATTGGTGCTTCCGCATTTTCTTGATTCATTTGAGTGAGTATCGCAGCATATGACCTATCTGAGGCAAATGTGTGTAAAATAAAAGGCTCTGAAAAATTTGGAGTTGCTAAAGATGGAGCATTAATAATAAATTGTTTGATCAGGTGGAACGCTTCGTGTTCATCTTGGCCCCATTTAAAATTAGAGTTATTTTTTATCATCTTTTGTAAAGGGGATACGATTCATGAAAAATCTGGAACAAATCTCTTTACAAAATTGATTTGACCAAGGAAATATTGCATGCCTTTTTTGTTATGAGGTAGGGATATTTCAGAAATTTCTTTGATTCTGTCCGAATCGATGTGAATTCCAGATTTTGACACTATGAATCCTAGAAGTTTCCCTTCACTTGATGTGAAAAAAGATTTCTTTGGGTTAAGTGAAAGTCCATACCTTAAACATCGTTGGAAGATTTGTTTCAAGTCTTTGAGATGGTTGCTTCGTTTCTTGGAATACACAGTTATATCATCCAAATAAATTACTATAGATTTATTGACTAAACTTTTAAATGCAATGTCCATGGCTCTTTGAAGTGTGCCACCAGCATTAATCAAACCAAATGGCATCTTTCGATATGCATATGTGCCCCATTTAGTTCTGAATGTGGTTTTCAATTGATCATCAGGATGTATCAACACTTGATTGTATCCTGAAAATCAATCCAAGAAAGACATTAATTCTGAGCCCGCCACTGCCTGCAATATCTGCTCCATAGGTGGTAAAGGAAAATTGTCTTTTTTACAGGCCTTGTTAAGATTTCAAAAGTCAATACAAATTATAATATCTCCATTTTTATTTCTAACAGGTACCATATTGGAGACCCATTTAGAATGTCTGACGGGAAAGATTATCTTGGCTTTCAATAGCTTATTGAGTTCAGCTTTTATCTGATTTTCTAAGTTGGGATGGATCTTTCTCAATTTTTCTTGGACAGATTTTTCATTATCGGTCATGGGAATAGTATGTTGGATGATAGAAGTGTCATATGTTTTGATTTCATCATAGTTCCAAGCAAAAACGTTTTTGTATTGTCTCAAAAGACGAATATATGCTAGTTTTTCTTTAGGGGCTAGGCCGAGGCCTAGATTTATGTTTTGGGGTTTGGCATCGGTTCCTAGGTTTACTAATTCGTAATTCAAAGTTGAACTTTGGAGCTTTGAATTGGTAGACCTTTTAAACCAATCTTTCAAATCATACAGGTCTTCTAACTTGACCACTGATTTAGGTATAGCATTGTTAGTGCTATTTTGTTGTAATTGTCGATCATGTTGGTCTTCGTCAATTATCTGGTTGGAGTAGGATCCTTCAGAAGTAATGAAATTTACGATATCAGGATTGTTGTTGAATATTCTCCAATTTGTGATGTTGTCAGGAATAGATGGTCTAAAGATTAATTCTATTGAGAATCTATCTGGACTAAAATCTTCAGAAGGAATGAGCTTAGAAGCTACGTTAGCTAAAAGGTCGACGCTTGCATTCTGGAGCCTGGGAATTGATGAAATATTGAATGCTATAAAATGCTCAGTTAGATCTTGAACTAAAGATTGATAGTGTTTTAAATGACCTGATAAGCAATGTATAGGTATTTCGTACCTGTCTGACTACAATTTCAGAGTCTCCGAAGACTTGGAGGTACTTTATGTTTAACCTGATTGCTTTGTACAACCCTTGGACTAAAGCCTCATATTCTACTATATTATTGGTACAATCAAATTCGAGCCTGCATGTTAACATGATTTTATCTCCTTCTGGACTAATTAGCACGCATCCTGCTCCTGCTCCTTCGTTAGATTTAGAACCATCAAAAAATAATTTCCAAAACAAAGATTTATTTACAGGTCTATCTAAAAAATTGATACATTTTGAACTATCCGTTTGAGAAAAATTTTCGACTTCGGATAAAACAGAATGTTCTAAATAAGGTGACGTATGAGCATTAAAATTACCGAGAAAAGAATCCACTGAGTAATTGCCAATTATGCTATTGTTATATGCTACTGGTTCATTTTCCCCCTCTAATTCTATTACTATGTACTTCTGATGTAATTCGCGTTCAACTTTTATTTGATTTGGCTTACCATTGTAAGGAAGCCACATGTGTGACCAGTCAGTTGCGAAGTATCCATGCAGTTTTTTGACCAATCCCTGCTAAGAATTAAGCCATAAAATTCAGGGATATCAGCGACTAAAATGTCAATAACTTGACATAACTTCGGGTTGGATGAAAGCCTTATGGTTACTTGATTTAGTTTTCTAATGACTTCGACTTGAGATTGATCTAGCTGAACAATACGAACAACGATTTATGTGGTTGAACATTTAATTTTGTGCATATGGACTTTGGTAAAATATTCGATGATGCACCTGAATCCACTAAACAATTATGTACATTTTTGTTAAAAATTTCATAAGTAAGGAGAAAAGGGGGAGTATGAGATCTCGATCTTCCTCCAATTAGAGCATGTCGTTTGGATCAATCTTGTTCATTGTATTAGTTGGAGGTCTTCCCATGTTCTGGGAAGCTTGAGAAATTACAGCGGCAGGCAAAGGTGCAACTGGCACAACATGTAATTCTTTCATCATTATCTTTTGTTGATGCTTTAGTTTGCTCAATTCGTATAGAGTGATGTTGGCCCTAGTCTTTTTCATGTCTTCTATGATATTGTACTCCATTTCATCCGAGACGATCAGTGTTTTAGATGGGGTTGGTGAATCTATTTGGACCGGGCTAGTTTGAGTCGCTTTAGATGTCGTTTTCTTTGTTGTGACTTTATCCTTTGTTGTAGAGCTTGTGCTCTTTGGTTTTGGGGTAGTTTGGGGAGGATCAAGCTGATTTGTACTTCATGTGTCAACTGGGAATACTTCTTGATCTTCTTCTTGTGGGAGGATGAAATCCCACATTCCTTGTAATTCTACAACTTCTTCATCATCGGTTTGCCCTTCAGTGGCAATTTCCTCTTCCTCTTCCTCGGATTCAGCGCTTGTAATAGCATTGGGTGGCCTTGAATCCGTGGACAAGCCTCTTTTAAAAGCTCTGTAGGGCCTTTTTGAAGAAGTTTTTGCTACTTGTTTTTTTATGTCGACCATTTCATTGGACATGGTCTTCAGAACTTTTTGCAATCCCTTCAAATTGAATGGATCTTTTGCTTGTTTCTTCTTGGACTCTTCTTTAAAGGTGACCTTTTTAGATTTCCGTTCCTCTATCACGGACTTCTTCTCTAGGGCTATTATACGTTTCTCTACTGCTATGGCTTATTTCATCTTTTCGGCTAACGTTATTTTATTAGCCCTGTCCACGAAGATTGCTATGTTTGATGGTAAAGCAGTGATATACCATTCACATCATACTTCCTCGCTGGGCTGAGAAGCAGTAGGATTTTTGTTTAGAATTTTATTGAAACATAGATTGAAGTCTTTGATCGACTCTCTAGTTTCGGCCCTAAGGTTGGATAGGTCATTGATTAACGTTGCTGTAGAGATGTCGTCACCAAACTTGGTTAGGAATTGGTCTTGGAAGATGTCCCAACTAGAAATAGATCCAGAGGGTAATGAGAAATACCACGATTCGGTTGTTCCTTGCAGAGTATAAGGAAATATTCGAACAACAACATCTTCATTAGTAACCCTGTTGAGATTAATGGATAGCATAAAGATGTTTAGGTGCTCTTCTGCTAGCATGCCTGCCTCAGGATTGAACTTAGGTAGGCATTTCTCAGGATGGGCTGGTATTTGACTCAAGGGTGCGGGCATTAAGACTACCCTAGGGTTGTTCCATGGAGACTGGGCCATTACTGAACTGCTAAGAGGGGGAAGTGTAGAAGATGATCCCTGTGGTTGGGAAGATGAGGATATTATGATCGCAGATGATTGAGGAGGAGTTGTAGGGATTCCACTAGGTGGATTGATAATGGTCTGGAGTGGAGGAGTGGATGGTTGAGTTCGCGGTGAAGAGGTTGAGATGGATGTTGTTGATGAAAGAGTCTCGCTGTCGGACCCTTCAAGTGATTTCCTTGCTCTTTTCCTTTTGGGAAGAGGTAATTCGGTTGGCCAAACACCAAAATTTTCACTCTTTAATCTGGTTAGGGGATGAGAAGGATTATACTGCGAAGTCACGTTGCCCTGAGACTTATCAGATCTTTGAGGGGAAATGGAAAATCACTGAAGTTTGTGAATTAGATATTCGACTTGAGGAGGTTCTATAATAGATTGTTCTGAAATGTCAGGGTTTGTAGCAGCGGTTGATGCTCCGGTGACTTCTAACTCTAGATTTAAGTGTAATGGAGAAGTCGGGGGAGATAGTGAGGGTGATTTACTCTCAGAATGGTATTTTGATTCGGATTTACTTGCCATTCATAGTTCATGCCCTCCTTCTAGGGCCAAATATGTTGAAGGCCCCGAAAATTGGGTGTACAACAAGGGGGATACCCATCCGGTCGGGACCTTGGTTGGCAGCTCCTTATCTGTTTGGTATAGCGGGTCCGACTGGGGATATGGGACCAGTTTCCCAATTCAGTGTGTGTGTGTGTGAGAAAGATGGGTATTTCTTTCTAAATGGAATACTTCTGTTCTAATTCTAATCTAATGCTATGCTGTTGTATTCTAATAAATAGAAAAAAATAAAAATTTATGCTAACCCGGGCTGTGATCTTTCTTCTATGCGATCTAAAAAAATATTTCAAACAATAACTGGTAATAAAAATTATTCAGCCATTATAAGAAAATAATTCAATAAAGATGAACTACTTCGTATAAGAAGTTAGACGAAACAATTGTGAAAAACTTATCGCATAATTGAGCTATTCATACACTAAGCATAAATAAATAGCTATCACTGTACAAAAGTGCCAAATGATAACTCAGGCATCCACGCTGCAATATATAAACAACTAAAAACTGAATATCACTTTAACGCATAAGCAAAAATGGTTAAGAGATGAAAGTATCATTTATAACTAGTCCTACTCATGAGCTTCAAGCAATAATTGATTTATCTCTCCTTGATTTAACATCCACTAAGAGTACAGAAGTGCAACATCAGTAGCAAATATCAACCTCAAATATCAAATAAACCCTATTCCATTCATTCATCAAAACTTCCTCTGAGGGTGCAAAAGTGCATGTTCTGAGGACAAGTTTTTGATAAATTTCTGGACCCTTCTCTAAATGCATGAGAAGGGTTTAAATACTACTAACTAGATAACTTATTTATAGAAATTCAGGATTCGGTTTAAATGACCATCCTTTTTCTAAGTAAAACTATTTCTAAATCTAATATCTAACTATCTCTAAATTTGCTCCTTAACGTCGCAAGCATTTAGTATTTGCCTGAGTAGAGTCGGCTGACTGTCTTCCGTCTTTGGTTGAGTTAAGCAAACTGAATTGGCAAGAGCTGGCACTATCTTCTCAGCAAAATTGATGATATGCTTGAGAATCATCCAATGACTATGTGGCTTTACCATGTATGCCTAGTAATAATCGCATTTTAGCTTGGTTAACCCTTGGATTGCTTCTGCTTTAGCTTTCTGTTTCCAGTTTGTTTCTATCGCTGCTTCCTTGCAATTTTCGGGGCTTGCAGGTGACTGAGTAATTATTAGCCTTCCTTTTTGAGCAAGTTTTCTTAACGATGTTCTAATCGCGCATTAGAAACTGCCTCTGTTTCTTGATCTGGGCTTCCCTGATGCGTTTTTCGCCTCTTGCGCCTTTTCCTCTTATCGGGTATAAAGCTAAAAATTTATAAAAATAGTAATTCCATGAGCTCTTGACCCTGAGCATTAGACTATCTATTTCTGGTATCAGCATCGTTCAGTACCCATTCAACCGTGGCTGGATATGAGAAATCTGTGATGGAAGATTCAGAAAAGTTCTGCGGCTCTTTCTCTCCCTTAAGTGGATTAGGTGTGCCTTCCGAAATGGACATTGGAGTATTGTCTTTCCTCCTCATAGTTTCCTGCATATTGCCCTGTATAATGCTTCATCCTTTGTTCCTGCAATTTACAATTGAGATGGAAGTAATGATAAAAATAACGACAAGAAAACTTTAAATGCCGAAGATATGCAAAACATGCCACCTTACGTAAACTAGTTCTTCGAAAAACACAACACCATACTTCATTAACAACTGGCAACAACTCATTAATTCACATTAAAGTGCATGACCATTTCTTGGCCTAAAAAGTTTTTCTCGAATAATGATCCATAACCAACTGCGATGGAGAGGTTTTGCGATTTTGCTTTGCGATATCGCAGATCGTTGTATCGCATTACCGCAATTGCATCGTGTTGTTCTATCTCAAGGTTGCTTGGTCGCACTATCGCAAGATCACAACATCGCTGGATCGCAATATCATAGATTGCAGGATCACAGATCGCAGGATCGCAACGTCGCAGGATCGCAGATCGCGGATCGCAAGATTGCAGATCACTTAATCGTTATAATCATTATGTGTAACTCATGTCATTTTTGCGATGTACGATATGCGATATCACATATCGGCAATTCTAAGGTTTTTTTTTAATGTGAGTGCTTCTTAATGCATGCGATGCGATGGAGTTTCGCGTCGCAATCTCGCGTTTTTTATCATTTTGGCTTATTTAGAAGGTATGTTATCGTTCTTTGTGCGATGCGATCTTTCTTAAGGAGTGAATAACACTAATGGTATTTCCCGAAAGGTATTTCCCTAAGTCCATGATGTTGTAAGTTTCATCAAAAAAGAAATATAACACTAATTGATTTTTTTTAATTTTTTACTAAGGGTGCCCACTTATTTAGTATTAGTGATAACACTTCATAAGGAGGGGGGTTGTTGGTGGCCAGAACACCTTGTCACCAATATCATCCAAGCCATATTACATCAAGATGATTGGATCGAATGACAATTTTTAGGCTTTGTTCTTATTTTTTTGTCCCTTCCTTTCCTATTCTCTCTATTGCTTTATGTGAAAAGGAGTGCTCCCCAGATCTCCACCACCTCATTCAGAATGTTCTCTATCCTCCGTTTGGGGCAAAGGAGACTTCTGACTTCTATCAGAGCCACACTCTCCCTGCTCAGCTTGCTCCTTGGCAGCACACTCCGCTTTTGCGCAGGACTTCTCATCAGTCTCCTTCTTTCTCTTTTCTGCCAACTGTTGCACCCTCAGTCGGGATGCTTCCTTTTTCTACTTCTCTGTGGACTTGCTAGTCTTAGTGGCAAAATCTGATGGTGTGTTCCAATTAGCTAGCCTTAAGGACCTCTGCGATGGCATCATCCATAGCCAAGTAGGGAAGATCAGACCACTTCTTATCTAGATCCTTTAGTGCTCGAATGTACACATAATGGATGTCCTCTTTGAACTTCGTGTAGTCAGATAGATGCTCAAATATGGTTGGTTACAATTTCTGCGTTTCATTGATGGCAATAAGAATGCTCATCTCAATCAATGTAGAAAGAACTTTACCTTCTTGAACCCAAGTAGCATTCTTTGTGGCCCGTAGCAAAGAAAACTTCACTGCTTCTAGTAAATTTGTCCTAATCAGAGGAAACTGGCTGTCCTCCAACAACTCCCATGCGACTAGCACAATCGACAGTGATAGCCATGAGTAAGGGAAAGTTTTAATTTGGTACTATGCCTCTCTACAATTCATGAGGAAATCACTGCACAGGTAGCGTGCCCAGTTGAACTATATGCCCTCCGTGCACTGAGCCACTAATGAGACTATAGGTGCTAGCACCTTGTTCCATTTAATAATATTGTATTATTGCTCATTATTCAAGAATAACCTAATATTTCAATATAAATAGAAGGGTTTTCCATTCATTGTTCAATTTCAATTATTTTCATTGTTGCACTCACTTTTGTACCTCTTATTATTATCACTGTCGCACACCATCTTCTTTTTCATTTGAGTTCTCACTGAACTCAAACATTTTATTTACTAGGTTTTACACATTATAGAGAGAGACTCTAAAAAAGATGAAGACATTTGAGGATAGCGAAGAACCCTCCCATAGAGGGGGATTGGTAACATTATTTTTTCCCTCCCCAGATGTTGTTTAATAAATTATATTCTTTATATATTTGGTTTCCATTGGATTATTGGAGTTATTTGCACTTATTTCACTATTCCATTTTTCTTTCTGACTATGAATATGGCATATATTAGGGCTTTGGTAGGTTTTGTTTGTATCATTAGTTGCAGATCTACAATGTTTAGCAACCATTTTCATTGTTAGGGTTGTTTTTCATCCACCACCTAAAGTTCTTTCTTTTCATACACATTTGAGAAGGAAACACGACAACATAGATACACATTTCTGGAGTTACATAGTCATGTACAAATTTGAAAAAGTGATTTTTTTCATTTCTAACTTTTGTTGGGGGTTTGACCATGTTTGACTATATCTTTCTAGTTTGAATCAAGCTTGGAATTATCTTTTTATTAGCGGTTGTTAGTTTCCTCCATATCTTTTGTGAAAATCCTATCTCAACCGAGGGTTTGTACTTTTTGAAGCTTTTTGTATCCAAAATTGGGTTTCATACTTTCTTTAAGAAGTGTCTCAATGTCTTGTGCTTTTGGTAAAATTGGTTGTTTTCAACTTGTTTGTAACCCAACCTTTTTTATTACTTCTTTTACATTCTTGAATTTGGCATGTTTCTTGCTTTTCATCGGTTGTTTGGGAAAAGTGTTTGAAATTCTTAGGTAAATGAGAGGTTTCAGTTCTTTGGAATCTTTTTCATTTCAAGAATCCATTCTGTCTTCCTGACCAAATCACTTAAGGTGTTTTAGTCTCTTGTTCACATTAGTCTTTTAATTTTTTGGGATTATTAATGACTAGTGAGATTTGAGTGTATTTCTTGTTGTTGGTATTGAATTTGATACTTTCTTTCACTTTTTGAAAATTTTAGTCTTCAAATCTTTTAAATAAAAAGTAAAACATTTTCTTTGTTGTTTTTGTAGTCTTTTGGGTTTTGGTAAATGTGTGAATCCTTATTATAAGGTTAAAATTCCTTTTTTCTTTGACGAGTGTTCTTTATCTCGGGATTTGCTTCTCTTTTCTTCTTGAATTGGCCTTTACCTTTGTGATAACATTTTTTACCTTTAAGTCTCTTTTTTAATGTTGCATTTGCATACTAGTGTCCATTATGTTAGGTGCATTATACACATGTGAAATTGAAGAATAAAAGATGCGTACAGTTTCCGCACCATGGTATTCTAAATACCAAGGGTCCTTACCATGGTATTGCCTTCTGGTATTGAGCCCAATAACAGATGTTTTGATCCTATCTAAGAAAACCATTAGCTAGAATATGGTTTTGACCTATTCTATTCAAAAAGGCTAAGATATATAAAGTGATGAAGATCAAATTGGTAATATATCATGCAATGTGTGCAAGTAATGGAAATATTATGAATAGTTAGATTTGAAGTGAATATGCGTGTTATGGGCTATTGATGATTTACTTGATCTAAACTAATTATGCACATGGAAGTTTGATAATGGATCAAATCCAATAGATCTGAGATTACAATAATGGTTATGAGATGATCTATTCTGCGTTAACACATGATTCTTTTGTGTATTACGAGATATGGGTATGTCTGAAGTTCTGTGTTGGAGCAAAGATTTGACTATAAATTTATAGATCTATACATGGGTTTTATAGCCTACAAGGCACAAACACACGCGGATGTATTTTTGTTAATTCATATATAGGCGAGTTTGGTTCCTAAAATGAACATACACATGTGGATATGCTTTGAGAAAAGGGCATAGATAAGGTATGGTTTTGATGGAAAAGAATGTGTGATTAGTTAATTAGTTTTTGATATGTTTTTTTTATCTATTAACGAAGTCTTCTTAATGATCGGATCCTAAATAGTGATGGTCTAATTGTGAATTGATTAATTGAATAATATTGAACTTACTCAACTATGAATATTGAAGATGAGAGAAAGTTCTTTGTTTGATTCAGATTGTTGCAATAGATCTGAGTATGATCCATTGTTTGTTTGCGAATGACAGTTGTTTAGTTTTCAAAGGTTTAAGATTTGTATGTGGTTATGGTTCACGAAAGGCACATACACACGCGGGTTTTCTACTGTAAAGTAGCATATACATTTCGAAATATGGTCAATTAGGGTTTACGGTAACAAGATCTAGTTTCAGTGATGTGCAGTATGATGTCTGATATTTTGGTTATATTGATCTGACTGATTGGTTGAATTTTGATTTAGTTTCAGTTTATTGGGTTTCAGTGATTGGTTGATTTAGATGTGTTAGAGTTTGATGATTGAGTTACAATTTGATGATTGGTATTTATCTTAAATGTTGGTAGTGGGTACAGTCTAAAAATTTGCTAAAACATGGGCTACAAGCTATCATGTGATGTAGAAGGTTGATCTAGTATGAAAATTTATGAAATGTGGTCCCTACAGTTGAGGGAGTTGGAGCTTCCTTCGAATAGTAATTGGTAAATTAGATCAGGGTGTTAGAGCTCCCTTCCAATAGTAGCTGGAGAATGAAAGAAGGTTGTATATTTCAGGAGGTTGGTGCATGCATAGTGGTACAAGTTTACAGTAGTACAAGAACCAGGGGGTTGGATCTCCCTTCCAATAGGAGATGGAGAATGAGTGAAGGTCTTAGCCTCCTGTAGGTGGGTGTTTGCATACTAGTATGAGTATGCACTAGTACAAGATTGTAAAAATATTTTCTTTATATTAAAAGAAGACAAAGACGACATTCGGTTTCCACCTTAAATCCTAGTGTTCACGTGTGTTTCTTATGTGTGACGGTTTATTTTGTTCTTACTTCACATGGTTACTATCTATCTAATATTTAATAAACTACTAATGTATTGGTTGAAGATAAACAAATAATGAATTAACTAAAACATAAGTTTACTAGATGTACACTAGTTGTCTTTAGAATAATCACGTACACACATGTGTTCCTTTAATTAAATTCGTGTAAATAAATTAGAATATGAAATGAAAAGTTTGTGATATTTGAAAATACTGATTCAATCCCCCCCTTCAGTATCTTTCCTAGCAACTGGTATTAGAGTAGGTTCTTTGGCAGAAGCTTGATCACTTGAAGGATATCCATCAAGACAATGGGAACGAAGGAAAGGAATATAGTAAACGGAAGAAGATATTTAGAAGCATTATCAGGTATGGAATTTTTTTCTCAATGTGATCCATTTCCTTTTCTATGAAAAAATTATAGTGATGAAGAAGATGACTTTGATTAGGACTGTCAATTACTTAGGGCATTTGAAGGTGATTCTGATGATAATTTCATAGATGTCCTAAAATAAAAATATATTTTTATGGAAGAAATATCCCATCTTAAGATTTGTTTAGAAGAAGCTAAATTAGGATAATAAACTTTGAAGAAACAAATTGTATCAAACTAATAACATAATGAAATAGTGAGTCTAAGGAAATAACATGTAAAAGAAAGAAATATTAACCTTAGATTTTCTAGAGGATCTAAAACCTTGGATGAAATCATCAAGGTTCAATGCTCACCTCTTATAAATACAGGTCTTGGATGCTGTGAAGAAACATAAAAAATGTAAAGTCTTCTACAAACACATGAAGCCATCTCAATGTAGAAAAATGAAGTAGTCAACATCACTCTATCCTACAACAAAAGAATAAAGGACCAAATATAGAAACAAGAAGCTACTTCAATGTAGTAAAAGGAAGTAGTCAACATCTCTATGTCTTACACCAAAAAAATAAAGTACAAAATACCTCGAAGATAAACTCTTCTCGGTTCAATCAAAGTGAAAACACTAGAAGGTAATATGCTCCCAGATGACTCTACTCTAATGGAAAATGTTTTTCTTGTCACAATTTTGGTCATAAGGCTGCTCAATGTGTTTCTTACAAAACTATCATGACTAGGGAAGCAAGAAAACAAAGGAATGATAATTTCTATCACAATGCTTTCTCTCCTCTTCAATATGAAACTGAACGCTCCCTTTGCAATAATTTTGGGCATAAAGAATCTGAATACAGGAGAAAAGGATGACCAATATCTCAGGATAAGAAAATGGAAACAACATCTATGGTATGGATGAAGAAACCCATTGAATCTGAGAACTGAGGATTAGATTTATATGCAAGGGATCAGGAAAATCCATGGTACATTGATAGTGGATGCTCAAAAGACATGACAAGTGATAAAGGTAAATTTATGTCTTTTAATGAAATAAATAAAGAAAATAACATAACCTTTGGAAAAATATACTCTTGCTACTATCAAAGGAAAATGAATTGTTATGTTAAAAGAAAATGTTAAAACTGGAAACGTTTTATTTGTTGATGGATTGAATCGTAAGTTGTTAAGTGTGAGCCAAATGTGTGATCAAGGGAATGAAATTGTTTTCAAATTAAATAATTGTAGTTCAAAGTCTCGATACAGGAAAGACCATAATAAAAGGAACATGAAGTCCAGGTAATGTTTAAGCCTTGGAAGGTGGTCTTGAACATTATTACTTAAGAAAAGCATAAGAAGATTGGTTATGGCACAAAAGAATGGAACATTTAAGCTTCAGCCAATTACATAGGTGAAGAAAGCTGGGAGAAGTTTGGTATTTTCCAAACATCTCTCTACCATAAAATAACATATGTAAAGAATGTCAATTTGGTAAGAAAACCACGTGATGAGGCTCATCAATAGGTAAAGTATATGGCCCTTAATTTCACTCTCCGGCTTATTGAAATCAACTTTTCTCACATTTCTTTACATATTTTATTATATTTTTCTTAGTGAGAAGGGTAAAGGTGAGATGTTATGTCATGTGGCTTAATGACCATTAATTGCGGGATTTGGAGTAGTTTTGGGCTAGTTTAAGTGCAGGAACTTAAAGTAGACAAGAAAGAGGGAATTTAGGACATTGGGCCTCCCTCCTTAACTTCTCAATCACTCGAAGATCCCTCAACCATATCTCATCAACTCAGAGTTAAAAGTAGCCAAGCCCACCGAGTTCATTGGTACCCAAACCAACAACAGTTGAAGACAAATTAATCTCAAGTTTGGGAGCCAAGCTTCCTTAGTTTTAAGTTGTTGGTAGCTTCAATTTTATAAATAAGGAGGCCTAGGGTATGATTAGGTTGGACTTTTTATTGTAGCCAAGAGGCAATTTCGAGGTTAAGATATTGTGATTGTTATTCTCATATTATTGATATTTTTGTGATAATGAAAAGGGTTTCTTTGATCCAGCACTAAGTTAACTGAGAGGGATGAAGCTATTTGGTTAGGTCCCAACCCTAGCAGTAGAGGTTCCTCTTATTTTTGTACATGTATCCTTAGATTAGAATCATAGATTAGTTGCTAATGTTATTTATGTTTTGTTTAATTTCTAATTCTTTGAATGATTGGTTAGTTTTTCTTCCATTAGTTGGAG
This sequence comes from Pinus taeda, assembly GCA_000404065.3. Lineage (NCBI taxonomy): Eukaryota > Viridiplantae > Streptophyta > Pinopsida > Pinales > Pinaceae > Pinus > Pinus taeda. Next base: position 459,528 of record APFE030028589.1, read on the forward strand.
AAGTAGATTAGAGTTATAGAAGTGAAAGAAAATACTTCAGAGAAGATTGTGAGAGTGGAATCATCCTCATCTTCCTCATGGCATGATAATTTGAGGGCCCCACTCTCACAACCCCAAAAATAGAATTATCTTTTCATTATTATATATACTAGGATTTCTTGTTGAGTAGATCGTTGTTAATGATTTTTTAGAAGTGCTTGAAATTGTCATTTTGGTTCCTTAAGTCCTTTGTAGATTCGAAATTATTCCATTCCATAGATTTGATCCAGTTGCCACCAATAAATCATTTTCAAAAATTCAACTCATAGTTTCCCCATTTACATAAAATTGTGCATAAATGAAGAAATGCATATATGTTGTTGCATGAGTTTTTGATCTGCAGGGAGGAACACATCCCACGAGCCTCATCTAAATTTTTCTCCACCTCTCACCAAACACTACCAATCATAAATTTAGATTTCTATTTTGTAACCACCATGGACAACTACCTTGATCGAATCCAACCATCCTGAAGAGTTGGGTTGATCATTGGGTAGTTCTAACCTTTCCCATACCTTATTCCACCATCCTATACCTTCCGAACACTTCCTTTCACCTTACCTACCTTCCTACATCTTTCATCTAAGTTTCCTGTAGTAAACCAGGACATCTTGTAGTAGCTACAGGCAAAATTGTAGGAATTACAATAAACCATGTACCAACCTGTTTTAGACTATTTTGGGTAGAAATACTAATCAGAGGCTAGGGTAAGACTTCAAATTAACATCCATACCTCTCAATGCCATTCTTGACAAGTTTTCCCATACCTTCCTCCCCTGCAGAAGATTGAGTTGTTTAGCTTTACATTTACATTTCTAAATTTAAAACCAAAACAGTCTTTTCTGCAATGTTAAGCTAGTGCGTGCATACATCATTCTTAGAAATATTACGATTATTTCCATGCTTACTTAGTCTAGGTAACTAGATGATAGAATTCAAGGGTAAATTAGGTCTCCTATGCAAGTAATGTGTGGTAATTCCTAGCTACGTGATTTCAAGTCATTTTGTGGCACATTCTATTCAACATTTTCAGTTCCTTAACATAGGCAAGAATTTACATTCTACATTAATGATAGATTTACATTCACTGTCAATAATCAACCCTCTTTCTAGTCAATAGAATATTACTTTGAAAATACCTAGTGGTCTATCGCCGCAGTTAAGAAGTGACAAGAGTAGGTTATTTCATTTGTGTTGACAGTGATGGAGTCGCCAATAAATGGGATCTCCTCGGTATGAAGTCCCAACTAGACCTCACACCTTTTGGTGTAGGAGTCCCATTGGGTACAATGGCCAGGTTACCATTATCTTAGAGATCTTCCTTAGCTCTAGCTATAAACAGATGAGAGTGTTACGCTAGTATATTCAAACAATAAGGTACATGTGCCTCGTGAGTGCATAATCTAACTCGTGGCTAGGTTCTCTTGCTATAAAAGGGGAGTGGGAAGTGAGGCCCTTGAATAGAGCAAGTAGTCCCAACCAAGGAAGAAACATATGTGAAAACAAAAAAGGGTTTTTCCAGCATCTAGTAGAATAGTCCACAGAGGATGTGGTGGTCGTTAAATCCAAATTTCAAGTGAAAACGTGTAGACCATCCAACAGAATAGTCCACGTAGGGGTTACGACTATTAAAGCTAGGAAAACACAAGGATTGTATGTCTAATGTCTGACGGAGTAGTCCACATGGACAGGATAATAGTGATAAACAATATAACACATCTTCAACAATATGAGTACTAAAATAACCAAAGTAGTTGGACTATCTTTGTAGAGGTTAAGAAAACATGCATTACAAACATTTAAAGAATAGTCTTACAAAAGGATACAACACATGCATCAAAGCGTGCTAGCCTGAGACAGGCTTATGAATTAAGTAAAAGAACCAAGACACATTTGTACACCATACATCAGTAGTCTTAATAGTGGGACATTGGGGCCACTCCTTGCTCCTCAATGAATAGACTACGAATTCTCAAGGCTATGTGGGAGGTGCCAACATGAAAATTCCTTTGCTCATATAATGAGGGTGCATATATAGCCAAAGGGGTATAACTGACCCTTGTGACTCTTCAACTGCCCTCATGATTGTTTGACTTCCTATGACTTTTCGAATTTACATGACTTTTTGATTTCATATGTGGGTCTCTTGGACTTCCACTTTACATTACATTGATTACAACAATTATGGCACATAGAAGTGTTGTGGTCAAGACAACTCATGACACAACTCTACATGACACTACTGACATGTACTGGCTAATTGTGGTGTCTGTGTCAAGTTGCTATGCTTCTGAGTGATGATATTCTCTCGGTACAACATGTCTTCACCTCCGCATGGGAAATGGTGTAGGGTCTTCAATGGTATTAGTCTTTTCTTGATTGTGCATGTGAATGTGTCCCTTTCGCTCACTTGCTCAATGCGCTTCATGTGTTTTTTTTACCACAAGCAAGTCTTCTAGCATGCACCTCTCTTCCACCTAGTTCATCATCGCACCATGTTTCATAGATGTACATGTTCCTACAAACACTCATGAGGTGACAACATCAAATCCAAAAATCTCCTAGTCTACCATGATGTATTGTTCTCCATTTCGCTGCAGTGACCAAGAGAGGGAAAAGGCACTGAGATTGTGGGAGCACAACATAGACTAGGAGGAGGGGCTCTAGAGGACTGTCGGGACAAACTCTATAGACATCACTCATATATAGATTTTCAAAATTTAAGACAACAGTGACAGCTGTGGGGTAGAACCCATCTGGGAGGAATAACTACATAGTTTCTAGGAGGAAGACCAGGAGGGGTGTTGGGGAGCTTCTCGGCTGATATCCATAGTTTTTCAGGGGAGGAATAAGTAGGTCACCTAGTTGGGATCTATGCAATTTCTCTAGGGAGGACAATGTGGGCAGCAGGAAAATCTATGCAGTTTTTGAGAGGAGCACAAAGTCATGCCATGGGAGCTACCGGTCAAAACTTCACACAATATTGAGTGGCAGTCGAGGCCTGGACTATTCTATATAGTTTTTGAGTGGATTGTAGAATGGGAAAGAAGGATTGGCTGTTAGAACAACTCTATGCAATGCCTGGGTTGTCTGTAGAATGTGCAAGAAGGGATGGATGTATAGCTCTCACATTTTCTAAGCTGGTTGGGGGGCAGGTAGGATAAGCAAGACATGATAGCTCTATAGAACTCTATAGCTTAGTATAGACCAAGGTCACAACTCAAGTTCTTTCTCCAATTGACCAATGGGAGGCTTGATGGGAGATCTTATGGGAAGCGCAAAGTGGATCGACTTTTGGGAAAAATTATGCATAGTTCTGGCAGTGAGTTAGTTCGCTCATTTCCAGAATTGCATAGATGAGGATGCCTAGAGGGCATCTTCATGCTTTTCGTATTTCTGGGTAGTAGTGCAAGGTCAATGAGATCAGGTCCGATTGATGGGGGCTTGTCCGGTCGACAAATTTTCAGTAAAATTGGCTAAGTGTGAAATCAAGTGTACTCATGCAGACACGACAATGTGATCACAAAATCAACATGACTCGTTGAAAAAACTCCTCAAACCAACAAGACAACATGTTCTAAGTGAGATTGACTTGATTATTAAGAGAAACAAGTGTGACAATTCAAATATGTCTTCGAACAACTGTGATGACACTTGCACGACAGTGCCTACAACTTTTGTGTGAGTGCGATCGATGTCGATAGAGTGAAAACAACTCGTACACATAAAGAAAAACATTTAAAAATTCCAGAAAAAACTCGCAAGCATGACATAGAAATCAACATGCCAAAGAAGAAATTTGGTCAAATAAGCGAAAAGGAAGCAAGACTCATAGAGGAAACACATGAAATGATTTTTTCCTTGCAGTCATGGATGTTATCAAATACAAAATGATATGACAATGAAAAGTAGTCCTTCAAGATTCACTAATATATGTACTTCAAAAGATATTCTTCACTTACCATAATGATCATGCATCCAACATAGTTTGCATGAGGTCTTGATCGTAACCTAGTTTCTTGTTCCTTCTCCTCAACTCCTTGAGAGTGATCTAGCATGTCATCTTTTACTGTAATCACTAAGAGATATATCTGTGCAATTTCAGTGGTTAGTGACTACTGTCAGGATGATCTTTGTAGTTTTCTAGAGCAAGGTTGGTTGCCTGCACTGTACAATTTCTGAGTGCAAGACAAATTGAACAACTAGTACAATATTGTGCAGTTTTGAGATACAATACACTATTGTATGTTGGGTCTTGGGAGAGGACCTCTGCGAAGTTTCTAAATGCAAGGCAGTTGGAATTATCTATGCATTTTTTTGGAGGAGTGTTGGCTACCTAACGTCTCTGCACATTTTAGGAGAGCAATGTTTGCTAGGCACCTAAGGGACGAAACTGCGCAATTTCAGAAGATAGTGGATTCCGGCTAGGGGAAGGTCACTAGAGGAAACCACTGCGTAGTTTTATATTCAAAGGGAGGCTGGGGTCTATGTGCACTACGTAGTTCTAGTAGGTATGAAAAAAAACTTGAGAGTTTCAGAAGCAAAGTGCACAGTTCTGGGAAGCTAGATGAGGCTAGCTTTCTAGGAACATTGGCTAAGTGTGAGATCTAGGAACAAATGTAAACAATGATAGGACTCAAATATGATCACACATGAACATTTAGTGATACAACATAGAGCATCCAAAATTTGTAAAACATACTCTGCTTGATGCAGAAACCTTCACGATAAGAGTGCGTGAAGTGAGTCCGAAACATGTCAATGTAATGAAAAAAAGTCATACGCATAAGATTTCCCTTGAAGCAAATCAGCATTCCCTTTGAGTGGAAAACAAAAATCCCTTTACCCAATGATGACACGTGCTTCATAAATATGAGAACATGATAAATTATTAAGATCAAGGAGGAAATCATGAGATCATCAGCTTACCAACAAGTGACCAAGGAACGATTGATCATAGGATCCAAGGTAGGCTTTGAATTTTTCATGTGAGCCAAAATTTTGTAGGCTGGTTGTAGGTGCTACAACATTGGAGACACACTAGTAGAACTCTAGGTCTCTGTATGGACCTTGTTTCGTAAAAAGCGGGTCTAACCTCTTTGGAATTATTGTTCAATTCTTTGATCGTGATGGCTTACATACTAGCTTGTGTGAAGGATGTAGTCCCTACCATTTTCTTGATTGATCAAGACACATTCCAAGCCAAGTCAACTACGTTGTTTTGATTCAAGATGAGGAGTATATTGGTGCACAAGTAATTTAACTGGCATAGGTGAAGTTTCCTCTATGGTGTTGCTCCACTACCAGCAGGCTTGGACAATACCCCCACGGAGTCATGCAAGAACACAAGAAATACTCTTCTGCCAGCGAGCCTAGTCAGTACCCCGGTGGAGTTACTTATATCACCTCTCTACGCAGCAAGCCTTTCCCTTCTTTCATATTATTTTATTTCTTCCATTTTTTCATTTTTCATTTTTTTCATTTTCAAATAACTATGTAGAGGGACTTATTTATTTCAAAGGTGGAAGAGGGATCCCAACTTATTGAGAGTAGAAGAGGTTCTTCCTTCATAGGATTATGTTATATATACCCGTAACATATTGGTTAATGTTTCCCCCATCACATTACTCTACTTGACTGAGTTGACAAGGGTTAACCCGAAGGACCGAATAGAGTCGGTGGTACTAGTTAATAGTGAAAGCGTTGTGTTTGTTGAAAATAATACTGAGAGGGGGGGGGTGAATCAGTATTATCTAGTTCTTTTACCAAATCTTCCTTATTTACATGTTGAATTATTTTTGCATATCAGTACCATAAAATAATGAGCATGAACAAGAAAAACAGACAGTCACATCAAAGAACACCAGATATAAGGTGGAAACCCAATGTGGGTGAAAACCACCTGCTGCAATATGTCTCTATCTTCTTTCAAATTAGAAACTCCTTTTACAATGGTCTTGTGCTGGTGCAGTCCTTTACCAGTACGCAGGCTGCAACCTGCAGAGAGCTACAACTCTCTCTCGTTTTCCAGTCTCTCCTGGAAGGGAGCTACAACCCCCTACTTCTTTTCAAGGACCACTTTTCATAAATTTTCAAACTGGATCCATATACATCAAACGATCATCAAGTACATGTAAATTACACAGTCAGCTGGAGTAATCAAATCAATAATAACAGAACTAAACCTAGAACACCTTTTCAACAGAAAAATCCAGTCAACAGAAGATCGTAAGACAGATATGCAATTTTCCTTTCACTGGCCTGCGTTGCTACGCACTTCACCCTATGCTTCTCTGCGTACACCCATAGAGTTCCTTCTGCTGCACTGCATGACCACGCACTGCTTCTTCTACTTCGCTGCGTACAGTACGCACCCAAATGCACTATCGCACCGCGTACTGCCACAATAGGCACGCACCCAGAAAGACTATCGCGCCGCGTATGCTTACTGTGCGTACGCACCTAAACCACTATCGCTCTGCGTACCCACGCACTGCACCTTCATCGCCTCTGCGTACCCACGCACTGCCCCTTCGTCGCCTCTGCGTACCCACGCACTGCCCCTTCGTCGCCTCTGCGTACCCACACACTGCCCCTTCGTCGCCTCTCCATACCCACGCATTGCCCCTTCGTCGCCTCTGCGTACCCACTCACTCGCACCGTTAATCACCTGCGTACCTCTGATTAGGGCCGAAATATAGTCAGATGCTCAGATCTGATCTTGCGCTCGAAAGATCACCCTTCACAAATTCGCCTTCAACTTCTCTTTTATAGATCAAGCTTTTAAACCAAGAACCCAATATTTCAGATCTTAAGATGTTCAATTTCAAAAGATGCACTAGCCAAATGATCTCCTTTGCTTTATATAGGCAAGCTCTTCCTCAAATCATGGACCAATACCACAGGCCAAAACCATAATAATACAATACCGTCGGCTAAATACCAAGGGTTAAACATAAGAAACCCCATGTGTGTGCGCTTTACTGCCTTGTAGTGTGTGTACTGGGGTACGCACCTCATGAATGGGTAACCTGCGTGTCTGGGCACGGTCCTTGCACAGCGTACCTGCAGGGACGCATCTTCTGAACTTTTCTCCTACGTACTTCTTAATTTTCATCATATTGAGAGCCTTGCCATGGGTGTTGCCATCAAGTACAACAACTGTAACATATAACCATATCAGAAACATAATGCCAACAATCTCCCCCTTTGGACTTGATGGCAACCTCAAAAACTTTAGCAACATTCTCCCCCTTTGACATCAAGGGCAAAGGGTTATGCTCCCCCTAAGAACATGCTCCCCCTGAATATGAACCAGATCTGCAAAGAAGAAACATAATCATGAAAGAGATAGAGACATATTGCAGCAATATTCAGACCAACATCCACGATCTCCTTTCTGTACGTCCTCCATAATGCCAACAATGCATTATGTGCTCCCCCTGAACCTGTGCCATTCAAGCTTCAACCAATCCGCAAACCAACAAATGTACGCATATACCCCAAATGAACCTTGCGTACAACCATCAAAAGAGATTCAACAAGATGATGCATCAACAACCCCCAACTTTTGCCTGAGGTATTCAAAGATCTCCCTGGGCAATGGTTTGGTGAGAATATCAGCAACTTGTTCCTTAGAAGGAACATACTCCAACTTGACCTTTTGTTCAAGAACTTGTTCCCGAAGAAAATGATACTTGATCGGTATATGTTTGGTATTTGAATGCATGACTGGATTCTTTGAAATGTTGATTGCACTTGTGTTATCACATAAGATGGAAATAGGTGGTGTACAATTGATTTGAAAATCCTGCAAGGTCTGCATCATCCAAAGGAGTTGAGTGTAGCAAGATGTAGCAGCAACATATTCCGCTTCAACTATAGACAAGGCAATCGAACTCTGTTTCTTGCTGAACCAAGATACTAATCTGGAACCCATAAAGAACGCACCACCACTTGTGCTCTTCCTGTCATCCACACTTCCGGCCCAATCTGCATCTGTATAAGCATGAAGTGTGAGATCTGTATCTCTAGGATACCATAAGCCATAATTTTGTGTCCCTTGAAGATATTTGAAAATTCTCTTCACTGCTTGAAGATGAGTCTCCTTTGGATTTGCCTGAAATCTTCCAACTATTCCTACTGAATGCATGATGTCCGGTCGGGTACGTGTCAAATAAAGTAGACTTCCAATCATAGATCTGTAGGTTGGTTGATGTACTGCTACAGATTCATCATTTGCACTAAGGCTACATCCTGTGACCATGGGTGTACATACTGGTTTTGCATCTTCCATGCCATATTTCTTCAAGATCTGTTTGAGATACTTGGTTTGAGATAAAAATATTCCTCCTTCATTTTGTTGGATTTGCAAACCAAGGAAATATATCAGTTCTCCCAGCAAGGACATTTCAAATTCTTTCTGCATGACCAAGGCAAAGCTTTGACTAATGTCTTCTTCATTGCTGCCAAAAATAATGTCACCTACATACACAACAAGTATTAGCAATTTGTCATTTTCAATTTTTATATAAAGATTGCTATCTGCTGATCCTTTTGAAAAACCTTGTTGATGAAGATATTTATCCAAACGATATTACCAAGCCCTTGGAGCTTGTTTGAGCCCATAGAGAGCCTTTTTCAATCTGCATACAAGATTTGGATCATTTCCAAGAATGAACCCATCTGGCTGTTCAATGTATACTTCTTCTTCCAAGTCTCCATTCAGAAAGGCTGATTCACATCCATTTGAAATACTTTGAAGTTTTGAAAACTTGAGAGAGCAAGGAACATTCGGATGGCCTCAAGTCTTGCAACGGGAGCAAAGGTTTCTTCAAAGTCTATTCCTTCTTGCTGCGCATACCCTTTACAAACAAATCTGGCCTTGTTTCTAATTACTTCTCCATTTTCATTCAATTTATTTTTGAAGACCCATTTTGTTCCGATAACATTCTTATCCTTTGGTCTAGGAACCAGTTCCCAAGTGTTGTTCCTTTCGATTTGCTCAAGTTTTTCATCCATTGCTTTATCCAACATTCATCTTTGCATGCCTCTTTCACATTTTGTGGTTCAGTAGAGGAGAGTAATGCCAAATAGCTTGAGGCTTCTGCAACTGTTCTTCTTGTTTGTACACCTGCTTCTTTGTGCCCCATAATCTGAGATTCTGGATGATTCTTTTGAACATATATGGATGGAGTCTTTTCTTCTATTCTTGTCTGCTCCTCTGGTTCTTCTTGAGGTTCTTCATCATTCTGTTGTTGAGGGTAGCCTTCATCTTCTTCGATGTCTTCATGATGTACTTGTCTAGGGATGTATCCCTTCTCATCAACCACTACATCAATGCTTTCAACAATTCTGCCAAGTCTTTTATTGTAGCACTTGTATGCTTTGTTATGTGGAGAGTAACCAAGAAGAATGCCTTCATCTTCTCTAGGTTCAAGTTTGCCAAGCTGCTCATCAGTATTCTTAATATAGGATTTGCTCCCAAAGATTTTGAAGTGCTTTACCGAAGGAGTCTTACCATTCAAGAGCTCATGAGGAGTTTGAGTGTTGTTCACTTGGACATTTGTTTTGTTCAGAATAACAACCGCAGCATGAGCAACTTCACCCCAGAAAGTTGCGGGAGTTCCTGACTCATCAAGCATAGCATGAGCCATTTGTTGGACTGTTCTGTTCATTCTTTCCACAACTCCATTTTGCTGAGGAGTTCTAGCTGTAGAGAATTGTCTTCTTATCCCATGTTCTTCACAGAAATCGAAAAATTCATTTGAGGTAAACTCCCCACCTCTGTCGGATCTGAGGCACTTAATTTTGTGACCTGATTCATTTTCAACCAAGGCTTTGAAGGATTTGAATTTTTCGAATGCTTCATCTTTGTGCTTCATAAGTCCTAACCAGACAAACCTGGAGAAATCGTCAATGAATAATATCAAGTATTCTTCTCCTCGAGGTGTTCTTTTTCTGAAAGGACCGCATGTATCTGTATGTACTAGCTCAAGAGGCATGCTAGCTGATCCTTCCTTCTCTGGAAAGTTAGTTCTGGTTTGTTTTCCAAACTGACATGATTTGCATATGGTGTTGTCAGGAATTTTGATATCTGGAAGATCGCGAACTGCCTGATATTTGCATGCTTTCCTTATTTGTGAAAAGCTTAGATGTCCCAACCTCCGATGCCATAACCAGTGCTCATCATCCTTGCTTAGATAGCATTGTTGTTGTCCTTCTTCAAATATGTACAGATTATTTGGAGTTCTTTTGCCTTTGATCACTGTTTTACCTGTATCAAGATCACGAACAAGACATCCATTTGATCTGAATATCACCTCGGTTCTTTGATCACACATCTGACTGACACTTAGAAGATTATGTTTCAATCCATCAACATACAAAACATTTCCAGCCTTGACCTTTTCTTTTAACTGAGCAATACCTTTTCCTTTTATAGTTGCAGGAGTATCATTTCCAAAAGAGACTTTCTTTCCTTTTTCTAGAGCAGAATATGACTCAAGTTTTTCTTTATCACCTGTCATATGCTTCGAACATCCACTGTCAATGTACCATAGATTTTCCTGTCCCTCTGCATAAAATGCTATCCCACATCTTTCTGTTTGTGGTTCCTTTATTCTCCATGTTTTGGTGCTTGAGGCTTGTTCCTTTCTCTGCTGAAACCTGCTCCTGCATTCAGAGTCTTCATGACCAAAGTTATTGCAAATAGAACATTCAACTTCATTTTCAAGAATCGAAAAGTTGTTATAGGTCCTTTTTGTAATCCCGGTCATACTTCTTTGTTTTTGAGCTTCCCTAGTCATGATTGTTTTATATGCAACACATTGAGCTGCTTTGTGACCAAAGTTATGGCAAGAAAAAGCATTGTCCATTGAAGAAACTTATGCGGTTATCGAATCTACAGCCAATTGATTGTAATTTATCTTGTCATCTATTCTTGAACAAAATTGAGAAGATTTTACCTGTGGCTGGTTGTAGCTTTTGTTCACCCTTAAGATGGATTGCCCCTGATAGTTTCTTGTTTGCAATCGTCTCGGCTTTAAACTGATGGCCTTCATTGTAGCTTTTTGCTCATTCTTCTTGCGCATCAAGAATAACTTTTTGAGGTGGATGCTTGAGAAGTTCTACATTATAGCCCAGACCTGTCTTGTTTAGAGGAGACCGCTGCACATTGATAATCTCATCCAAAGTTTCAGATCCTTTGACAAACTTAAGATTAATAGCTTTGTTTTCTCAATCTCTTTTCTAAGACCAACAATTTCACCTTCTAATTTTTCAAGATGTCTTTCCTTTTCATCAATTTGAAATTGTAGAGTATCAATGATCATATTCTTCTCTTCTATACATCTCTTAAGTTTAGTAATTTTTTCATGAAAGTAATCCACATCTATAGCATCCATATAATCATCATCTTCAAATGCCATTAACAATTTATATTCATTACCTCGTTCATCTTCATCACTGTTTGATAGACCATCACTGTCTTCATGAGTGTAGTAGCTTTTCTTACTTGCACTCTGTTTCCTGTTCCATCTAGCAGGTTCCTTTCCTTTATCCTTATAAGGACATTTTGCAGCATAATGACCTACTCTTCCACAAGCAAAGCATTTAAAAGGCAACTTACCTCTGAACCTTCCGGAACCCCTTTGAAGATTTCTGACAAAGTTTGATTCTTCTTCCTCTTCTTCTGGGACGTGGCTTGCTTCATAATAATCTCCTTTGCCTGATGCCTTGAAAGCAGCTTCTCTTCTATCTGATGGACCTCCCTTTCTCATTTCATAAGCAGTTAGAATTCCATGTAGCTGAGACATAGTAAGAATTCGTAGATTTTCTTTTTCTTCTATTGCAGATACTTTAGATTCAAACTTGGGGGACAATGATCTTAGAACCTTTTCAACCACAATAGCTTCTTTTATTTCTTCACCAAAATTTTTCATACAATTAACAATTTCATCTACCCGAAGAAAATAGTTAGCCACACTTTCATAATTATACATCTTGAGAGTCTCATACTGAATCCTGAGAGTTTGAAGTTTGGCACGCTTTACCTGTTCATCTCCTTCATAGCTTGTGACAATCTTTTCCCATATCTCGCGGATTTATAGTGCATTACCTTCATGAATTCCGATTGGGATATACATCCTAATAGGGTACTGACTGCTTTTGCATTTGTTTCATACTTCTTTTTCTCCTCTGCATCTGTAGGAGTAGTTGAAGGAAAAGCATAGCCTGTCTCTACAATGTCCCAAACTTCTGTACCAAGAGATTGAAGATAGGTAGTAACTCTTACCTTCCAATAATTGAAGTTTGTCCCATCAAAAATGGTGGCCTGATAGATGCTTTCCTCTCGTAGTTGCTCATGATGAAAAGATCTTCCTTCAAGCGATCAAGCTTCTTTAGAAGGACCTGCTCTGATACCAATTGTTGACAATAATACTGAGGGGGGGGGTGAATCAGTATTATCTAATTCTTTTACCAAAACTTCCTTATTTATACTTTGAATTATTTTTGCATACCAATACCATAAATAATGAGCATGAACAAGAAAAGCAGACATCACATCAAAGAACACCAGATATAAGGTGGAAACCCAATGTGGGTGAAAACCACCTGCTGCAATATGTCTCTATCTTCTTTCAAATTAGAAACTCCTTTTACAATGGTCTTGTACTGGTGCAGTCCTTTACCAGTACACAGGCTGCAACCTGCAGAGAGCTACAACTCTCTCGTTTTCCAGTCTCTCCTAGAAGGGAGCTACAACCCCCTACTTC